>CM066031.1:475777877-476247877 GCA_033557465.1 Ichthyophis bannanicus
GATCAAGGAACCATTTTTCCTTGTATCCTGTTATCTCCAGGAACAAGCAGGAATGAGTCTTCACATATGGGTACGTCGGTACCGACGGAGCCTGCGCGGGAACGCTCCCCAGCGTCCAATCAGAAAGCCTTTGGGAGCATCCCACAGCGCCTGCGTGCTGCCTTCCCGCCTTTCCAACTGTCTCTCCTCAGTTGTTCTTTTTCCGCGGAGCCAGCAGGTCGTGTTCCTGTCACCGCAGAAGAATTTCCTTATTTTTTCTTTATTTCTTTTCTGTCGTGTCTGCCTTCTTCGACGCTCTACCGGTACCGCCGGTTGTTGTTCTTTTCTTTTTAAAACAAAAAACAAAAAACCTTTTTTCCATTTATTTTCTTCAGGTGCACTTCAGTTTTGGGCCTTAGGCCCAAAACCTTTTTCCTTAAATATGGAAAAGCCTGCCTCAGGATTTAAGAAGTGCACAAAATGTGGCGGTACTATCTCCGTCACTGACACCCATGACTGGTGTCTAAAATGTTTAGGCCCTGACCATTCCATTACAGATTGTGTGTCCTGTTCTATGATGTCTAAGAGAGGTCGACAGAACCGAGCTGTCAAGCTCAGTACCCTGTTTCCCTCTGATGCGGCTTCGGTAGCATCGACGTCTTCCAGGGCTTCTTCTTCCTTACATGGATCTCAGGTAACTAAACATAAATCCAGCTGGTCCTCGAAGGGCAAATCTCCTTCTAAGCATCGAAATGCCTCTGGCCTTGCCCTCGAGGATTCTGCACCGGCAAAATTACCCTGGCGGGAGGCTTCGGCCTCTAAAGCATCATCATCGGGGTTCCAGGATGATCTCGATGGCATGGCCTCAACAGATCTCCTGGTACCATGCTCTGGGGTACAGGTGGCTTCCGCCGGTACCGACTTCCAGGCATTGGCAGCGTCGATGGATCAGAGGATTCTGTCCATCAAACGCAGTCTGGCGGCTTTCCTTGTAGCATCGACGCTCGTGGTACCGCAACAGACTACTCAGTCGGTACCGGCTCCGGCACCGGTGGCGTCGACATCGGCATCGGTGTCTGCTATGCCGGTACTCTGCCCTCTGCAGCCCGCCAGTACCAATACCCCGGTACCGGTGATTCCCGATACCGATCCCAGTCGGTACGGGTATTGGGCTTTGCAAGAGCATCCTGACAGACGATACTTCGATTCCTCTAAGGATGCTGAGGATTCTGAAGAGTCTGTCGATGCAGTGATGCTTCTTCCACAGGAAGAGTCCTCTCCTAAACGAAGGATGTCTCCTCCAGAGGACTTGTCTTTTCAAGACTTTATCAGAGAGGTGGCTTGGGGCCTCTCTATTAGAGTGGCCCCAGAGTCAGAGCCTAGAGCTAAGGAGTTAGATATTTTACAATATCCTAAAACTCCTAAGGAGGCAGCTACCTTACCTATTCATGAGATTCTGTATGATCTCATGTTAAGGATGTGGGAAGCACCTCTAACCACCTCTCCTCATTCTCGCAGGTTGGACACCATGTATCGTGTCCCTCCTTGTCCTGGTTTCCATAAAACTCAGCTCCCTCACCACTCTATTGTGGTTGAGTCTGCAATGAGAAAGATTAGAAGTGCCAAGAGACATGCCTCTAATCCTCCAGGACGTGAATGTAGAACCCTGGATGCTTTTGGTAGAAGAGTCTTCCAAGCTTCCATGCTTGCTGCGAGAATTAATTCTTATAGTCTCTACATGGGAATGTTCTTAAAAGAAGTCACTGATCATTTGCAGACTTTAAGTCCTTTTATGTCTGACAGTAAAAGGCAAGAATTTCTCACTGGGCTCAAACATGCCCAGGATATCTCCAAATTCTCCAACCGTGCAGCTTTCGACTCCTTTGAATGCGTAAGCAGAGCCTCAGCTATAGCTATAGGTGCACATAGGATTGCTTGGCTTCAAGCATCTGATTTGGAGGTCTGGGTCCAAGATGAATTGGGAAATATCCCTTGTACAGGTGAAAATCTGTTTGGTAAGGATTGGCAAGCAAAAGCCAATCAGATGGATGCTGAAAATTCTGCTTTGGATAGACTATCCAAATCTACAGCTGCTTCTGCTAAGAAAAGGTTGTTCAAGAAAACACCTTTTTCTAAAAAGGGAAGATCCTATCCTGTTTATAGTCAGAGAGCATCTTCTGCAGCTCAGTTCCCTTCCAAACGTCAGCAATCCTCCAAACAGACCAAGGCAAAGGCTGCGAGGCCTGCTCCAGCCCAGCAGTCTCAGCCCCCTCAGGACCTTTGACTTTCTGCTAGAGAACTTAGCCTTCCTGGCTCTAGAAGGACCAGAGCCCTCCACCATTCCAGGAAGGTTATGTCACTTTGCTCCCAGATGGGGGCAAATCACAGCAGAGCATTGGACACTCTCCATCATAAGAGAGGGGTACAAACTTCATTTTTCCAGCTTGCCCCCTCTCACAAGAGTGCACCAGTTCAATTCTCCAACATCCCTCTTCAGCCTGCTAGAGCAGGAGGTTGCCATCCTTCTAGCCCAGGGGGCAATAGAGGAAGTGCCTTCTCAACAACAAGGCACAGGGTTCTACTCCCCCTATTTTCTTATCCCAAAGAAAACAGGGGGCTTCAGACCCATTTTAGATCTCAGAGAGTTGAACAGATTCCTAGTCAAAGAAAAATTCAAGATGGTTTCTCTAGGAACTCTGCTGCCATACCTTCAGAGTCAGGATTGGCTTTGTTCTCTAGATCTCAAGGATGCGTACACTCATGTTCTCATCCATCCAACTCACAGAAGGTTCCTTCGGTTCCTTTTCCAGGAGAAGCACTATCAATACAGAGTGCTCTCCTTTGGCCTGGCCTCTGCACCAAGGGTGTTCACGAAATGCATGACAGTGGTTGCTGCTTTTCTGCGCACCCTGGGAATATTTGTCTTTCCTTATCTGGACGACTGGCTCATTCGAGCTCCCACTCAATCAGAGGCCAAGACTGCTCTAACCTGCACAATGCGTATCCTTCAATATTTAGGGCTGGTAATAAACATCCCAAAATCCAATTTGATCCCTACTCAGTCCCTGGAGTTTATAGGGGCGTTGTTGGATACAACAAGGGCAAGGGCCTATCTTCCTCAAGCCCGTTGCCTTCGCTTGATGCAGTTAGCTTCTCAAGCAGAGTCAAAACCCCTATTAACTGCTCGAGAAATGTTACAGTTGCTAGGCCACATGGCATCCACAGTTCATGTGGTACCATATGCTCGCCTTCAATTGAGAGCAGCTCAGTGGACTTTATCCACCCAAGGGACCCAGGCATTAGGCTGCCTGTCAGACAAAATAGCAAACACAAGTCGCCTCATTTTGTCCCTCCAGTGGTGGAAGTCCCCTCAAAACGTGTTGCTGGGGTCTCCTTTTCAACAGCCTCTACCCCAGGCAACTCTTACAACAGATGCTTCTCCAATGGGCTGGGGAGCTCATCTTCAGGACCTCTCCACCCAGGGCATCTGGTCCCCACAGGAGACGTGTCTACATATCAATCTCTTGGAACTCAGACCTTACGGGCTGCTGACCCCCTCGTCTGACAGCAAGTAAGCCTTGACAACGCGTCTGCATTGCCATGCAACTTGTCTGCCCTGTGCTGTACTTCGAAGTTAAAGGCCTGCAAGGCTAAGTGCCATCTGGTCAAACGGGCGTTATCATTTCTCATATGACTGAGCCATTTCAACGGCGCATGGTCCGTGACCAGGACAAACTTGCGGCCAGATAAGTAGAATCGCAACACCTCTATAGCCCATTTTATAGCAAGGCATTCCCGCTCTACTGTGGAGTATTTCCTTTCCGCACTGGACAGTTTCCGGCTGAGATAAGTGACGGGGTGTTCTACCCCTTCGAATTTCTGCGACATTACTGCGCCTAGTCCCGTCTCAGAGGTGTCAGTCTGCACAATAAAAGGTAGTCTAAAATCGACCCCTCTCAGGACCGGAGCTTTACAAAGTTGTTCTTTAAGAGAAACAAAAGCCTCCTCCGCCTCTGGAGTCCACCGTACGATGTTAAGCGCGTTTTTCTTGAGCATTTCTGTAAATATCATGCTCTTCTCCGCAAACCTAGGGATAAACCTCCTGTAGTATCCCACAAGGCCTAAAAAGCTACGGATATGTTTTTTGTCTAGTGGCCGGGGAAAATTTCGGACACTGTCGATTTTGCTCGTGAGGGGTTTTACCAGCCCATTTCCTACTATATGCCCTAGATACTTGGCCTCCCTAGTGGCAAATAGACACTTTGCGGGATTCAGGGTTAGGCCAGCCTTCCGGATGGCCTGTAACACCGCCTCTACCCTGAATAAGTGCTCAGCCCATGTACTGCTGAAGATGACTACGTCATCCATATAGGCTAACGCGTAATCTTGGTGCGGCCGCAAGACTTGATCAATAAGTCTTTGACAGGTGGCAGCAGAACCATGCAGGCCAAACGGCATCCGCCGAAACTGGTACAGCCCCACTGGCGTACTGAAGACAGTTTTTGGTTTGGAATCCCTAGTTAATGGGATTTGCCAGTATCCCTTTGTTAAATCTAATGTTGTCAAAAAGCGAGCTTGGCCTAACCGATCTAACAAGTCATCTATCCTTGGCATTGGGTAAGCATCGAATTGTGAAATGCCATTGACTTGTCTAAAATCGATACAGAATCGTAGTGTCCCGTCTGGTTTTGGGACCAGCACGATTGGGCTCGACCAAGGGCTCCTGGATTCTTCAATTATGCCCATTTTGGCCATTTCTTTTACCTGGGTTATAATTTCTGTCTTTTTTTGCCTCAGGTAGCCTGTAGGGACGCTGTCTAATTATTTTCCCTGGGGTTGTAATGATTTCATGCGCAATGATGCGCGTTTCCCCTGGCACCGTCGTGAGAACGTCAGCAAACCTCATTAAAATCTTGGTTAATTCTCTTTGTTGTTGTACTGACAAGTCTGTGCCTATGCGCGGCTCAGGCCGTTCCCTCCAATCAGCAGGTTGGGGGCTGAGGTCCTCCTCTCTTTTCTCATCTGCTAGGGCCGTCAGGCTTTTCACCTCCCCCACACCCATAGAACCAAATCCGCCCGCTCCGCGGGTTGTAGAAGTTAACGACGGAACTTCTTCTATCATGGGAAAACCTACGCGTTCACAGATTAATTGGGCAATTCTTTCGCCCTTCCTGACCTTATAGTCCTCCTTGCCAAAGTTAAAGAGCAGGACCTTCACCTCCCCCAGATAATCGGGATCTATTATGCTGGCTCCGACGTCCAGAAAATGTTTAACAGCTAGGCCGGACCGTGGGGCTATACAGCCGTAGCAGCCCTCAGGGACCTGTATCTGTAACCCGGTATCAATAAGGGCTTTCCCTTCCCTCGGAACAACCATATCCCTTATGCTAAATAAGTCATAACCTGCCGCGGCTTCAGAAGCCCTTTTTGGACTTTGGGCCAAGGGAGATATCTTGGAAAAATGCAAGACAAACTTTTTTTTTCAGTGAGGCCCCCTCCCCTACCCGTAGTTTTGTATGGCCCCTGGGCTTCGGTGTTCTCTCAAACAAGGGGCTCGGGACCTTTTGTGCTATGGCCTCAGTTTTTGATACCCCTGGCTCTTTTCTAAGGCCTTTCTTCATTTCCCTAGCAAATGGGGGCCAGTCACGTCCTAACACTACCTCATAAGGGAGTCGTGGGACTACTGCTACTTGCACTTCTTCTTCTGTACCTACTCCTTCCACAGACACTCTGTACAGCGGGTAATGGGAAGAGGTTCCATGCACACATTTCACACTCACTCGGCCGTCCACTTGGTTCAGGGCAGATGGGTTATGGGCTGTGATGGTCTGCCACATCTTTTGGGAAACCATACTTTGGTCTGCTCCTGAATCTAGGAGTGCCAAAGCCTCTATCCCCTCTACCTGGACTTTAAGCAAAAATCCTTTCCCTAGGTGGTTCTCCCCTCCCAACACTAGGGCAGTTCGCTCTTTACACTCCCTGTGTAAATGTCCATGCTGGCCACAGTTAAAACATTTCCTAGAAACATTTCTTTTTACATTTTTACCAAATGCATTTCCACCAAATACATTTTCACCAAATACATTTTCCTTAGGGGTCTTTCTTAATCCCCACATTCTATCAAGGCCAGCCACTTTTAACACATTACCTCTAGAGGTGCCGGATAATTCTGCCTCAAGATAGCACTCAGTGAGATTGGCAGCTTCTTGGGTAGAATGACACTTTTGCAGCATTATAAAAGCCTTGATTTCAGGTGGTATAGCTTCCAAATATTGCTCTAAGATGACGGTGTCCATCAATGACTCCACCGTTGCCCTCTCAGAAGCAAGCCATTTGGTTGCTAGTCCCCTTAACCTTTGTAATAACGCTTTAGGCGTTTCTTTAGTCATAAGCCTAGCTTCTCTGAAGAGACGTTTATAGTGCATGGGAGTTAAACCCAACCTATCTCTTATAGCTGATTTCACATCAGGATAACTGGACGATAGACCAACAGGCATTGTCTTGTAGGCCGCTAATGCTTCCCCCGATAAAGTCATAGCGAACCTAACGGCCCATTGGTCAACCGGCCATTTAGCCGCCTCTGCTATGCGCTCGAAGGCATCAGTAAAATCATCAAAGTTGTCATAAGATTTTAACTGTCCTAATGTTAAAGCATTACAATCAGGTAGTCCTACCCCCTTTGATACTGAGGGATTAACCTCTGCTGTCACACAAGTTTTCTTGATGAGAGTCTCTAGTAGTTCAAGAAGCGGTTGCTGTTGCGCGGTCATCGCTGCCATAACCCGTTCTTGACTCAGTCTAGCCAATTCTCCTTGGGACTTCCATTGAGCTTCCATCCAGCTCTTCATTTCTTGTGGATCCATTCCGTCGCTCTGTCGTGTACCTGCAAAAGAAAAACACAGGGCCCACCAAGTGCGGCACAAACATTTTCTGTTTGCTTCCCACGGTAACACAGCTTCCCCCCTTTCTCACTGATCCTCGTTACCCCCGTGCCCTCCTAAAATTACCTTAGCACGGTGTAGGATCGTGCGCTGAGAAAGGTTTTGCCTTGACTCTTTCCAGGTCAGGAATGGTGGAAATCCAGTCTGGGTTTTTTCCTTTGTCCAGGACAGCCAAACCTTTTCCTCTTTTCCAGCAAGTTATCCTTTATGAATGTCCTTGTATTGTGTTGTTTTTTTTCCTTCTTTTGAAAAAAATCCGAAAGACTACGCCAATTATGTCACCACCAGGTGGGCAGGCTGCCGCCTAGGGGTAGCAGGTCTCTGTCTGATGGTGGTTATGAAGAACAAGTAGTTGTAGACACGAATGGTAAAGGTAAATTTAGGATTTATTTCCCCTCCCGGGGTTGGATTCTTCAAAAGGTACAACACATAAACTTAGGACAAATAAGCCATACTTTCTGGCATGTTATAAAGGAAAACAGGAAAGCTTCTTCTTGCTTCTTAATTAAATGATAAATGAGAATCTTATGAATACTCAGCATACAGTTCCTCTATAGACAAACAGGCACACTTGACCTTCAGTGTTAACCTTAAGCACTGCACAGCTTCTGTCTAACATAAAGAGGTTATTCTGTCAGAAATTGTTAATGTACAGTCCATTGGATCATCCAAAGAGCATTCACTGGGACAATCAATGACCAGGGGTTCCTGCAAGGTTTCAGAGGGACCTGTGTTTTCTTTACCACAGAATGTTTGTAAGTTCCCTTGCAAGGTCTCCTTACAGAGTCTATCTGACCAGCTCCCTCTAGGGCTGGAATAGGTGTTACCGTATTCCTCTGAGTCTGGGAGAGAAGGGAGCCACCATTCAGGGTTTCCAGAATCCAACTTCTTATAAGAGCTTCTAACTCTGGAATATCTGTTGGTTCTACCTTCAGGCTTTGGCACAGAATAAAAGAATTCTCCTCCCTTATCAGCACAGGGTTTAGCTCTGCGTGTCTTTCTCTGAGGCTTGGGAGTTTCAAACACTTCCTCTTCTGATATGCCAGTGTCTTCAATAGAATACCTCTCTCTTTCAGGGGCTTGGAACTGCTCTCTCACTAGCTCTCTGGGTAAATCCCTCGGTTGGTTTTTACAGCACTGCTCTCCCCTTGGATTTCTCCTACGAGGCTTCTGAGCATCAACCCTCCAGGTATTTCTACTGCCAGTAAACTTTCTTAACTCTATTCCAGACTCACTCTCAGGTTTATAGCTTTCATATACATACTGTTTCACTTTCTCAGGCTTCCATTCATTCTGGGTGGAACGTTGCCTCTGAGTTTCAAACTGCGTCACATCAGATGAACACTCACAGCTGTTCTCTGACTCCAGGACTCCTAACTGCTTTCTCCTGAGGTGTTCTGGGTATCTTGTGGATTGAACTGCTCCTAGTTCCTGTTCCTGTTCTCGTCCCAGTTCTGGTTCTGTATCTGAATCTGAATCTGTAACTCCTGCGTGACTTTTATAGCAGCTATTAGCCCTTCCTCTATTCAGGTGCAAGCTATTAGGAACTGGGGATTGTTTGTCAGCTGGGCGTGTTTGCAAACCTCGTGGCTGGGTTTGTTTATGTTGCCCCTGACAACTACTGCCCGTATTGCTTGCCTGCCTGTCAGCTTCCCAGCTAGAATTCACAGAATCCTGTGTTTTTAAGGCAGAGAACGGATCTTCCTCATTACACTTGACAGTTTTGAATCTCGTGTGGCCCCGAATTTTTGTAACTTGTCACGGGCACAGTTTCAAGCTATACAACAACTTTCTTCTTCACAATTGGTGATCCGTAGGGCGGATAAAGGTGGGGCAACTGTACTCCTTTCTAAGGACCAATATGAGGAAGAAATTGATAAACATTTGAGCAATCGTCACCATTACTCTCTGATTTCGGATCCTACTTCGGACCTTTTGGAGATTATACACACTTTGGTATCTTCAGCATTTTTGCGAAATTGGATAACCAAACGGGAATCTGAATTTTTGATTAACTCTCATCCCATACTTCCTGTTTTTTATTTAGTTCCGAAGGTTCATAAATCTCTTGAACGTCCTCCGGGTAGACCTATCATTTCTTGCAGAGATTCAATTTTGGAACCCTTATCTAAGTTCTGTGAACTGTTCCTACAACCAGCAGCGGCTCGGGTTACGTCCTACATTAGGGACACGGGAGATTTTTTACACCAACTGACTTCTTGTACAGCTATCTCCACTTACACCTATATGGTCACACTTGATGTCCAGTCCCTTTACACGAATATTGATCAAGCTGAAGTATTAGATGGTTTACAGACTCATCCTTTTGATTTACCAGATCGTATCCCTCGACAGTTTATCCTTGATTTACTCACTTTAGTCCTTCAAAAAAATCATTTTCTCTATCGTCAGCAGTGTTATCTCCAGATTTTCGGGATAGCTATGGGGGCCACGGTAGCACCTTCTGTGGCCACCATTTATATGGGTTGGTTTGAAGATTCTTTTGTTTATTCCCATCCCTTATTTCTTTACATCCCGTTCTGGAGACGTTTTTTGGATGATATCTTTTTTCTTTGGACAGGGTCGCTAGCTGACTTGCAAATTTTTTTGACATCTTTAAATTCTTTTAAGCAAAATATTCAATTTACTGCCCAGATTGAATCTGCGAGCATTCAATTTTTGGACGTCCAGATTGACCTTTCTGAGACAGGTTTTTCTACTTCTTTATATCGAAAACCCGTTCAAAGAAACACTCTCTTGAGGTTTAACAGCTTTCATCCCCCGGCTCTTAAGAGGGGGCTGCCCTTTGGTCAATTTCTTCGGCTCCGTCGGATTTGTTCCAACATTACTGATTATAAATATGCTGCGAAAGATCTTAGTTTTCGTTTGCTCTCCAGGGGTTACCCAAAAGGAGTGGTCCGTTTGGCTCAAAAACGGGCCAGCAATGTCCATCGTAAATGGCTTTTTTCAGCTCCTCTTCCCTTACGGGACCAGTCTGCACAGGTCACTGGGGTTCTCCCATATTTATGTGGGTCGGGGGATATAGTTAGAATTTTGCACAAATTTTGGCCAGTGTTGGCAGTACATCCCTGTTTTCGTAAGGATTTACGTATTGCTTACTCCCGCCGTTCAAATTTGCGGGATTTGGTTGTGCACACTGTACCTCCTGAGGATCGCCCGTTACAGACTTAAGTTTCGGCTGGGCTTTCCCCTTGTGGCTCGTGTATCTATTGTCCTAATACATTGGCTGGTGCCTCCTGGACTGATAAGCACACTGGAAAACACTACACCACCCGTTGGTGTACTGATTGCCTGACATCTTTCGTAGTGTATTTGATTGTTTGCCCATGTGATCTTTATTATGTGGGTCGCACTTCAAGACCATTTAAAATTCGTCTGGGTGAGCATGCTTCCCGTTTACGGACACGCAATCAGTCCGCTCCACTTGTGGATCACTGTATAGAGACTGCTCATTGCTTTACGGACTTGCATTGGAGGGTTTTAGATTTTGTTCCGGTGAATCCACGGGGAGGTGATCAGCTTAGAACTTTACAAATCTTGGAACAACGCTGGATCTACCGCTTGAATGCTGTTACTCCTCGGGGTTAAACCAACAAATAGACTGGCATACTATTCTTTGACTTATGCTTTGACTTATCACTTTTTGACCCATTTACTGCTTTTTGAGTGCCGATCAGTTTTGAGGGGGCGGCGCTGAATAGTGCTCCTCCCCCTTGTTCTCTGATTGGTCTGTGAGTGATTTTGGGCTGGTACTCATCCAGGCACCTGTAATTTTTTCATGATAAAATCCGTTGGTTTGAAGACGCTCTTCAAGGCTGCTTCGGCTGGACAAGGCTGGAACCTGATGCAGGGGAAATGTTTTATACCCCGAAACGTGTCACGTCGTACATGATGCTAGCTGATTAGTCTTCACAGCCTGTTTCTACGTGTTAACATTTGGCACTGCGTTTTTGTGGCGGGAATTGAACACCGCTGACATTTCCAGATAAGTGTACTTTTAAACACTGGTTAAAGTATTTTTTATGACATATTTGATTAAAAGGATTGGCTATGGTAGTTTGGGGTAGTTATTTTTCCCCTTACTGTGCTAGCTGCTCCGACAAAAAAATACTGATTGCTTCACAATTATGGTTTATTATTGAATCCCGGGTTTTGCTTCTGTGTTCAAAGCTCTTGGGCAGACAGACTCAGTCGAGTTCTGCTTCCACACGAGTGGTCCCTACATATGGACCAGGTATCCAAAATTTTTCAAATTTGGGGAACCCCGGACATAGACCTTTTTGCTAGTCCGTGGAATGCCAAACTTCCCCGGTTCTGTTCCAGAACTCCGGCTCAGGGGGCTCAGGCAGGGATGCTTTCCTCCTTCATTGGGGTCAAGACTTCCTGTATGCCTTTCCACCCATTCCCCTAATTCCCAAAACCCTGTTCAAGCTTCAGAGAGACAGAGGCCACATGATTCTCATAGCTCCACATTGGCCACGGCAAGTGTGGTACCCTCTGCTTCTACATCTCTCTCAAGCTCCCTCCCTAGAGTTAGGGTCTGCTCCAGACCTCCTCTCTCAGGAGGATGGAAAGTTGTGGCATCCCAATCCCAAGTCTCTGCATCTCAGGGCTTGGTTGCTGAAGGCCTAGATCTCCAGGATCTTCATCTTTCTCAACAAGTGAAAGATGTTCTTTATGCTTTCAGAAAACCTTCCATTAGACGTTCTTACGCCTTCAAGTGGAAGAGGTTTACTATCTGGTGTTCTGAAAAGGGTCTTAACCCCCAGACCATACCTCTGGAATCGTTGCTGGAGTATCTCTTTCATCTGTCTAATGCAGGCCTTAAGACAAATTCAGTAAGAGTCCATCTGAGTGCTATAGCAGCTTCCCTCAAGCCTCTAAATGGACAACCTGTTTCCTCTCATCCCCTTGTAGCAAGGTTCATGAGAGGCCTCCTTTTAACAAAGCCTCCCAATTAGACCACCTCCGGTGGCATGTGACTTAAATTTGGTTCTTGGTCAGCTTATGAAGCTGCCTTTTGAACCTTTAGCTACTAAATACCTTTCTTGGAAGGTTATCTTTCTCATTGCAATCACATCAGCACGCCGCATCAGTGAATTGCAAGCACAAGTAGCTAATCCACCTTATACAAGGTTCCATCATGACAAGGTGGTCCTTAGGACTAATCCACACTTTATGCCTAAAGTGGTCTCACCTTTTCACCTCAACCAGGAGGTTTACCTACCTGTCTTTTTTCCAGGGCCTCATGCATCAAGTGCAGAGAGGAATCTTCATACCCTGGACTGTAAAAGAGCTCTAGCTTTTTACTTACAGAGGACACAACAACATAGAAAGTCTTCTCAACTCTTTGTTGCTTTTGATCCTTCTCATTTGGGACAACCAGTCTCCAAGAGAACACTTTCCAACTGGATTGCCCAATGTATTTCTTTCACCTATCAGAGCGAGAACATTTCTCTGGAAGGCCATGTCACAGCTCACAATGTGAGAGCCATGGCAGCCTCAATGGCTCATCTGAACTCTGTGTCTATCGACGACATTTGTCGAGCAGCCACTTGGGCCTCCATTCATACCTTCACAGCCCATTACTGCTTGGACAAGGACTCCCGCCGGGATGCCTTGTTTGGTCAGGCTGTTCTCAAACACCTGTTCCAGACTTAATCAACTCCTACCCACCATCCCTCATGGGATGCCAGAGATCCAGGTGGGGAAGTGCAGCCCTGTCCCAGGGACACACAACTTGTGGGCTCTCTCCCTGGCATCAAAAGCTAGGGAGTCCCCATATGTGAAGACTCATCCCTGCTTGTTCCTGGAGATAGCACAGTTACTTACCTGTAACAGGTGATCTCTGGGAACAGCAGGAATAAGTCTTCACAACCCACCCACCTCCCCTAGGAGTTGTCTCTCTCTCTCTCTCTCTTCCTTTCCCTCTCTCTCCCTCTTTGTCTCAGCTATAAAACTCAACTGAGGAGAGACAGTTGGAAAGGCGGGAAGGCAGCACGCAGGCGCTGTGGGATGCTTCCAAAGGCTTTCTGATTGGACGCTGGGGAGCGTTCCCGCGCAGGCTCCGTCGGTACCGACGTACCCATATGTGAAGACTTATTCCTGCTGTTCCCAGAAATCACCTGTTACAGGTAAGTAACTGTGCTTTCCTAGCTGTCTCCCCCATTATTTGTGGGCTAATTATACGCTTGTATGTATGATTCTTTTTTTTTTTTTAAACTTTATTTTTATTACCACCAAGTGAACAACCACATCATCACTAAATCACATTACAACATATCCCCAAAGCCTTACACGAGGCAAACAAGTCACAGACATTCCAACTGGTACAACTTTATATATCCCCATATCCCTCCCCACCCCCCTCTCCCCCCTCCAAACAGCAACATGTTATGTAAAGCTATATTATATATTGGCCATCCAAATTATATACTTTCCCCACACTTTCGAGAACTTTTGAGGTCTCTCCTTCTTCTATGCTGTGAGTTTACTCATCAAAAAACGTGGGCTAAAGAGTTACAATACTCCTCCAGCTGTGGCACCCCCACTTGTTTCCATTTCTTGGAAATCAACACCCGAAACGCTACACACCCCAAATTCACAAACTCCCCCTCCCAACTTTTTAAATTCTGCGGCCGTACCCCTAACATCGCCGTGGCTGGGGATGGCTGCAACTCTTTCTCCAAAATCTTGCCAAGAAGACTGAACACTTCCCCCCACATGCCCTGTATATTTGTACAGCTCCACCATATATGAAAATAAGAGCCCCGCTCCCCACATGCCCTCCAACAAGTATCACTTATATTACAGTACATTTTCTTCAAGCGCACTGGCGTCAAGTGCCATCTATACATAACCTTATAGTTATTTTCAATTAGGGATGTCGCCAATAAACCTTTATATCGTGATTGATAAATTTGTTTCCAAGTGTCCTCCCCCCACTCAACACCCAAATCTTCTTCCCATTGCCTTTGGAAGATCTCTCTTGGCCCTTCCCCTTGCATCATGGCATAGAATTTTGTTACAATCCCCCTCTTCTGTCCCATCAGGAACAGTAACTCCACCTCAGTAGGATCCCCCCGTAGGCCCGGCACTATCTTATGCTGAATATAGTGTCTAATCTGGTGAAAGCGATAAGCATCTGTATCCTCCAGTTGGAACTGCTCTTTCACTTCTGTAAAGCTTTTCATAGCGCGTCCCTCAAGAAGTTGACCTATCCACACTAAACCCTTCCGCTCCCAGTGCAAGTATGCCGTATGCCCCATCCCCGGTGGGAAAGCTGCATTCCCCCTAATCGGGATCAGCCTAGAGACCCCCTCCTTACCCAGCCATACACCTTTCCACTTATTCCAAACCTTCAAGGTCATCTTCACATAAGGGTTCTCCCCTTTAAATCCTCTATTCCCATCTCTGGGCATCCGTAGTAAATCTCAAATCGGTCATCCCCCTAGTTCCTCCGATTCCATCCACACCCACTCTTTTTTCTCATCCCCACACCATTCCACACTCGCAACCAATTGGGCGGCCTCCCAATACCGCCGTAAATCCGGGATAGCCATGCCCCCAGATTCCTTCTTTCTAGTCAAGATTCTCCAGGCTACCCTATTCTTTTTCAGGCCTCCCACAAATTTCATAATCCCCTGCTGCCATTTCACCAGGCATTTAGTTGGCACCCAAATTGGCAGCACCATAAAAAGGTAAAGCCACTTAGGTAAAATCACCATTTTCACAGCTGACAACCTCCCATACCAGGATAACCCCTTACTCCCCCAGCTATCCAGGTCCTTCCTGACCGCTTTTTCCATTCTGCCATAATTCGCCTCAAACAGGTCCTGCTCCCTCGCCGTTAATTTGATACCGAAATATGTAATACTGTCTTTAGCCCATTTAAAAGGGAACTTCTCCTTTATTTGACACTCAGTATCCCCAGGCACAGAGATATTCAAAATCTCTGACTTTGCAGCATTGATGCGAAAACCAGAGTGTTCCCCAAATTCCACTAGGATGTCATATAATGTAGTTAAGGACCTCATTGGGCTAGTTAGCAGAAACAAAAGGTCATCCGCAAAAAGTGACACTTTACTTTCTAAGGCTGACCACCTAACCCCTTTCACCTCCCCACACTCTCGCACCCGTTGGGCTAAGGGTTCCATCGATAGCACGAACAGGATTGGGGACAGCGGGCACCCCTGCCTTGTACCCCGCCCTAGCTCAAAAGCCGCCGTATATTCACCATTTATGCGAAGCTTCGCCCGCGGTTGATTATAGATCGCTTTGACCCATTCTAAATAGTTCCCTCCTATCCCCATCTTTTCCAAGACTTTAAAAAGAAAGGGCCATGATACCCGATCGAAAGCTTTCTCAGCATCAATTGTCAACAATAGCATCTGTTCCTTCCTTCTCTTGCCTGCCCACATCGCGTTCAATACTTTCCGTATATTATCGGATGTGTGCCTCCCCGGGACAAAGCCTGATTGGTTCTCATGTACCAGTTGTGGTAAATAGGGTAATATCCTATTGGCCAGTACCTTTGTATAAATTTTAAAATCCGTCCCCAACAGAGATATGGGGCGATATGAGCCACATAAGGTTAAATCTTTCCCCTCTTTTGGGAGCAATGTTATACCCGCTGTCCTCATTGTTTCTGTCAACACACCCTCCTCCTTAAAGGAGTTAAAGAGCCGTGTCAAAACCTCTCCCACTACATCCCCAAACTTCTTATAAAATTTATTAGTAAACCCGTCTAGCCCGGGGGCCTTATGAGCCGGCAGTGTCTTAATGACCGCAAGCACTTCCCCTACCTCAATGGGCCGGGAAAGCTGTTCTGCTTGCCCCTTACTCAGGCTCGGAAGTTTCATACTCAAAAAATCCTCCATCTCCCTCTGTGTGCCTCTCAGCTCCGGTGTATATAACTGTTTATAATACTCTACAAAACGCTCCTGTAATTGCCCCAGTTGTCTCATATCTTTCCCCTGTGCATCTTTAATTTTGGTTATGTAATTTCTCTGTCGCTGTTTCAACCTATGGGCCAAAATCCTACTTGGTTTATTCCCCCATTCAAAAAATACCTGTTTTAGCCGATCTTGAGCATGTTTAATCTCCCCGAGCTCCAGCTCCCCCAATTCCTTCCTAGCTTTCGCCAGTTCTTGCAGACCCGACTTTCCCAGGTTGCCCATTTTTTGTAAATTCTCCCAAACCCTTATCTTATCATAAATTATCTGTTTCTGTTGACCCAACACCTTCTTCCTATAGGAACCTATAGAGATCAGATTCCCCCTCACCACCACCTTTAAGCATTCCCAAAGTGTTCCGATTTTACACTCTGCTGTGTCATTTCGCTCTAAATACTCTTTAATATGCTCTCTCACTTGATTTACAATTTCAGGGACCTCCACAAAGACTCATTCAGACACCATCCTGAGCCTTTTCGATCGGTTTTCCCCACCCTAAGCTCTATCCAGACCGGGGCGTGGTCCGACAGTGTTCTCTCACTAATCTCACATCCCCCCAGATCCTGTGCTAGTGTCTTAGCCACCCACACCATGTCCAACCTAGACATAGACTCATGCACTGGTGACCAATATGTATAATCCTTCCTCCACCCATTCATTTCCCGCCACGCATCCACCACCCCCAACTGCTCCCCCATAGCTTTCAATGCACCCCTACTTTTAGCATTCCCCATTGCCTTCCCCCTGGAGTTATCCAATATAGGATTACTTGTTAAATTAAAATCCCCCCCCATTATTAGTTGTCCCTCTGCAAACTCCATCACACTCTTAGTCAATTCCACAAAGAAGGCCCCTTGTGCCACATTTGGCCCATAGATGTTAACTAAAGTAAATGTCTGATTCTTTATCTGCAGCCTCACCATAATGTAGCACCCTTCTTTATCCTGTTTTATTTCTTGCACCTGATAAGGTATTTGCGTTCTCACTAAGATCCCCACCCCCCCTTTCTTGAGTTCAACATGATTTGATGCAAACCACTGTCCCTGAAATTTTTTATTTGCCATCCTCCACTCATCCCTTCTCCTCAAATGGGTCTCCTGAAGGAACACCACATCTCCCTGCAATCTAATCTCTTTATATACTCTTTGCCTCTTAATCGGGGAGTTTAAGCCTCACACATTCATCGTTTGTATGTATGATTCTTAAGGATTCTGTTGTACTGATTGTTTACTCTGCTAGTTGTTGTTTTCTGTACAAGCGATTTTTTCTTGATTTGTTTATTGTAAAACTGTATAAATAAATAATAAAAAAAAAAAAAAAAAAAAGAGAAAGGGATAGGACAGCGGTTCTCAACCTGTGGGTCGCGACCCCAACAGGGGTCGCCACAGGATTTAGCAGGGGTCGCCTCACTCTGCCAAGTTAAAAAAAAATATTTTAAAAAGCACACAAGACTTTCGGTTTAGCCACGGCAAGGGTGAGACGCGTGTGAGGGAGCTCCCCGGCCCGCACCTAGATTATATGGGAATTCAGCGGTCCCAATCGGGCAAGCTGCAGGAAAATAAAATGCCCAAAGTGGTTAAGATGAAACCGGGCTCAACAATAAAGGAGCTGTATGCAGCGAAAGCGGGCGGAGAGAAAAAGGGAGCGAGCAGTGTGCAAGTGCAGCCCGTGCCAGTATCCCCAAGCGGCTCAGAGGAGTCACGGGAGGAGGAGGGGGAACAGGAGAAACAGGCCGATCTTGAGGCGGTTCTGAAAGAGATTCAGGAGTCTAAGGAGGAGATAGTGGAGCGCGTCTGTAACCGCCTGGAGGAAAAATTTGCGGTAATGGGACAGCGACTGGATGAAGAGGAGAGCAGGGTGAGTCAGACAGAGGACACGCAGGCGTCTACTTACCGCGTGGTGAGCTCTCTGCTACAGCAGATTAGCTGGTTACACGCCAAAACAGTGGACATGGAAAACAGGGAGCGACGATCCAACCTTAGAATCTTCGGGGTGCCCGAGGGGGTAGAAGGGGAGAACACCATTAAGTTTGTGGTGGAGTTGCTGACGTGTTTCCTGAACCCCCTATCGACGCCGCTGTACGAGATAGAGAGGGCCCACAGAGAGTTGAGGCCTAAGCCTGATAAATTGGCGAAACCACGTGCTCTCATAGTGAAACTGCTGCGCTTCCAGGATAGAGAGCATGTGATTCAGGCAGCAAGGAGGTCAAAAAGTGTGCGGTTCAGAGACTGGACAGGGTATGTCTTCCTGGACTTGGCCTCTGAAACTGTGAAGAGAAGGAAAGATCTGCTGAAACTGAGGGATCATCTGGCAAAGAAGGGGAGACAGATTGCGATTTGGTATCCGGCCAGGATTACAATGATGGTGAACGGTGTGAGGAAGTTCTTTAACTCGAGAGAACAGTTGGAGAAATTCTTGAAGATACAGACGGGGACGGCGACGGAGAGGCAGATGACCCCCGAGAGGGCCAAGAGCCGGGACTTCGAGGTGGAGCAGGAATCGGGGGTGCAGGCCCCGGGAGAGTGAGAGGCTGGAAGCCGGACTGCATGAGAGACATTGGAGGGGGACAGCTGGGAGGGTTGGTGGAAGAGGAGGGGGAGAGGGCATAATGGAAGGGAATTGCAAGGGGAGGTTGGGAGAAGAGGAATGGTTCAAGGGGTGAGGAGCAACAGGGTGAGGGGCTAATGGAGGTCAAAAATCAACAAAAGTGTGGAGTGGGGGAGATGAAGCATGTAAGTTGGAAGAGTGTGTTCATGTTTGAAAGTGGTTTTTTTGTGCTCTTATGTGCCTGTGCTGTTTACGATTTTAGGGGGGTGGGCGGGGAGAGGGTAATGGCAGGAAATGAGAAATGGCTCTAGCGGGAGGTTATAAGGTTGCATCCTTCAATGTCCGGGGGATTAATAGCCCGATAAAGCGGAAGAGGATCGTTACACTGATGAACAAGCACAGGGTGGACGTTGCTATGCTGCAAGAGACTCATCTGATTAAGGAGGAGCAGGAGAAATTAAAAGCCCAGGGTTTTGAACAAGTGTTTGGGACCCCGTATAACTCAAAGAAACGAGGGGTAGCGATCCTGGTGCACAAGAGGGTGAGGTTTGTGCCCTATAAATCGGGGGGGGGGGGGGGACGCCAGGGGAAGAGTGGGGTGGGTGGTGGGGAGGGTGGATCAGATGGAAGTGGCACTGCTGAACGTATATGCTCCAAACGGGCAGAAGGGAGTTTTCTTTGACAGGACAGTGCGGAAGTTTGAGGAGCAGGCTAAGGGGGATTGGATCATTGGGGGGGATATGAATTGTGTGGTAGGCCCACAGGATAGGTCTATCAGCGGGCGGGAGGGGAAGGAGTTGCGGAAGTGTATGGAGACTTTTGATCTGGTGGATATTTGGAGGAGGGAGAACCCGGGGGGGCAGGGGTATATGTGTTATATGCCTAGATTGGGTATATATTCTAGGATTGATATGTTTTTAGGGAAGCTGGGGCAATTGGGAGTGCTGGGTAACATTGAACTGTGTCCGGTCCTGCTATCAGATCACGGGATGATTACGGGGATGTGGTTGCCAAAGGGGAGGGAGCAGAGAGGGGGAGGGTGGAGGGGGAATATAGCTCTCTTGCAGTCAGAGGAAGGGAAGGCTAAGATTAAAAAGGCGTGGAAGGAGTACTTGGCCTGGAATGATAATGGGGAGGTATCGGATGCCATGGTGTGGGACGGAGGGAAGGCGTATATGAGAGGGATATTGATACAACTGGGGAGTCAAATGAAAAAGGAGTGAGAGGAAGAGAGGCGGAGGTTGATGAGAGACCTGGTAGAGGCGCAGGGAGAGCACAGTCGGACAGGATCAAAGGGTGCCAAACAGCGGGCGAGGCGTATAAGAGCGCAGATTAATGCTCTGGATATGGAGGAATTGGAGAGGCTGATGAGAGCTTCCAAGAGGAATTTTATGGAGGGAGGGAATAAAGCGGGCAAGCTGCTGGTGAGACAGGTACAGAAAAGGAGAGCGAGCAGGATTGTGAAGGATATACAGCGGGAGGAGGGGGGAAGTGGTGGACAACCCAGATATCTGTCAGGAGTTTCGGCAGTTTTATGAGCGGTTGTATACAGAGCAGGAAGGGGTCAGTACGGAGAAAATAAGGGTGTATTTGGAAGGGATCTCCATCCCGAGAGTTGGGGAGGAGAAGGCGAGGTGGTTAGACAGGCCGGTAGAGGTAGAGGAGATATTGAGGGAAATCAAGAGGCTCCCGAAGGGTAAGGCCACGGGGGAGGATGGATTTCAAGCGGCATACTACCAGGCGATACGAGGTCGCACCCTTCCTGCCACAGCTTTTTACGGGCTTCTTGCAGGGGGGGGGGGGAATCTGCCGACTACGATGACTCAGGCCAACATTGTGGTACTTCCTAAGGAAGGTAGGGCGCCGGATAGGTGTGAAAATTATAGGCCCATAGCTCTGATAAATTGCAACGCCAAATTATATGCTAAGATACTGGCGAGTAGATTGGAGGGGATTCTGCCAGACTTGATTTATCCTGATCAGACAGGCTTTATCAAGGGAAGGGTGATAACGGATAATGTAAGGAGGGTGGTGGGGCTTCTCCATGCTGTTAGGCCGACCCAGACACCAACGGTCTGTGTGGCCTTGGACACGGAGAAGGCGTTCGACAGGGTGGAGTGGGAGTTTTTGTTCGCGATGATGGACAGAATGGGGTTGGGAGCAGACTACATACAGGGGGTGAGGGCACTGTATAGACACCCGGTGGCGCGAATTTTGGTGAATGGGCAGGGCTCGGAGTGGTTTGATTTGCATAGAGGAACAAGACAGGGCTGCCCGATGTCCCCTATGCTATTTGCGATAGTGATTGAGGCGTTGGCCATATGGATTAGGGCTCGGCGGGAGATTAGACCGGTCAAGATAGGGCAGGGGGAGCACAAAATATTGTTGTACGCAGATGACACCCTGATATTCATGACCAAGCCGGAAGAATCTCTCCCGGTTCTGGTAGAAGAGTTGGAAGCCTTTTCCGCGGTATCGGGGTTCAAGGTGAATAGGTCCAAAACGGAAGCAATGGCTTTGGGGGGAGTACGAAAGGAGGGAACAAAGAACTTCCCTTTCAAGTGGGCAGAAGGTAGTATTAAGTATTTGGGGGTCCGAACCTCGGAGGACCCGGGGAGGTTATTTGAGATGAATTACAGGCCGCTGATGGGACAGGTCAGTGCAGAGCTGGAGGGGTGGAAATCCTTGCAGCTGAGTTGGATGGGTCGGATAGAGGTTATTAAGATGAGTCTGGTCCCAAAGTTTTTGTTTCTGTTTGCACAGCTGCCCATACAGATTCCGGGGAGCACCCTTAGGAAACGGGAAGCTACCCTGGGGCGGTTTTTCTGGGGAGGGAAGAGGGCACGGATCAAAATTAGTAGGGTCCAGATGTCCAAAGCCCGGGGGGGTGCGGTTCCCGTCCCTGCGATGGTACTATCAGGCATGTGTATTAAGAGCATGGAGAGATCACCATCACAGAGGGGAGGAGGCGGCATGGGTGGCACTGGAGAGAACATTAATGAGGTCCCAGTCCTTGGTTTATTGGTTGGGGAAAGGGGGGGATAGGTGGACAGGGATGCGGGGGAGGAAGCACCCTTTTATTACGGCTATGTTGGGAATGAGTAAGCAGGGTTTGGTAAAGGGGTGTTTTCCAAGTCCTCTGACGGCTTGGGCCAGTGTGAGGGACTACTTTCCCTTTGAAAAGGCGGAGTGGCTGCAGAGGGGGAGGCGAGAGGGAGAAGGTTGCCTGGACCGATTGGCGGACTTTTTAGAGCAGGGAGTGGTCTGTTCCCATAGTGAGCTGGAGCAGAAAACTCAAGGTAGAATCCCTTTCTATCAGTATTTTCAAACTCGACACTTTCTTAACTCGGGGGAGAATAGGCGCCCGTTAACGCGGCCCAGCACTCCAATGGAAATTGCACTTTATCAGGGGAGCAAATATAGTGGCATTATCTCAAGGGTGTATAAGGTGCTGCTGAGCGAGGAGGAGGATAAGGCTCAGGGGGGCCACAGGGAACGGTGGCATAAGTGGCTGGGAGTGGACATTGGGGAGGAAAGGTGGAGGAAGATTCATGAAGCTATATATATAAGGTTACAGCGGTGTCCTCGTGGAGACAGACACAATTACAAATTGTTCATGGGGCATATATTACTCCTGTTCGGTTGTCTCTTGCAGGAAGGCAACACTCTGCGATGTGTTGGAGGGGGTGCGGGGAAATAGGGACTTTTCTCCACATGTGGTGGGGGTGTCGGGTTCTCCAAAGGTTTTGGGGAGTAGTGCAGAAGGGAATTCCTGGAGGACACGGGGGGGGGGGGGGCAAGGGGCAGGAGAGGGATCTCTTATTGGGAGGGGGGACCGGGAGGGCGGGGGAAGGTGGGAAGCGTTACCAGCGGAAAAGCTTAGGTTGGCGGCGAGAGTGGCTGTTGCCTGGAAATGGAAGTCAGGAGGGGGACCCACTGAGGATGACTGGTATAGGAAGATCGAGGAGGCAGTTAAGTTTGAGCGGTTAACGTATAGGTTGAGGGGCAAGGAATGGGTATTTCATAAGATATGGGATCCATATTTGAAAGGACTAGGGGGGTGTGGTCAGCGGGGAGGACCGGCTGGGGGAGGGACAGGAGCACAGGCTCAGGGTAGTAAAGGCACCTAGCAGCAGAGGCACAAAGTTATCTGTATAAAGTTATCTGTTTAACATTTGCTGTTAAATGTTTAAGGTGGTGGGCGTGAGGATGTATATATTATAAGTTGTAAGTGAAGGGGAAGGTGAAGGGGAGTATAAAAGAGGGGGGAAGTCACAGTAGGGGACATGAGGGGAGGGGGGGTGGCCTATGCGGGGAATGTAAACTGAAGTGATTGTGACAGGATATGGAAATGTGTGAAGTACCTTGCCCCAACCCCTAGGCCACTCCTCCAACCAGGAGTGGAGGAGTGGCCTAGTGGTTGGGGCAAGGTACTTCAGGCCGGAAGGTCGGGGGTTCAAATCCCAATAGAGGACAGCAACCTTGGGCCGGAAGGACTGGGTTTGCTAGTCCCGCAGGTGCTCCTTGTGGTCTTGGGCAAGCCACTTAACCCTCCATAGCCCATGTTCCCTGTAAAATAGTTATCTCCAAGTTATAATGCCCTGTTCAATGTAATTTCAATTTGTTCAATGTAAACCGCACTGATGAAGAATAGCGCGGTATATAAGAGAATGTAAATAAATAAAACCAGCTACCCTGTCTTCCACAACATTTAATAAAATAAAGTTCTAAAAAAAAAAGCACACAAGTTGCTGCCACTGCCGAGTCCACTTCTCAGCAGTGGCAAACTCACCGCCTCTCTTCTAATGCAGCCATGGCTATGCCTGTAAAACCGTTGTGGGGCCTTTCTGTCTCTCAACGGGCTCCATGCAGCATTGTCCTACCTCCAAAGGAAGTTGTTTACCACTTCCTTTGGAGGTGGGACAATGCTGCACGGAGCCCGTTTAGAGACAGGAAGGCTCCGCAACGGCTTCACAGGTACAGTCATGGTTCCCTAAGAGACAGAGAGCCGCGGCTGCAGAAGAAGGAGGCAGACATGGGGAGAGGGGAGGAGGGGGCAGAGAACCTGCAACGGGGTTGACATGGGGAAGGGAGGGAGGGGGGCTGACATGGATGGAGGGGGGCTGACATGGAGGGAGGGAGGGAGGCTAACATGGACAAAGGGGAGAGACAGGGGGACATACTGGACAGACAGGGGATAAATGCTGGACAGAGGGGAGAGACAGTGTGGGTTAGGATTATAATGGGCTGATGGGGGAGCCTAGCACTGGTAATGGGGTTGAGAGGGGACTAGCACTGAAAATGAGCTGATTAGGGGAGGCTAGGACTGGTAATGGGCTGATGGGGTGGGGTAGGACTGGTAAAGGACTGATGGGAGGCTAGCATTGGAAATGAGCTGATCAGGGGGACTATGACTAGAAATGGGCTGATTAGTGGAGGCTAGGACTGGTAATGAGCTGATGGAGGGGTAGGACTGGTATTGGGCTGATTAGGGGAGGCTAGCACTGGTAATGGGGTTGAGGGGGGACTAGCACTGGAAGTGAGCTGATTGGGGGGCTTTGACTGGGAATGGGCTGATTGTGGGGAGAGGAGGGGATAGAGCTGCTGGCCCTGGAAGAAAACTGGGGGCTAAGGCTACAAATGGGCTGATACGAGGGGATGGGAGAATGGAACTGGAAGGGAGTGGATCTGAGAGGGGCTGCCATGGTATTTGTACTAGAAGGGACTGGTCAGTGGGGAAGGAGGGGGACTGGAAGGGAATGGACACCAGTGGCAGTCATGGGAATGCAAGTTGACATTGGAAGGTACTGGGAGGACTGGAAAGGGGCTGATACTGGGGAGGGTTAATGGGACTGGAAATAGGCTGATGGAAAGAAGTGAAGAAAACGAAAGAAGAGATAAGAAATGGCAGATGGACCATAGACCACAGAAAGAGAGCTAAGAGAAGACAGGAAAGCAGAAGCCTCAGATCGGGACCAGCATGATCAGAGAATAAATTGGTCAGACAACAAAGGTAGAAAAAATAATTTTATTTCATATTAGTGATTTGGCTACAAAATCATCATAATTTTGAAATCAAATATTGTTACTTGTTATTGGGATTGTGGTTTAAATAAGTAAATTTTATAAATAAAAACATAATGCAAAGGCCTATAATATATTAATAATTCAACAAATGATTACAGCGACAATGCGTTAATGGTAAAGGAAGAGAGACGCATTTGATTTTATCATTGGGGGTCATCACAAGTTGACCAATGGTAAAAGGGGTCACGGTACAAAAACGTTTGAGAACCACTGGGATAGGAGGACCCATTTATTCATCGGAAGCACTTCTGACTTGGACCAATTAACCATGTAGCCAGATATTTGAGAAACTTCCCTATCTCTGACAAGATAAATGGAATTGAGGTGTGAGAGGTATAAACATGCTGAAAACTTACACTCCACTGTCCCCACCTTAAAGCCTCTAATAGTCCCATTCACCTGCATGGCAAAACACAGTCAGGGTTATTCTGGGCCACGAATAGCACATGCCTTCTCCTGCCCGCGAATAACTTCCCCGCCGGTTGTGCAGGGAAGTTAGACGGAGTGGGGAAGGGGTAGCCCGGGGGCGGAGTCAGAGCAGGCAGAGGCGGACACTGGCCCTGGACGTACAAGGCCGATTCTAATGTTGGCCCTGAAGTCCAGGGCCAGCGACATGTGTGCGGAAGTTTTTCCACCTCCGAGGTGGAATAACTTCCCTGGATGTGCTTTTTTTAATTGCCCGGGGCGCGGATGGAATGGGGCCTAGTGGCTCTAGGGCCATATTAATAAGAAGCACATATCATTGCACATATCATTGCACATATCATTGCATGAAGGGCAAAGAAAAGCAGCTGAACAATATGAATAAGACCACACCAAAAACACTCCAAAACATAAAGGGGTCTATTCTGTAACATGAATAGCGGGGATGGACATCCCGTTTGGACATCCATCCCTCTATTCGTCCGCCTTTCCTGTCCCCACCAAGCATCCCCATATGAACAAGGAGTTTGTACGGGAAGGCTAGAAGGGTGGGAAAGGGGTGCTGCAGACGCAGAGTTAGGGTGAGCAGTAGACAGTCTGCAGCCCCTGACATACAGGGCCGACTGAACGGGGAACTTATTACACCTCTGGGGTGGAATAAGTTCCCCTAGACGGCGGGGGATGGCAGGCCCAGGGAGCGGCAAAGGTAGGAGGCCAAATCTGGGGTCATACTGCGGGGAATGAAAATAGTCGGTGACGGCCGGGGATCGCGGCTCCTGAATAAAGCCGTGGTGCCATTTAGGAGCTTTGACTAAGTTAGCCAGGCAGATGCCTGTACATGCCCTACTTTAACATTTACATCAGGCCCCTTTGCTACTTACTCCAACCTAATCATCTGTTTCAAAGAGATCGTCTCCTGGCTACAGCTTCATAATCTAGCAGTCAACTTTAGTAAGACTGAGAGTCTCCATGTGACCAAACACATCAACTTCATACTACCTCCCATCATCAAAATTGATGACACCGAAATACAAGTAAAGTCTCAGGTCAAATACCTCAGTGTCATCCTGAATCAACTCATTTTCCAATCTTACATAATGAGCACCACATAATGAGCACTTACACATAATGAGCATTTACTTCAATCTCCGAACCCTCCTCAACTTACACCCCCTCCTCTCACCTGACAGCTTCAGTGCAGTATGCCAGGCTTCCATTACACCCTTGCTCGACTACTGCAACTCCATCATTCAAGGCCTTACTAAGGCTACTATTGCCCCTCTACAGTTTGTCCAAAACACAGCAGCACGCATCTTAGCCAGAGTCTCCAGATACTCCCAGATCTCTCCCATACTGAAAACCCTCCACTGGCTCCCTGTCACATCCAGGATAAAGTTAAAGGTCCTCACTATCACCCATAAAGCACTCATCAACTCCTCCACTGAGCATCTCCAAGAACGCATCAGACGTCCAAACACCAACAGACTACGTAGGCAAAGTACGCTTAATCTTCTTCTCCCTCCACACCAGATGCACAAGAGCTCACAAGGCACATGAATTCTATGCCCCCACCCTTTGGAACCAACTACCTCCTACATTACGGAGCATTCAATCTCACAACGTATTCAAAAAGCACCTCAATACATACCTCTTTGATGAACACTATGGTCCATCCCTTACAACTGACTTCCAGATAGAATTTTCCTCCACTCCCACTGATCCTCCCCACTTCCCCTCCCTTAAACACTCATTGACATCCATCCCTTTGCTATTAGACACACCTCGTCTTCACCTTATCATATGCCCACCTGTATAAGTACCAATACAAAATAATCATACCATACTTCATGCCTCTACTGCTTCATAAGATCATTGTAATATAAGTTCTAAAGTTATATTGTTCCTGCATTTTCCCCCTTCCCTTGTTATTTACTGTTCCATATTAATAAGTTTGTCTGTATAATTACACGTTCAATTCTTCAATGTAAACTGTTCCTTAGGCTCCATGTAAACCGTTTTGCCTGGTAGAAAAATGGTATATTAAAACCAGTTAAATAAATAAATAAAATGGTACAACAAATGAGAACAAGGGTACAGTAAGGAAGGGTAATGAGACAGACGGAGAACAAAGGATTAAGATCCAAAAGCGGCCTGAAAGAGGTGAGCCTTTAGCATGGATTTGAAAAAGGGGAGAGATGAAACCTGAGGTAAAGATACAGGTAGTTTGTACCAGGCATAAGGAGCAGCAAGGTGAAAGGATCAAAGTCTGCAATTGGCTGTAGAAGAGAAGGGCATACAGAGCAAAAAGCCAGAAGAAGAGCGAGTTCACGAGGAGAGGTATAGAAACATAGAAACATGATGACAGAAAAAGACCACATGGCCTATCTAGTCTGTCCTTCCATAACAACAACTACAACAGTCCACTTTTTACCTTTAGAGATCCTCTGTGTTGGTCCCATGCTTTTTTGAATTCAGTTACTGTCCTCATCTCTACCACCTCCACTGGGAGACTATTCCATGGATCCACTACTCTTTCCGTAAAGAAATATTTCCGCATATCACTCCTGAATCTATCTCCCTTCACCCTCATCCCATGTCCCCTCGCAGCAGAACTTGCTTTCAATTGAAAGAGGCTCTCTCCCTGAACATTTAGGCCACGGAGGTATTTAAACATCTCAATCATATCACCTCTATCCCGCCTTTCCTCTAAGGTGTACATATTAAGATCCTTAAGTCTGTCCTCATATGCTTTATAATGAAGCCCACTAATCATTTTAGTAGCTACCCTCTGCACCGACTCCATCCTGTTCATATCCTTTTGAAGGTGCGGTCTCCAGAATTGCACACTATACTCCAAATGAGGTCGCACCAAAGACTTATACAGAGGCATTATCACCTCCTTTTTTCTGCTAGCCATTCCTCTCCGTATGCACCCAAGCATCCTTCTAGCTTTTGCCGTCGCCTTTTCTACCTGTTTAGCTACTTTAAGATCATCAGACACAACCACGCCTAGGTCCCGCTCTTCTTTAGTGGACAAAAGTACTTCACCTCCTATACTGTATTGCTCCCTTGGATTGCTGCAGTCCAAATGCATGACCTTACATTTTTTAACATTAAATCCCAGCTGCCAAATTCTAGACCATTCTTCAAGCTTAGCTAGATCCCTCCTCATGTTATCTACACCTTCCTGGGTGTCTACTCTATTGCAGATTTTGGTATCATCCGCAAAGAGGCAAACCTTACCCGACAGCCCTTCCGCTATATCACTAACAAAGATGTTAAAAAGAATCGGACCAAGGACAGATCCCTGGGGCACACCACTGGTAACATCCTTCTCCTCAGAGTGAGCTCCATTTACTTGTACTCTTTGTCGCCTCCCACCCAACCAATTTCTAACCCAAGCAGTAACTTTAGGGTCCATCCCTAGGGTGCTCAGTTTGTTTGACACTGTGAGGAACAGTGTCAAAGGCTTTACTGAAATCTAAATACACCACATCTAGAGCTCTCCCTCGGTCCAACTCCCTGGTCACCCAGTCAAAGAAATCAATCAGATTTGTCTGACAAGACCTGCCTCTGGTGAATCCATGCTGCCTCGGATCCTGTAATCCGCTGGACTCCAGAAACCTCACTATTTTCTCTTTCAGCAGCGTTTCCAATAATTTACTCACCACCGAAGTTAAACTAACCGGCCTGTAGTTTTCAACCACATCCTTACTTCCGCTTTTGTGTATAGGAAGAGAGGAGGGAGGAAAGATAGTGAGGAGCAATAGAATGAATGCACTTATAGGCCAGAAGGAGAAATTTGTATTGGATATGGAAATGGAAGGGAAGCCAATGAAGTGATTTGAGAAGAGGGGTTATATGAGTATATTGGGGCTGGCAGAAGATTAGCCACGCAGCAGAGTTTTGAACAGATTGAAGAGGAGAAAGATGACTCAGAGGGAGACCAGCAAGGAGGAAGTTGCAATAGTCAAGGTGAGAAGTGACTAGAATGGATAAATGTTTTAGTATAAGGGAAGTGGAATTGCAATGGGCTAAACTAAAGGAGGCAATAAAAGGGGCAGAAGATACAAATGTAAAGAAAGTAAATAAAAACAAGAGGGAAAGGAAATCTACTTGGTTCTCCAAAGAAGTGGTTGCACAAATAAAGGCAAAAAACACAGCTATCACAAAATTCAGAAGTTCATAAACAGAGGGATACAGAAAAGAATACAGGATCAAATTAAAGAGACAAAAAAGAGAAATAAGAATAGCAAAATCAAAGGCAGAAGCAAAGATGTCTAAAGATGTGAAGTGTGGCAACAAAACTTTCTTCAGGTATATTCGGGAGAGGTGGAATTGCAGGACTCAAAAGTGCTGGGAACAGATTTGTGGAAAGTGACACTGAAAAAGCAAAAATGCTAACCAAATACTTATGCTCTGTTTTTACTAAAGAAAATCCTGAAGAAGGATTGGGAAACATACAAATGGGAATGGAGTAGATACGACACCACTCACGAAAGATGATATGTTAGAACAGCTTGCAAAACTGAAAGTGGACAAGACCATGGGACCGGATGGGATATATCCCAGGATACTGAAAGAGCTCAGAGAGGTTCTTGCAGGGCCATTAAAGAATGATTTTTATAAATCCTTGGAGACAGGAAAGGTTCCACAGGACTGGAGAAGGGCTGATGTGGTACCTCTTCACAAAAGTGGTAATAGGAAAGAAGTGACAAACTACAGGCCAGTGAGTCTTAACTCGGTGGCGGGAAAAGTAATGAAAGAGCGAATAGTGGACTTTCTCAAAACCAAAAGATTTCGTGATCTGAGGCAATATGGTTTTACCAAAGGAAGATCTTGCCAAACAAATCTGATTGAGTTCTTTGACTGGGTGATCAGAGAACTAGATCAAGGGCATGCGATAGATGTCATCTACCTGGATTTCAGCAAAGCCTTTGATACTGTTCTTCATAGGAGATTTATCAATAAACTCAACAGCTTGAGGATGGGTCCCAACTGGATCAGAAATTGGTTGATTGACAGATGACAGAAGGTGATGGTAAACGGACCTCATGCAGATGAAAGATAACATAAGAACATAAGGTATGCCATACTGGGTCAGACAAAGGTCCATCAAGCCCAGTATCCTGTTTCCAGCAGTGGCCAATCTAGGTCATATGTACCTAGCAGTTTCCCCAAAAGACACAGGTTTCACAATGCTTGTATTGGGTCAAGCATTGATATCCTGGGTCCCTTTTTAATAATGGTTTATGGACCTTTCCTCCAGGAACTTGTCCAAACTTTTTTTAAACCCAGCTACACTAACAGCCTTTACTACATCCTCCAGTAACAAATTCCAGAGTTTGATTACATGTTCAGTGAAAAAATATTTTCTTTTATTTGTCTTGAATAGTTTACCCTGTAGCTTCATTGCATGTCCCCTAGTCTTTCTATATTCTGATGACGTAAACAATCGATCTACATTTACCCGTTCCACTCAGTTCATTAATTTATAGACTTCTATCATATCTCCCCTCAGCTGTCTCTTTTCCAGGTTAAAGAGCCCTAACCTTTTTAGCCTTTCTTCATAGGGGTATCCTTCCATCCCCTTTACCATTTTCGTGGCTGAAACCTTTCTAATAACGCTATATCCTTTTTAAGATACAGCGACTAGAATTGCACACAATATTCAAGGTGTGGTCGCACCATGGAACGATACAGAGGCATTATAATATCTTTTATTTTATATTCCATTCCTTTCCTTATGATACCTAGCATTCTATTTGCTCTCTTGACTGCCGCTGCACACTGGGCCAAGGGTTTTAACATGTTATCCACAATGACGCCTAAATCTTTTTCCTGGGTGGTGGTTCCTAATGTGGAACCTTGCATTGTGTAACCATAGTTTGGGTTATTCTTCCCTAGGTGCATAACTTTGCACTTGTCCACATTAAATTTCATCTGCCATTTTGATGCCCAGTCTTCCAGCTATCTACATACCTAATGATCGAATCACCAACTATAACGGCTGTCCTAAGTGAATAGTGGTGTGCCCCAGGGCCGGTACTGTTCAACGTATTTGTTAGTGATATTGCCGAAGGACTGAATGGAAAAGTCTGTCTTTTTGCAGATGACATGAAAATTTGCAACGGAGAGGACTCCGCTGAGGGAGTGGAGAACATGAGGAAAGATCTACAAAAGCTGGAAGAATGGTCTAATGCTTGGCAGTTAAGATTTAATGTGAAGAAGTGCAGTGTCATGCACTTGGGAAGCAGAAATCCAAGGGAATTGTATGGGATAGGAGGCGAGAGGTTGGTGTGCATAGACCAGGAGAAGGACCTCGGAGTGATTGTTTCTGAGGATCTCAAGGTGGCAAAACAGTGTGACAAGGGTGGCAAAAGCCAGAAGGATGCTGGGTTGCATACAGAGAGGAATTACCAGCAGAAAGGAAGTGGTACTAATGCCACTGTAAAAGTTGCTGGTGAGGCCTTACTTGGAATATTGTGTTTAGTTTTGGAGACCATATCTCGCAAATGATATAAAAAGACTGGAAACGGTACAGAGGAAGGCGACCAAAATGATTTGCATCAGAAGACTTACGAGAAGAGACTTGAAGACCTAAATATGTACACACTGGAGGAGAGGAGGGACAGGGGAGATATAATTCAGACCTTTAAATACTTAGAGTGTTAATGAACAAACAAATCTCTTCCAAAGACGGGGAAGCTGTAAAACTAGAGAGCATAACATGAAGCTGCAGGGGGGTAAATTGAAAGGCAATGTCAGGAAATACTTTTTCACTGAAAGTGTGATGGATGTTTGGAATGCCATCCCGATGGAAGTAGTGGGGTAAATACAGTGACAGAATTAAAATGGCATGGGATAGACATATGCAACAGGATAAAATCAAAATAAACATATCTCTTGTATCTCAACACAAATAGGGGTGACCTACACAGAGCAGTGGGTACACCCCTAAACAAAGGCATAAGGAGGAGCGACCTGCACAGAGCTGCAGGTGCACCTACTCTTGCCGCCTTGCTGGGCAGACTAGATGGACCATCTGCCGTCATATACTATTTTACTATGTTAGTAGTGTGTTCAGAAAGGAAGGACTGAATTTTGTTAATCTTGTAGAGAAGAAACAATATGTTTTTTCTATCTGTTGCATATGTGTGGAGAAGGAGAGGGAGGAGTCAAAGATGACTCCAAGGTTGCAGACTGAGGAATGAGGAAGCAGAAGAGTGTTATCAACAGAAAAGGAGAAGGGAGGAAAGGGGGAAGAGGGTTTAGGGTGAAAAATAAGATGTTCCGTTTTGGCCATGTTCAATTTAAAATGGCGCTGAGACATCCAGGCAGCGATGTCAAATAGGCAGGCAGATATACAGGCTTGGAGTGTCAGAGAATATCAGGTGTAGATAGATAAATCTGAGAGTCATCAACATAAAAATGATATTGAAAGCTATGGGAGGAGATAAGAGCACCAAGGGACTGGGTATAAGGAGAAAAAAAGGAGAGGGCCAAGAAGAGACCCTTGGGGTACATCAAGTGAGAGAGGAATAGCAGTAGAGGAGGAACCACCAGAATAGACACTGAAGGAGTGATGGGAGAGATAAGAAGAGAACCGGGACAGTACAGGGCCCCTGAAACCAAGTGAGGACAATGTATCAAGGAGAAGGTGGTGGTCAAAAGCAGCATAAAGGTGAAGAAGAATGAGGACTGAGTAAAGGCCTTTGGATTTACTCAGGAACACATTGCTGGTGACTTTAGCAAGGGCCATTTCAGTACAGTATAAGCAGGGCTGGCCTAAGGATTTCTGCCACCCTAGGCAGAAACCCCAGCCTTGCCACCCCCCTGCTGATGCCCCCCAGCTGACACTGTCCCTCCTCAGCTGACGCCACCACCCCCCCCCCCCCCCCCCCCCCCACCCAGCCACCACCGATTCTGTCTCAGGAGGTGGAGGTGGAGGTGGCCAGCAGCCGGATTTCCAAAAGCTGCAACTTTTTGCCACCGCTTTTGGAAATACTGCCGCTGCCTACCTCCACTCCCAAATGGAATCAGCAGCAGCTGGAGAGTGTGGCACAGCTGCCTGTGTGTGCTGCTGTCACTGCCACCCACCTGGGCTGGCCGCCCTAGACGGCAGTCTAGCCTGCCTAGTGGATAGGTCAACTCTGAATGTAAAGGACAAAACCCAGATTGAAATGGATCAAGAGAGAAAATCAAGGCAACAGCAGAGAACAGCACGTTCAAGAATTTTGGAAATGAAGGGAAGAAGGGAGATGGGTCAATAATTAGAAGGACATGTAGGGTCAAGTGAAGGTTTCTTGAGGAGAGGTGTGATTAGATCATGCTTGAAGGCTGCAGGGAAAGAGAATAATAGGTTGCAGGGAAAGAGAATAATAGGTTGAGAATGTGTGCGATGGAAGAGATGAAAGAGGAGGAGATGGAGTTAAGGAGATGGGTGGGGATATGATCAGAGGAACGGATAATAAATTTAGAGGAGGAAAGATGAGAGATTTCCTCTTAGGAGATCTTAGAAAAAGAAGAAAGGGCAACAGAAATTGAGGGAAAAATTTGGTATTGATGAGGGAGAAGAGGGGATGAAGCTGATCTTGAGGGGAATTAGAGTGTAATCTTGTGGACATTGTCGTGGAAATAGCAAGAGTTTGGGCAGAAAGAGAAGGGGAGGGAGTCGGAAGCGAAGGTGCCTTGAGGAGAAAGTTGAGAATAGAGAAGATACAACAAGAGTCAGAGGCAAAAGAGTTAGATGGGCATAGTAGTTTTGCTTGCGAGTGCTATGACAGATTGGAAGGAAGCATGAATTTAAAGTGAAGAAAGCCAAAAAGGGAGTGAGATTGAGCCAAATGCATTTGGTTGAATGGGCACAGGAGCAAAGGTAGCAGGTAGTTGAAGATAGCCAGGGCTGAGGTATAGTGCACCTCACAGGACATAGGATAGGGGGAGCAAGAGAATCCAGAGCAGAGGAGGGCGCAGTATTATAGGACTATAGCCTCATCAACCAAGTTAGAAGGCAAAGTGGAGGACAGAGGTGATGAGACAATAGTGGAGAGAGCTAATGGATCGATTGCATGTAGATTCCTAAAAAGGTAGGAGAAGATTGGGCGAGATTGAGGTGGGGAGTGATGAAGAGTGAAGATAACCAGGGAAAGGCTGAGATACAGAAATCAGAGAGTAAACAATTAGAGAAGAAAACAAGGTCAAGGCAATGGCCATGCTAAAGAGTGGGGGGGGGGGGGCAGATGAGCAATGCTGAAGGTTAAATGAGGAGGTAAAGGAAAGGAGTTTGGAAGCAATGGGGTCAGAAGGGTTATCAACATGAATTTTAAAGTCATCAAGAATAAGGGAAGGGGAAGAAGAATTGAGAAATAAGGAAAGCCATGAGTCAAAGTCAGAGAGAAAAGTAGAGGTGGACTTGTCAGCTGGTCTATAGATAGCAGCTATCTGGAGAGGTAAGGGATTAAAAAGGTGGATGGCGTGGACTTCGAAGGAGGAAAAGGAGTGAAACTGAGGTAGAGGGAAGGGTTGAAATTGGCAGGAAGGTGAAAGCAGAAACCCCACACCACCACCATGGCCAATAGCAAAAGGAGTATGCGAGAATGGTAGCCGCAATGAGAGAGGGCAGCAACCGAAGCAGTGTCATCAGGGAGAAGCCAGGTTTCAGTAAGAGCTAAAAGTTGAAGAGAGTTATAAATTAAGAAATCATGGGTAAAGGAGAGTTTATTAGCTATGGAATGAGCATTCCATAAGGCAGAAGAAAAGGGGAGAGAGGAGGGAGAAAGGAGAGGAATATGGATGAGGTTAGAGTGGTTGAGTAAGGAGCAGGAGTGAGAGAAAATTCTTGGGGGGGCAAGATTAGGATTAATTTCACCAGATGAAAGAAGGAGAAGCAGGAGAAGAATGTGAGGTAGAGAGAAGGCAGAACAGCAGAAACGAGGATGAAGTTGTTTAAGAGAGATGGGACAGGGATGAATGAGAGGAAGAAAAAAGTGAAGTTCAAGAGTTGAGGAAAGGGAAAAAGACAAGATAAGAGGAGAAATGGGAAGGGTAGAGAGAGGGTGTTACGGAGGTGGGGATTTGAGTTGAAGGTGAGAGGGGAGAAGAAAAAGAAAGAAAAGTGGTATGGAGCCATAAGAAATGGAGGAGAAAGTCCATCCTAAGATGGGGGGAGGGGATGATAGGGATTGATAAAGAGGAGAGGGATGAAGGAAAAAAATTCAGATAATACGTAAAAGCAAAGACTATCTAATGAAAACAGTTGAAAATACTTAGTTTACAAGATAATGAGATTAAGTAAATCAAATTCTGTACTATTTATGGGCAATCTGTTCTGCTCATGAGTCAAATAGTTCCCTGATACATATAAATGGTGAGTAAGATTGTATAAAATACAACCGATCCTCAGTAAGCAGGCTTATGCACCAGCTTGCAACCTTTAGTCCATTTTCATGCCCTGCTAGAGTTCCATTCTCTCAACATGATAACCGTCAAGATAATTCCACCAGTCTCATGTGCCTGACCATGTGGTAGGCCTCCTACGTACCTGGCCGCCTCACAGAAAGCTGCCAATAGGCTTCAGAACCAAATGCAGGCACAATGAAGCAAATAAAACAGTCAACAGGATCCGTCTTGAGCGCAGACAATAAAACAGCGCTATCTCTTCTCAGCACGTATTGAGCGCGGCTACAGCAAATAGTCTTATTTTTCCATCTGTTACAACCGCTCCTACCGGGCTGCTGGTGTGACCAAGCTGTCAGTCCGTGGCTCAGGGAAATAGGATTTGTAAGATTGTGAACCAGATAATACACAGCTTCTGTTACTGTTGTAAAGACACTACCAGTCAGGGATAGAATCCCCATTGCCTTGACCTTGTGCAATCTTTAACAAAAAATAATACAAACAAAATAACAAATGACTTTAAAATAACACCCCAGACTCTAGCTAGCTATTACAGGGACAAACTCAAGCAAAAGACACTCCCTGTTAGTGATAACACCACTGAGTATCCTCCCCACCTCACGCCCTGGTCCACCTTTTACCTCCCAACCAAAGAAATACTCAAGAACGTTATTTCCAAATTAAACACCACTACATCACACCAAGACCCATGCCCAGTAGGCTGGATAAAAACCTCTTTCACCGAACTACCTCATTCATCATCCCTATCATCAATCTCTCACTCACAAATGGACACATACCAAATACACTAAAATACGCTCAAATACGACCAATCCTAAAAAACAAAGCATCTGATTTAAAAGCCCCTACTTCATACAGGCCTATCTCAAGCCCCCTTCTATTATCAAAATTACTGGAAAAAACTGTTCAAATACAATTACAGGACCATATAGACACCTCCGCTCAATTAGATGAACATCAATATGGCTTCCGTCCGTTCCATGGGGTAGAAACACTCCTTACCGTCCTAATCGACACCCTTGTAAGAGGCATAAATAATACAAAACATGCATTTTTGCTCATATTTCTTGACATCACTGCAGCTTTCGATAGTGTTAACCACAATAGGATGCTAAACAGACTCAAGCAAATAGGGATTCAAGACAACGTGTTAAAATGGTTCACTTCATACTTAACTAATAGAACGCAAATAGTCAGAGTAGATAACCAATTCTCAGACACCTATCGATAAGAACAAGGCCTTCCCCAAGGCTCCACTCTTTCTGCTCTACTTTTTAACATTTATATCCAACCCATATGTTCCATCTTCAAAATATTCCGTGTAAATTATCATATTTACGCGGATGACTTAATGCTATATCTACCATGGGACAGCTTAAACCCGCCAACCAAACTACTTGCGGACTGCCTCTCAGAAGCCATAAAATGGCTAGAGAATCACAACCTTTACATCAATTTCTCTAAAACGCATGCCATGTTTGTTACAAGAAATCAGACCTCTCCCTCCCCTCAACAGTTAAAATCAACGATTTTAACATGTCAGTTAAAAATGAATTTAAATCCTTAGGTGTGATCATTGACCGCTCCCTTAACTTCACATCCCACATAAAACAAACCACAAAAAAGATATACTACAAACTCAAGCTACTAAAACAACTCCGTCCCTTTCTACACCCCCACGACCTCCGATCAGTGATACAAGCCATGATCACACCACATCTAGACTTCGCAAATTCTATCCTTCAAGGCATTACAAAACAAGATCTAAAACGCCTTCAACTAGCTCAAAATGTCGCGGCTAGAATTGTCATGAACACTAACCCAACCGAACACATCACACCAATCCTCCAGGCACTCCACTGGCTACCTATGCAAAGTCGAATTATATACAAAATCTTTGTCACTACTTTTAAATTAATTAACCAGATTTCCCCATCTTACTTTTCAACACTGATTACCAAAGAAAATAGCCATCGCAACCAGCGCAAGGGAAACAAAAACAAACTTTTGATGCCAAGTGATTTTAGGAAATCTAGACAAATAACTAGCAACAAGGCCTTTTCTCATGTGGCTCCTCACCTCTGGAACACCCTCCCTAAATACCTCAGAGAACAAACTGACTTAATAACCTTCAGAAAAAAACTCAACACTCACCTATTTACCCTACACTTCGACAATCATGACCAACATGATACACCAGCAACATCCCCCTCCCACCCACACTCTCAACCATAATCTAGAACATTCCAATCTACAGATGAACTGTAAATAGTTAACTTGTAATTGCTTTATGTTTATGTTGCTTCCACTGTTAGGCATGCAACACATTTAAGACTGTACATAGTTCTCCTCTGTTCCATGTACTTGAAGTCTGTAACTGTTCATGCACTCAAAGGAAGATGTTGTATTGAAGTATTTAAACAAAATCAGCCAACAGCCCAACACAGGCCATGTTTCGTGAAAACCTTCTTCAGGGGCTAGATTGGCTGTATATCTCTATGGACTATCTCCAGACCATTCATAGCTCATGCATTGCTGAGAACTTAAAAACGTCTAGCCGGCAGAACATCCGCGCTTTAAGAAATGACTTATTTAATAACGTGAAGGAATTAGAAGCACCAAACATGTTCATTTGTTGTTTATAGCGAGCACGGTTCGGTGCTTCTAATTCCTTCACGTTATCAAATAAGTTATTTCTTAAAGCACGGATGTTCTGCCAGCTAGCCGTTTTTAAGTTCTTGGCAATGCATGAGCTATGAATGGTCCGGAGATAGTCCATAAAGATATACAGCCAATCTAGCCCCTGAAGAAGGTTTTCACGAAACACGGCCTGTGTTGGGCCGTTGGCTGTTTTTGTTTAAATACTTCAATAAAACATCTTCCTTTGCTATCCACAGTTTGTACTGGTTTTTCGTTTCTGCATGTGGTATTGTGCTTTTTGTGTTGGACTACTGTTCATGCACTCTTCATAAATGCTGTTTATTATAAACCACATTTGATCCTCGGAAATTGTGGTATATAAATTGTTTCAAATAAATAAAATCCAGGCCCTCCAACTGGTGCAAACAGAATCCAGGCCTTCTGTACCTGTTACAAAGACACTACCCACCAGGGATAGAATCCAGGCTCAGTCACTGGTCCAGGACCTCCAGCTACTGTAGACAGAATCCAGGCCTTCTGTACCTGTTACAAAGACACTACCAGCCAGGGATAGAATCCAGGCTCAGTCACCAGTCCAGGCCCTCCAGCTGCTGTAGACAGAATCTAGGCCTTCTGTACCTCTTACAAAGACACTACCAGCCAGGAATAGAATCCAGGCTCAGTCACTGGTCCAGGCCCTCCAGCTGCTGCAAACAGCTATTGAAGTTTAGGTGCTACAAAGTCCAATTCAACCAACAGACATCTGCTCTGGGAGCTTTATGCAGGGGAAGTCAATTAATAGCAATACAAATACAAATCACAGATAAGATAATGTCTGCCTCCCAGTATCTTTCTGGAGTCATCAAAAAGGGTTGGATAGTCCAAGCCAGATGTGAATTTTTGAATAGCTTCAAGATTGAATGATACTTCCAATGAATATAAATGACCATAATAGTCTAAACTGTCAGAACTTACCCTCCCCCACCCTGAGTGACCAGAGCTTTTACTCAATTTTTCTACTGCCTAGCCTTCAGATACTAAGCCAAGAGTTGTCCAGCGCTACTGTCCTTCACATAATATTCCACCTTCTGGAGGAAAACTGACTTGCCGACCTCCTGACAGTTTGGCATTGTAAGCTAACTCGCACACTTACAGTTTGACTTACACACTATAGCCCAGTCTGTCCATATATTAAGAACATAAGATATGCCATACTGGATCAGCGCAATGGTCCATCAAGCCCAGTATCTTGTTTGCAACAATGGCCAATCCAGGTCACAAGTACCTGCTTTATACTTTTTTTTTGTAAGGTGGAGGGGCAAGGAGAAGTCACAGATGAAGAAAAAGGACAAGAAGCAAGAAAAACATTTTGCTCAGTAGCAATTAGAGAACACAGACCACATCCAGGCAATAGCAAATACAAAAATAGACTGAGAGGACGTGTAAGATTGGGCTTTGTGGGAATTGCTGCTAAGGACTTTGATGTTTGTTCAAGCATATGGAGACTAAGCAGCATGAAAGCATTTGCGTTTGACTTAGATTTAATTATTTGAAGGATCACAGGTCAATGATGTGCGCTTTATGTACTCTTTGAGTCTGGTCAAATGATGTCTGTTATTCTGCCTGGATGTTGCACACAATGGAGAGAAATTTTAAACATGAATAAAGTTGGTGATGATTCATCCTATTTGTTGACTGAAAAGTGATCACAATGCAAGTTTGCTGTGAGGAACTATAAATAATCTTTTCAGACTGGGAAATTATGCATTTAAATGCTAGATGAATTCTAATGTTGACACGAGCATAGGAAAAACAACAAAGTATAGGTACACAATGTTGGATTCTTCAGGAACAAGCAGGAAGTCAGTACTCACATATGGGTACATCGGCACTGACAGACCCCGCATGTAAGCTTCTCCCCAGCTTTCAAAAAAACCTTTGGGAGATAAACCAGGCATATGCGGTCCCCTTCCCGCCCAAGGGTATCATCTTGCCTCAGTCTCCTTTGTTCCATGGAGCCCACCAGATGTGTATCTGATTTCCCTGGAAAAAGTGTTAAGTTTTCTCCTTATTTTTTCTTTCTCCAGTGGCATACCAGTTCCCTTTCCCACCCCCGAGCTCATTTGCCTCAGCATCATGTCTCGGGTTCATTCTTTTTTCTTTTTTTTTTCACTTGAGAGTTTCTAAACCGGCTTCACGCCCTTTTTTGTCCCTGGCCGGGCCCGAGACTTTCAACCTTATGGGGGACTTTTTTCCCACCATGGCCTCGACCGGTGGCTTTAAAAATTGTGACCAATGCACTAAAACCATGTCACACACTGACCCACATGACTGCTGCCTCTGATGCTTAGGGCCGGACCATGACCCCTTGGACTATGGTCTCTGCAAAAGGATGCCCTCCAAGACCATCAAGAGCTGCCCAAGGATACAGCATTCCTCAACTTCATGCGGGATATGCCCAAGGCACTGGCCTTCAAGACTGACTCAGAGGATGACCCTCAGACTCAGGAGCTCGAGATCTTCCAGTATGCGGGCTCCACCGAAGGAGGCACTTGCGGTACCTGTTCCCCCGATCCTGGAATGGCTGTTCCTCCACATGTTGGAGACCCCCCACATCGGTTCTTATTTTGAACAGACAGCTGGCTCGATATACTGGATCCACCGGAGCCGTGGCTTTCAGAAAGCACAGCTGCCGCACAACTCCATGGTGGTAGACTCGGCCATATGTCGCCTTAAGAGCCAAAAGATGCACTCCTCGGTACCCCGAGGTAGGGAGGCCCATGCCTTGGATGCACTCAGCAGAAAATGCTACCAGGGCTCAGTGCTCATTGGCTGGATCTAGGCTTACCAGCTGTACATGGGCATGTACCTGAGAGACCTGGCAAAGGAACTCGCCGAGTTCTCGGCTGGTTTATCCAAGAAAACTCTCCTGCATTTTCAGACCCTGGCCTCGGTTGTCAGAGTGTGCTCCAAATTCATTACTCAGGCAGCCTATGGTGGCTTTGAGTCGGCAGCTAGAATAGCTGTGGCAGGCATTGGTGCCCGTTGTCAGGAATGGCTACAGTTCTCCGACCTGGAGCAATGGGTTCAGGACAAAGTTGGTGGAGGTCCCTTGTCGAGGAGAGAATCTCTTTGGCAAACCCTTAATGGATAAGGCCACAGAGTTGGAGTCCAAGTTCCTGAAAAGGACTAGGCTCTCCAAGAAGTCTGCTACCCTTCCCCTCAAGGAAAGGCAAGGCTGACAGAAACTATTCTCAGTATCAGGCCTTCCAACAGACCAAGGGACAAGTGCATGGCCCTTGTAAGTTTAAGACTCCCAAAACCCAGGCATCGGCTCTGACCCAGCCTGGTGGGAGCTTTTGACTCCTTGAACATGGCCTCTCCACCCCTAGGAGGCCCATCCCAGCAGCCCACAGTGGGTCATCTAATCTTGTTTGCCCACAGTTGGCCATCCATCACCACCGACACCTGAGCACTGAAAGTGGTCAAGGAGGGTTACCTCCGCCACCTGCTGCAAACACCCCCTCCAATCTTCCCGGGAGAGCTCCCCAGACTCCCCTCCACAAGGCCTTGCTACAGCAGGAACCCATGGGTCTTCTGGAAGACAGGGCAGTGGAACCAGTGCCTCCACACCTGTGGGGCAAAGGGTTTTACTTCAGATACTTCCTCATACCCAAAAGGACAGGAGGGCCTAAAGCCCATCCTAGACCTGCGGGAACCCCGATCGGCAGGAGCCCCGATCAGCAGGAGCAACAGGAAGTGGGAATGCAGATTCCTCCTGCTCCCCACTGCCAGCAACAATCAGGGCTGCCCCGCAGGACTCCAGACACTTTAAAACTGGCACTCTACTGCCACAGCAAGCCCCGATCAGCACAAGCAACAGGGAGCAGGAATGCAGATTCCTCCTGCTCCCTGCCACCAGCACCAATCAGGGCCACACCAAAGGACTCCAGACACTTTAAAACAGGTGTGCTTAGGCACACCCACACCTGGCGGGCCCACGCCTGAGGGTCTCGCCAGAGGGCCCTTTGGCATGGCCCTTAGGCGGGGACCAGAGGCAGGGATCCCCTCCACTGAACACATAGTCCTCGCACCGGAATTAGACTGAACGCCAACAGACCCTCCCCTTGGGGCCCACTGGACAGAAAGCAGAGACCACTCCACGGAGACCACAGACAGAGAACAGCAGCTCCAAACCCTACAGTCACCCAGGGTAACCAACTTCAACCCAGCACCATGAGGATCCTCTATTGCTCCCACTTCTACCTGATAATACTAGGCCTCCTTTTATGCAATGCAAGAGCCACCCTCTCACATCTACCTTACTACCATTCACACTAACCACTCCGTGTCTCCAACAAACATGGCACTTTATGCTCAATATCCGCACAAACGGAACCCCACAGTCATACAAATCAAACTTGACCAACATGCACGCAAACATCACCCCAACCTCGGCCCACTCAATATAGATCTGATCAATGCAAGGTCTGTCAGAAATAAAGTGAACACCCTCATTGACCACTTCCAACATCACCAAACTGACATCTGCTGCATCACTGAATCATGGCTAACTAACTCAGACTAAGTCATCCTGAATCAACTAACCCCCTCAACCCACACTGCATTTAATTGCCCACACATAAATAGGAGAGGGGGGTATACTGATACTAGCCAACACCCGACTCAGATTTAAAACTCTAGCAACAAAAAGTACAAAGCACTGCAACACAATACTCATTGAGAACAAGTACTTGGCCATCTGCCTCACCCCTAAGACTGCCATCCCCACCAAAGATGACCCTTCAGCATACTGTCCAATCTCAAGCCTTCCATTTCTCTTAAAGATACTTGAAAAAACAGCTTACCATCAGCTTCAGGACCACGTCAACTCTCATGCCCTACTGGATCCCCACCAATATGGGTTCCACTGCAACCACAGCTGTAACCTATTTAAGACTAATAAGAGAAAATATTTTTTCACTCAACGTGTAATCAAACTCTGGAATTTGTTACCGGAGGATTTAGTAAAAGCTGTTAGTGTAGCTAGGTTTAAAAAACGTTTGGACAAGTTCCTGGAGGAAAGGTCCATAAACCATTATTAAAAGGGACACGGGATATCACTGCTTAACCCAATACAGGCATTGTGGAACCTGTGTCTTTTGGGGAAACTGCTAGGTACTTATGACCTAGATTGGCCACTGTTGGAAACAGGATACTGGGCTTGATGGACCTTGGTCTGACCCAGTATGGCATATCTTATGTTCTTATGTTCTTATATTAATCTTTGCTAACAGTACTCATTGACAACCTAATAAGAGGGATAGATAGTCTGAAAATGGGCCTTCTACTCATCTTTATAGATGTATCTGCAGCCTTTGACACCATATCACACAGCATCCTCCTGCAAAGACTCAGTGATATCAGCCTAAAGAGCACAACTCTCAAGTGGTTTAATGCATACCTCTCTGACAGGCAGAGTCAAGAGACAAGTCAGAGCTGGCACTGTCACCTCATCCACCTTCCCATCCTCACAAGGAGTTCCACAAGGTTCGTCACTGTCTGCCCTGCTTTTAAACCTCTACATATGCCCCACCTATGATGTCATCAAGAAACATAACACCCTATATGCCATGTATGCTGATGACATCTTGATTTACACTCCAATTAATTTGGAGAAGCCAGACCACATTACAATAGTTACTTGCTTACAAGAAATGGCAAGCTGGCTCTCCCAAAACAACCTGAACATCAACTACAATAAAACAGAAACCCTCATCATCACACATAACACTACCTTTACCCCTCCTCCGACAATCAGCCTGCCTAATTGTTCTATATCCATAAAGAAAGAGGTAAAATACCTTGGAATAACCTTGGACTGCAACCTTAACTTCCAATCACACATCAACAGGACCACCAGAAATGCTTACTATAAAATGGCCATAATACGAAGACTCAAATCTCTCCTCAGCCATGATCACTTCCAGACAGTCTGCCAAGTTGTCATAACACCCATACTGGACTACTGCAACTCCATCTACCTCGGCCTTCCCAACCAAGCCATCCGACCTCTGCAAATAGCACAAAATACTGCTGCTTGCATCATTCTAGGCTCCTCTAGGCATGACCATGTCACCCCCCCCCCCCCCCTTCTTGACCAACTCCACTGGCTACCAATCACATCTTTCATCCATTTCAAAACCATACTAAACATATTTAAAATAAAGCATAACATATCAACCTACAGCCTCTAGAACCTTATCATTAATGACACTAGCACCAGACCCAGGAGACATAGCGTGATCAATACCATACAAACACCCTCTTCATTCTCCAAGACCATCCGAGCTACATCTGCAAGAGCACTCTCCCAAGCAGCAACAACCATTTGGAACAGTCTACCAATTGAACTAAGAGCCATCACAGACATAAAGGACTTTCAGAAGCAGCCAAAAACATTACTATACAGGGATAATTTAGAGACAATCACCTAGGGCATCCCAACCACCGCAAATTATAAATACTACCTGCTGTACATATTGTATATATCTAAAAATGTAAATTAGCTTTACTGAAGAACCCTGTTTGCCCTCCCCTCTCCCCTGTTGCCTATGTACTTCCTTATAGTTACCTTGTAAACCGATTTGATTGAAGGAAAAGGCGATATAGAAAATCTGTTAAATAAATAAATAAATAGGTTCCTGGTGAGGGAGAAATTCAAGATGCTCTCCCTTGGAACACTGCTGCCATACTTCCAGCAGGGAGACTGGCTATGCTCCTTGGAGTTAAAGCCACAGGCAATACCTCAGGTTCATGGTGGGCTACGGCCACTATCAGTACAGGGTACTACCCTTTGGCCTAGCCTCCGCCCCAAGAGTTTTCACCAAGTGCCTAGCAGTGGTCACAGCCTACCTTTGCCTCCAAGGAGCCTTCATCTTTCCCTACCTGGATAACTGGCTCATAAGAGGGGGCTCGGCTGATGAGGTGCAGCAAGCCACAGCCTGCACCTTCAGTATCTGGGGTTCATCATAAACCACCCCAAATCCCATCTCCTCCTGCCACAGTGCCTGGAGTTCATAGGCGCACGGCTGGACACCATTCAGGCCAGAGCCTCTGCCCCTGGACAGGGCCGACCACCTCAGGGTGTTGGACGCAGATGTGCAGCACCTACACTCGGTACCTGCTCACCTTCTGCTCCGACTACTGGGGCACATAGCATCCACAATCCATGTTACCCCATAGGCTGTCTCCACATGAGAGCAGCCCAATGGCACCTCTTCTCCTAGTGGACCCAGACCACAGGCTGGCTGCAAACCCAGGTGTTGGTGACCCACCGGCTGGCAGACTCCATTGGCTGGTGGCAGGTGCCTCAGCATCTTCAGGCTGGGATGCCTTTTCAGGTCCCCCCCCGAATAGTTCTCACCATGGACACCTCCCTTCTGGGATAGGGGGCTCATTGCAAGGACCTCTGCCCTCAAGGCAGCTGGTCACAGGCGGAAAGTCAACAGCAGATCAACCACCTAGAGCTTCAGGCCATATCCCTGGCCCTCCGAGTCTTCTGCCACTGTCTGCAGCACCAATCAGTGCTGATCCAAAACAGACAACCGAGTTGCAATGTTCTACGTCAACATGTAGGGGGGCACGGGGTCGTACACCCTCGGCCAGGAGGCAGTAGCTGCTGCTGGTATGAAAATTGCAATGGGATGTGCCTGTGGGTGGTATATCTGCCAGGCCAGGACAATACTCTGGCAGACAGGCTGAGTAGGGTCTTCCAGATGCAGCTAACTGTCAGTTACCCCGCTTTTGCTCCCATCAGCCACACCCATCCTGGGTGGCAATGGATGCCTTCCTCATCCTGTGGACGGAGGTCTTCTGTTCTCCTTCCTGCCCAGGCCGCTAATAGCCAAAATTCTCTTCAAGGCTCAGTGGGATGGGGAGTTGCTGATATTGGTGGGCCCCCGGTGGCCCAGGTAACTGTGGTTCCCACTGCTCTTTCACATGTCCATACAGCCCCCAGGTCCCCATGGGGAGTGACCTGGGACTACTTTCACAGGAGGAGGAGGACTTCCTCTTGCATCCCAAACTGGGGTCTCTGGTGCTAACAGCTTGGCTGCTGAAAGGGTAGCCTTAGTGCTTTTCAACCTTTCAAGGGAGGTTGAGGTGGTCCTCTCCACAAGACCTCCATGAAATGGGCTTATGCCTTCAAATGGCGCAGATTCTCTGTATGATCCGCAGAGCGATGAGTAAACCCATTCTCATGCTATATGCAGCTCATGCTACAATATTTGCTTCACCAGTCCCTGGCAGGACTGAAGTCTAACTCAGTCAGGGTTCACCTGAATGTTCTTGCGGCGCACCACCACCTCATTGATGGCAAGCCCCTCTCTGTCCAGCCCCTCGTAACTCACTTTCTATGGGGCCTCCTGTTATCCAAACCCCCTGTCTGCCCTCCAGTGGTGGAGTGGGACCTCAATGTAGTGCTTTCATGGCTCACAGGCTCACCATTTGAGCCCCTGGCAACCTGCCACCTGCGCTACCTCTCATGGAAGGTTGTCTTCTTGGTGGCGCTCACGTCCACTCTCAGGGTCAGCGAGCTTCAGGCCATGGTGGCAGATCCACTTTATACAAGGTTCTATAAGGTGATGTAAAACCCTCTCGCACCGAGGAAATTTCTCCAGGGCCATGTGCCCATGAGGGAAGGGTTAGGACAGGCGTTATAGTTGGTGATTCGATCATTAGGCATGTAGATAGCTGGGTGGCTGGTGGATGTGAGGATCGCCTGGTAACATGCCTGCCTGGTGCGAAGGTAGCGGACCTCACGCACCACCTAGATAAGATCTTAGATAGTGCTGGGGAGGAGTCTGCTGTCTTGGTACATGTCGGTACCAATGACATAGGAAAATGTGGTAGGGAGGTTCTGCAGGCTAAATTAAGGCTTTTAGGTAGGAAGTTGAAATTCAGAACTTCCAGGGTAGCGCTCTCCGAAGGACCCAAAAGGCAGGCAGAGCTCCGAACCATCTGCTCTTGGGCGACTGTCGGCTTTCCCCTATTATCTAGTTTAAAAGCTGCTCTATCTCCTTTTTAAAGGTTAATGCCAGCAGCCTGGTTACATCCCGGTTAAGGTGAAGCCCATCCCTTCGGAGGAGCCCCTCCTTTCCCCAGAATGTTCCCCAGTTCCTAACAAATCCAAAACCCTCATCTCTGCACCATTGTCTCATCCATGCATTGAGACTCCGGAGCTCTGCCTGCCTTTTGGGTCCTCTGGAGGCACAATTTAGGCTTTTAGGTAGGAAGTTGAAATCCAGAACTTCCAGGGTAGCATTCTCCGAAATGCATCCTGTTCCACGCGCAGGACCCAAAAGGCAGGCAGAGCTCCGGAGTCTCAATGCGTGGATGAGACAATGGTGCAGAGATGAGGGTTTTGGATTTGTTAGGAACTGGGGAACATTCTGGGGAAAGGAGGGGCTCTTACGAAGGGATGGGCTTCACCTTAACCGGGATGGAACCAGGCTGCTGGCATTAACCTTTAAAAAGGAGATAGAGCAACTAGATATTAGGGGAAAGCCGACAGTCGCCCAAGAACGGATGGTTCAGAAGAATGTATCCTTGAAGGATACTACCAAAAGCAGAGAGGTTCCACAAAAGAGTAAAGTAGCCCAAATGCCCTCAAGTATGGAGCAGACAGAGAGCTTAAAGATCCCAATTTACCCATGTCTAACAATAGCCAAATTAACATGAATAAAATACAATCTCTAAAATGCTTGTATGCAAATGCTAGAAGTCTAAAGAATAAGATGGGAGAGTTAGAATATATAGCACTAAATGAAAGGTTAGATATGATTGGAATATCAGAGACATGGTGGAAGGAGGACAACCAGTGGGACACTCTGATAACTGGGTACAAACTATATCGTAATGATAGAGCTGATCAAATTGGTGGAGGGGTTGCGCTCTATGTTAGAGAGGGCATTGACTCAGAAAGGATTAAAGTTTTGCAGGAAACAAAATCTGCTGTAGAATCTATATGGATTGAAATTCCATATAAAAGGGGGAAGGCGATGGCAGTGGGGGTGTACTATCGAGCACCTGGCCAGAATGACCAAATGGATGATGAAATGCTCAAAGAAATCAAGGAAGCTAACAAAAGTTACAGCGCAGTAATAATAATGGGTGATTTCAATTACCCCGGTATCGACTGGGTCAGTGTCACGTCAGGACATGCTAGGGAGATAAAGTTCCTAGATGAAATAAATGACTGCTTCTTGGAGCAGCTGGTTCATGAACCGACCACAGGGGAAGCCATATTAGACCTAGTCCTTAGTGGAACACCAGATCTAGTGCAAGAGATAAGGGTGTTGGGGCCACTTGGCAACAGTGATCATAGCATGATCGCCTTTGATTTAATTAGTGGAGGAGGGATAGTAAGGAAATCCACAGTACTACCTTTTAACTTTCGAAAGGGAGACTATGATAAAATGAGGAAAACAGTTAAGAAAAAACTAAAAGGAGCAGTTGCGAAGGTTAAAGACGTACATCAAGCTTGGGTGTTGTTGAAAAATACTATCTTGGAAGCCCAGACCAGCTGTATTCCACGCTTTAAGAAAAGTGGAAGGAAGTCCAAAAAACTGCCAGCATGGTTTAAAGGTGAGGTCAGAGAGGCTGTTGTTGCCAAAAACGCATCTTTCAGGAAATGGAAAAAAGAGCCAAACGACGAAACCTGGAAACAGCACAAGCACTGGCAAGTCAAATGCAAGGCATTGATAAGGCAGGCAAAGAGAGAATTTGAGAAGAAGCTTGCTGCGGAAGCAAAAACGCGAAATAAAGACTTTTTCAAGTACATTCGTAGCAAAAAACCTGTGAGAGAGTCAGTTGGTCCATTAGATGATATAGGGGTTAAAGGAGCACTAAGAGGCGACAAGGCGATAGTGGAGAGACTGAATGAATTCTTTGCTTCGGTCTTTACTGAGGAAGATGTAGGGATGTTACCCATGACTGAAGTGGTATTTAAAGGTGCGGAAGAATTGAAGGAAATATCGATACATCGGGAAGATGTCTTACAACTATTAGATAAACTGAAGAGTAGCAAATCACCTGGGCCGGATGGTATACATCCAAGCGTGTTGAAAGAACTGAAATATGAGATTGCAGAACTGCTATCAGTAATCTGTGAACTATCATTAAAATAATCTCTAATACCTGAAGATTGGAGGATCGCCAATGTAACACCAATTTTTAAAAAGGTTTCCAGGGGTGATCCTGGAAACTACAGACCGGTGAGCCTGACGTCAGTACCGGGAAAAATGGTAGAAACCATCATAAAGAATAAAATTACTCAGCATGTAGATAGTCACAACCTAATGGGAGACAGCCAACATGGCTTTAGACAAGGAAGATCTTGTCTTACTAATCTGTTATGTTTTTTTAAAGGAGTGAATAAACAGGTGGACAAAGGTGAGTCAGTTGATATTGTGTATCTGGACTTTCAGAAAGCCTTTGACAAGGTCCCTCATCAGAGACTTTTGGCAAAACTAAAGAGTCATGGGATGGAAGGCAGTGTACTATTGTGGATCGGGAACTGGTTAAAAGATAGAAAGCAGAGGGTAGGGCTAAATGGCCAATTTTCCCAATGGAGAAAGGTGAATAGTGGTGTACCCCAGGGATCTGTGCTGGGTCCGCTGCTTTTTGACATATTCATAAATGACCTGGAAAGTGGAATAACGAGTGAGGTTATCAAATTTGCAGATGACACAAAACTATTTAAAGTTGTTAAAACCCAAGAGGATTGTGAAAAATTGCAAGAGGATCTTGATAAATTGGAAGACTGGGCATCAAAATGGCAGATGAAATTTAATGTGGACAAGTGCAAGGTTATGCACCTAGGGAAGAACAACCCAAACTATGGTTACACGATGCAAGGTTCCACATTAGGAACCACCACCCAGGAAAAAGATTTAGGCGTCATTGTGGATACCATGTTAAAACCCTCAGCCCAGTGTGCAGCGGCGGCCAAGAGAGCAAATAGAATGCTGGGTATGATAAGGAAAGGAATGGAAAATAAAACAAAAGATATTATAATGCCTCTATATCGTTCCATGGTGAGACCGCACCTTGAATATTGTGTGCAATTCTGGTCGCTGTATCTTAAAAAGGATATAGCGATTTTAGAAAAGGTACAGAGAAGAGCCACCAAAATGGTAAAGGGGATGGAAGGATACTCCTATGAAGAAAGGCTAAAAAGGTTAGGGCTCTTTAACCTGGAAAAGAGACGGCTGAGGGGAGATATGATAGAAGTCTATAAATTAATGAACGAAGTGGAACGGGTAAACGTAGATCGATTGTTCACCTTATCAGAATATAGAAAGACTAGGGGACATGCAATGAAGCTACAGGGTAAACTATTTAAGACTAATAAAAGAAAATATTTTTTCACTCAATGTGTAATCAAACTCTGGAATTTGTTACCGGAGGATATAGTAAAGGCTGTTAGTGTAGCTGGGTTTAAAAAAGGTTTGGACAAGTTCCTGGAGGAAAGGTCCATAAACCATTATTAAGAAGTGACCGAAGATATCAATGCTTGACCCAGTACAAGCATTGTGGAACTTGTGTCTCTTGGGGTAACTGCTAGGTACATATGACCTAGATTGGCCACTGTTGGAAACAGAATACTGGGCTTGATGGACCTTGGTCTGACCCAGTATGGCATATCTTATGTTCTTATCTTATGTTCTTAATAGGGTTGTGCTTTGCATGCACCCTAAATTTCTTCCTAAGGCGGTGTCCCCATTTCACCTCAATCAAGAGGTGGTGCTCCCCACCTTCTTTCCACTGCCTCATGCCAGCAGGGGAGAGACCGTTCTTCATACCCTGGACTGTAAGAGGGCCCTGTCCTTCCTCAAATGTATCCAGGGCCACCCCAAAGGCTCTCAGCTTTTCATCTCCTGTAACCCCAGTTGGTTGGGGAAGGCAGTGACCAAGTGGACTCTGTCTATTTGGGAGGCGAACTGCATTGCCCTCACCTACAAGCAGGCTCTCTGGAATGCCAGGCCATGATGCACAGCATCAGGGCCATGGTGGCATCTGAGCAAACTTGTGTTCCGTCCCTCTGTAGGAAATCTGCTGGGCTACCACTTGGTCTTCGGTCTATACCTTCGCAGCTCATTACAACCTGGAGAGGAAATCCCACCAGGACAGTGCCTTCGGCCAGGCAGTACTCCGTCATCTGTTTGGGGTGTAGGCAACTCCTACCATTCAACCCTTCTGTGTTCAGGCTACCAGAGTGTTGGTTCCTCCTTGGACACTTGGGTCGTTTGAGAGTCTGTTAACTTAAGACTCCATTGCTGCTGATCATGGCTCACCTTTTCTGGTCACCCGTGGCTTTTTACAGTATTTCAGTAGCCTGTAGCTAGGGAATCCCATCTGTGAGGACTGACTTCCTGCTTGTTCCCAGAGAAAGCGTAGTTACTCAACTGTAACAGGTATTCTCCGGGACAGCAGGAATCAGAACTCACAAACCTCCCTCCTCCCCTTGGAGTTGCTTTTTATGTCATTTTTGCCTTTGAGCTATGTCATCCTACTGAGGCAAGATGGCATTCTTGGGCGGGAAGGAGACCATGCATGCATGGTGCATCTCTCAAAAGCTTTCTTTGAAAGCTGGGGAGAAGCTTTGCATGGGCTCCATCGGCACTGACGTCACCCATATGTGAGAACTGAATCCTGCTGTCCCCAGAGAACACCTGTTACAGGTGAGTAACTACACTTTCCATAGCACTCAGTAGACTGAAATTGGTGTCATTGTAGACAATATTTTCAAATCTTCTGCTCAGTTTGTAGCAGCAGCTAAAAAGCAGGACTGCTAAGTATTATTCTTAAAGAGAGAACAAAACTAAGAATATCATAATGTCCCTGCATTGATCCAAGTGCATAATTCTAGTTGCCACATCTCAAAAAAAGGTGTAGCAGAACTCAAAAATGTGCACAGAAGCTCTGGACAACAAAAATGGTTAAGGGGATAAAAAAGCTTCATTAGAAGAAAAGGCTTTCATGCCAGAGCTCTTCAGGTTGGAGAAGAGACAACTGAGCAGAAATATAATACAAGGAGCCACTATTTAGACAGCCAGCCTGGGGTCTTCACTTCTCATTTCAAGAGTAACATGGAATGGAGTTTCTTTTTAGGGGACAATTTATCCAAATGGGTTAGTTTTGCGCATATTGTGACAGTAATGACTCTCACTCCTAAGTCAGGGTATGTAGAGTATGATCCTAGGGCCCGATTTTCAAAGGCATTTACACGGGTAGTGCCTTTGAAAAATCCAGGATAAGTCCCTAACACACCCAGATACTATGCAGTTAGCATCGGGGCATGTTGAGAGTGTTCCAGGGTGGAGTGGGGGAAAAAGAAAGGGCTAAGCGGGTAGCAGCGATTTTCGATGCCTCACGCTTAGCCCTATGCACATTAAAGATAGGTGATGTTTTTCCTCGCCTATCTTTCAGGTGCAGGGGCTAAGCGAGTATCATTGAAAATTGCTGCTACCCGCTTAGCCACAGTGGCTGCCAGCACATCCAGCCACACCTAGATTTTCACTTCTGTCACCGCGGTCAACACGGCACATAGCCTGCCTAAATGAAAATTGTGCCCCTTGTCTCTCAAATCTACTGCTAATGCTCGATGTAGTAGTTGCATCGTACCAAAGAGAGTCTCCTTCTGGAGTTCATAACATGTAACATGTATAGGCAAACGGTATGGAAGGGCAGACTGGATAGACCATATGGTCTTTACCTGCTGTCATGCTTCTATGTTTCTATCTATCAAAATGCACTTGAAAATTCCTCTTAATCAAACCTGTGACACCCAACACAATGGGAAATATTTCTGTACCTTTTTGTCACATTTTCTTAGTCTCTGACTGCATTTCTTGTTATTTGAGGATCTTCTCCATCTCAATGTGATTTATAAAATAATCACATGGAACTAGCACCTCTATAATCAAGGCCATTCTGGTGTATTTCTCCTTTACCACTATGTCCGATTTCCTCGCATCCAACTTTTTAATTGGTGGAAATGGGAGTATGCCAGGTGATCATAACCTCTTCATTCTCTGTAATTCTCTTAGGAATGTGATCCCAGGAATTTCCGGTATAGCGATGTTATAGTGTTTACAAAGTTTCCAAAAAATTAGAGGTGCCACCTTGTTGTCTCTTTCTGCCATCAGAAATTCGCAGCCATCTGTGAGATGAGTAATCATATCCAGCTTTTTGTTAAAGAATCTACATACCAAAACACCAGGAGAAGAAGATATCCACAACACAGCCAAAGGAAGCAAAAGCGGACCACCAAGAACCAGGCCTACCGCAAGGGAATTTGTACGTGTAAACCAACTTTATTGAAAGACCCAACTAAAACGTTTCGGCCAGAGGCCTTCTTCAGAGGTCTAAAATAAAACAAAACTAAATATAATGTGTACATATAAAAAACAATTGGAATTATACATCCATATTAAAACAATATTCAAACACAAAAGTAAAATGCTACAGACTGACAATAAAATTGCATTGAGCAATGTGTAAATGAGCTTAATATAAAATGTGCATATAACAGATATATCAGTGAGCTGAATGTGAAATATGCATATAACCATGTAAAGATAAAGGCCAACACATTACCATGAAGAAAACACAAACAGCGTGTAAAAAGGAACATGCCACTTTTCCCAATCTGCATAAAATGGAGGAATAAATAAAAGGTTGCTGTTGGAGTAATATGAAACAGAATGCCCAGTTGGTGATTACAGAGTTGTGGCAAGCAATACATATTTAATAAAACAAATCAAAACAAACAACAAAATGAATACAAATATGTTTTTTCATATAGAGGAAATGAATTCAAACACAAAAATACAGGTATGTACAAAACATAAGGAAAACAGAAAAAAAAAGATTATTGTGAAAATCTCTTATGGAATTAATAGACACAAACATAATAATATAAGTGTTAATATAACATCAGAGAACAAAGAAAGTCTTAAAAACAATAGCAAAACTATGACAAGAGTTGTTTGCACATCCAGAACAAAGATGAAAACAAACAAATGGTTGCATGCACAAATGTATGTAGGATAATAAGATATCATAAAAATGTCATATTAAAAACGGATACTAAGTAAAAATATTCCGTATTCAGCCAAAACCAAAAAACAACGGTGAAACATTGCACACATAAAAAAAGCAAGACCAGATTTGGCAGCAGGACTAAGGAAACATAAAGGAAACATCTAATATATACAAAGGAAATGATGTAAAAGAGGCAGAGTGTATGTATATATACCGTAGGTATTGAAAGACAACCAGATTAAGAAAAAAATATAAAAATAAAGACGGCCTAAATATAACTAGGCGAAAAGAAAAGAAAAAAAGAAGACAGACATTGCGTCTTTAAAGTATCCAAAAATGATGGGACCATAATTACTTCAAAACGGACCGAAAACAAGACTCTCAGCAGAGGACGGCAAAACTGCCATCATGGCCATAATATCAAATCATAAAGAAGCGGCAGAAATGAATAAATAATACATAATGAATAAACATGCCTTGAGAAAATGAATATATAAAGAAAGAGGATAGCTTGAAAACAAAGTATAATAGCAGAAGAGAGGAGTGAGAGGCAAAGCATAGTGCTCTCCCATGTTAAGTTGCCAACTGACAAAGTTAACATGCGGGGTAGAGGCCAACCGAAATAAAAAGTATGCAAAAAAATGAAATAAAAATAAAAATAAGAACGGCTGACATATAGCCAAGCAAAAGGGAAGGAGGCACATTATCAAAGCGCACCAAAGGTAATAGGACTGTAGTTGGTTCTAACCGGACAAGGCCGCGGCTCCCAGCAAAGAAACGTAGAAACAGCTATCATAGCCATAAAATAAAACCGTAAAGAAAAAGTCTACAGATATAAATAAATAAATAATGAATAACGAATAACATGCCTCAAATAAAAAGCCAATGATGGAAATTTATTTAAGAACAAGGTATAATGACGAAAGGGGAGAGCAAAAAACAAAGTTGGGTCTTTCAATAAAGTTGGTTTACACGTACAAATTCCCTTGCGGTAGGCCTGGTTCTTGGTGGTCCTCCAAAGAATCCACATACGCCAGTTTTTTCTATGCTTGTTGTAAACCATTTTTTTCTGTAATCCGCTGTCCTTGGCTGCAACTATAAATCTCTCATCCCGAGTTTTCAATTCACTTCTCTTTAACAATTCATGTATTCGGTTTTGATAGACAAATGGTTCCTGGAGTACCACTTTGTATTCCCCACTGTATTTGTCACTTGTTTTTCCTTGTTTGCTGATTTAATTCTTTGAAGAATTTTTTCCCTTGTTTTGAAAATTTTGTTGCTTTCTTCCCTACATGTATAACTGGATTCTCAGCCATCCCTTCTATTCATCGGAATGAATGTCCAAGTTTAATGATGGAGACAGATTCCAGACATTTACTTTCATATTTCAGCACCGTTTGCATATTTCGATGTGACAACATTGTTAATTAGGCCTGGAGGCCTGCGATAGTAGCTCTGTATGTATAATCGATTTCTATGAGCCCCAGTCCTCCTTCGGCTGTATGGATATACAGTCTCAGCATACACTGGTTCTTATAAATTACCTCTTGAGCATGGATATTTGGGATCTGACATATACTTTTAGTGAATCAGACTGGCCATTGTCAGAGAAAAGATGCTAGTTTTGACGGGCCATTGGTCTGACTCATCTTGGCACATTTTACATATTCAACAAAAACATTTCACATAGAAAAACAGCGCAAATCCAAGGACAATAGATGAATAAGAAGTAAATTTGTATTCATCCAATCTTCCCAACTATCTTTTAACTACCTCATCTTTAATTATTTGCTAAAAGCACATATCACCAATGAGATAGTGTAAGTATTTGTCAATCCCTCCCTTGCCAAACACACAGATACCTTCACAATAGTTTACAGGGTTCTGAACCTCTGACATTAAGATTTTATCATGTTTCAGCTCTTTCAATAGGTGTGTGACTTATTCATGCTTTCAATGATTTACTTGTCTGTGACTTTTATAATGACGAGATTACCAATGTAGGTATGCCTGCTTATCACCTGATCTTAATAATCTAATGCTCCACTCTTATCTCTTCAACAAACAGGCACTGTCAACAGTGCTGGAAATTGATGTAGTTTCTGGAGGGAGATCCTCAGTGAGTTTTTATTTTTTCACTTACATATCAATGCACTATATTTGCCATGACATAGACATTTCAGCTTTAAAAATGCATAGGAGGGATATCGAAAGACACATGTTTCTGTCAAGAAGTTGAGCCACAGCAAAGTCCATAAGCTTTCTTATCTTTGTTGAAGTTGCAGAACGAAGATATTTCCTTATTGCTTTATTCTGTAAACATGCGCTGCAAGGTTTTTGAATTCAGTAGCCACCATCCTTTTTGTGAAAAAATATTTCTTGGCAGTCTCCAAATAAGAAAATCCCAAATTTGTCTATCATGTTATACTTGTCAACATGCTTAATATCTACCAAGCACTTAATTGCACACAAACAGTCCTTTGGTATAAATATTTGCAGAATTTCTGACCTCACATACATTAATAGTACATGATACACTGCACAAAAATCAAGTAAGTCCTCAATACATACCATACTAATAATTTTACCTTCAGATGCTTTACCACAAAATACTAAGGTTAGCATTTATTTATTTAACAGGTTTTTTATACTGCTTTATCATTTCAGTCAAAGCAGCTTATATTGTAACTTAAACTTGGCAATGTACATTAAACACGGACATTGATAACTTGGATTTTTCTGAGGCAGTGGAGGGTTAAGTGACTTGCCTAAGGCAACAAGGAGTGCTAGTGGGAACTGAACCCTGGTCTCTTGGTTCCCAAGCCAGTGCTCCAACCATTAGGCTGTTCCTCCACTCCAGTATACCTTAATACACAGCAGGGCCAGTGAAAGTGTATTGAACATCCTAGGCGAAGCTTCAACCTTATGCCCCCAAATATGGATAAATAAACTCAACCATCATGAACATCAAAACACCACACCTCCCACCACAATCCTGTAAATCTGCATAACTGGACATCATGCTTTTAAATATTAAATTTGGCTTTGTATGCCCTCTCTCCCTGCAAGTAAAAGAATCTGCGGATGGCTCTGAGTTTGTCCGGCTGTCAGGATCTCTTGTTTTCCTTTGACTGCTGCTTCTCTTTGCTGCCTCTTCATAGGCTGCTGCAGTAAGCGAAAGTCTAGTCTTGCCTGATGGCTGGGTCACCCATGGTACATAGGCCACTGACTTATAACTCGGACAAGGAATTTTAAAATATAGGAACCCCCTCCAATGGGGACTATTCCTATTCTAGACCCCCCCCCCCCAATCATGAAGCGAGATGAAGATGAAATTCTTAAGTGCCTGAAACCATCTTTCCCATAGAATCCTTTAAAAAAATGTTCATTTGTGAGACAGATTGCCAGACATATAATATGCTATATTCAGAGGAGAATCAGCTCTCAAATCTTGAGGCAAAGACTGAACATTTAATGCAATAGGTTTAGGGAAGGAAATTACAGGAAGCTCTTAATGTGCAGATCTTTGAGAGGCCTCTGCTTCAACTGAGCTGCAAGTGGACTCTCATTAAGACCAGCTAATCTCGCTGCCAGAGGTGCGGGTGGTATTCTCTCAAAGGCATGGGTGTAATCTGAGTGCTTCATTTGGGGGGGGGGGGGAAGGATGGTGTGACATATTTGCATATAAATTAACTGGTTTGCATATTGTTTGCATATTCATTATGGTATCTTAAGAAAAACACTTGATGGATAGGAAACCAGTATATCCAACAGGCGAGGGATGAGCTGGCACCCCCAAGATACTCATTCAGTTGCTTTGCCAAAAAAAAAAGGAAAGCAACATATTCCCAGGCTATATAATTAAACGCAACAAGAATTGTAGCTGTTTCATTATTTAGCGTAGCTCTCTAAGATTAAACAAAATACTGACATCTGTAAATATATATTCTGCAAAAAATAATGGAGATGTAAAGTACTCACACACCAAGGGACAAAAAGAAAAAGAACCACAGCACTGTTTCTAACACCAAAATAAATTATAACTAATTTCTATTTTGGCTTTAGAAACTGCATTATGGTTCACTCTTTTTCTTTTTGAACATTTATGTTGCATCCAACTAAGCCCCTCCTCCAACAGTAGGTGCAGAGCAGAACTAGGACATTTTGCCATAGAACCCAAGATACAAGAAAATAAAATTCTGGTCTCATCTCATTAACAGCCACTCTAGTACCAGGCAGACTGTGAACTAACACAAAAACCTACAAAAGTCACTGAAGACCTAAAATGCAAATGCACCATACCATAACAACACCATTTTCTAAAATTAACACAATAAGGAGCCTACCCAGAAAAGAGCAGCACCATAAATATTGCAGTGGGCCATAGAACATCTTTACACCTATTCGGGAAAACTGAAAAGCCAGATTACTACAGATCCTACATAGAAACACCATACTAACAGAACACTTGAATTCAATGGGGCTGCAGTTCCGATATCGGGTAGAAGCCCCTACCGCAGCTTTGTAAACAAGCCCTTTGGTCTCAGTCATACAGGCAAAACATAGTTAGACCCTCACCAAGTACAGAATAAATTATAACAAACTCAAAGTATGTAGACAAAATTAAATTGAAACCCCAACAAGCCAGGCTCTGTATGTGAAACACAAGAAAAAGAGGAGGCAGGCAACACTTTACCTCACCTTTACTGAGCAGTTGTATGAGACACACAGGCCTCTCTGATCCCACATGCAGGAAGCACAGCCACTCCCCACAGTCTTCACATTCCATTGATCTTATTGTCTCTTGCTCAGAGGCGGTCATGCCTGCATTTGGGATCAGAGAGAACTGTGCCTCATGTTACTGCTCAGCAAATGAAAAGCAGAAGCTAGCAGAGAGGTGCACATAGTGATGGGACTTTTTTTGTGCTACTGTGCAGTTTATAGCTGGCACCAAAATTCTAAATGTGCTGTGCCTCTATTGCAGGCCTCGACAAATTTTGTGTGGATTTAGGAGCCAGACCAAAATTTTGTTTGTACGTGTGTGTGGTGCAACAGTAGTGTGCCTGTCTGTGCATGGGATATGGCAGTGGGTGCCTTTGTGTGGGTGGGGTGCAGGGTTGTGATGCATATGTGTGTGTGCTGTGGTGCAGAGGTGAGGTACCTGTATGTGTGTGGTTCGGAAATAAGGAGCCTGTGTGTGTGTGTATACGGTTCGGAGATGAGGAGCCTCTATGTGTGTGTGAATGTGGTGCAGAGGTGAGGTGTGTGCACGCGGAAGTGAGATGCCTGTGTGTGCATCTGTCGTGCAAATGCCTGTGTGTGTACGTGTCTATCATGCGGAGGTGGGGTGCCTATGTATGTGAGTGTATGGTATGGGGGTGGGGTGCTTGTGTGTGTGCTCCAGGAAAAGGGGAATGCACCTTTTGGCAACACTTTGCACTTTTCGCTCCCCCTCCAATCTCTCTCCTACTGGCTCCTCTGCTACCCTCCAGACTCTCCCCCCTTCACCAACCCCCCTAGCCCTCCCATTCCATGCCCTAAAATCCCCCCAAACTCCTTTTTTTTAATAGGCCCACTGCCAAATTAAATTTTCCCTGCCTTCTTTACCTCACTTCCTCCCCCCCCCCCCCCACCGATACACACATTAAAAAAAACTTTTTTTCTTGAAGGCCACCTTCGCAGCCTTCTCCTTCTCTGTCTGCCCAAGGGGTCTTTGCCGTGATCATGGTCATCCTCTTCTTTTCTGCCCATGGGAGATGGGATCCTTGTGGGCAGACAAGGGATCGTGGCTATCGAAGCACCTTGTTTGGGAGACAGTGCTATACTGTTCTTCAAAAACAGCAAAACAGTTCAAAAATATAATAAATATTAAAAACATAAAGAGGCAAGTTCAGGGGCGGCTCAAGGCAATCTGCTGCCTGAGGCGAAGTATGAAAAGGTGCCCCCCCCACACACACACCTTAGAGGGGGGCGGGGCTTTTTCAGAAATCCAATCAGAGACTGAACCAAACCAAAAAGCCGATTGGATTATATGGAGGAAATGCAAGATGTTTGCACACAGGGCCATATTGAGCTGCAATCACACCCTGTGAGACTTGCAGCTCGGGCGCACACACACACCCCCCCCCCTCTACCCCCATACCTCCGTCCAGTGCTGCCTGCTCTTTCCCTGCTGCTGCTGCCCTCTTTTTTTTTCATGGAGGCGCCAGCAGCAGGGAAAGAGCAGGCAGCGCTGGATGGAGGTATGGGGAGGAGGAGGGGGGCATGCGCCCGATCTGAAAGGCACCGGCACTTTAAGCAGATCTGTCCCTCCTTGACATCGAGTCGGAGGAGAAAGGGACCAGACCTGCTTAAAGTGTTGCGAAAAGGCTTGGGGAGCGCATTTTGTCTGCCTGCTATTGTCCTGCCAGTGGCAGCAGGGCATCAGCAGACAGCCGAAATACACCTCCCAAGCCTTTCTGCCCTGTGCGGCTGCACCGCTTGCACAGGGCTAGGTACAGTCCCATTTGCACACCAAGGAACTAAAAGACAGCAAGAACTAGCCGCACAGATTATAAAACTAAATTATAACTCATTTTTATTTTGTTGTTGTAAACTGTGTTATGGTTCTTGCTTTTTCTTTTTCAACATATATTTTGCATCCACAGTAGGTACAGAGCAGAACCAGGACATTCACCCACGGAACTCAATATTTAAAAAACTAATCTGATTCTGATCATCTCACTAACAACAACAACAACCACTATTCTCCAGTACCAGGCATATTGTGAACTAATACAAAACCCTACAACAAAGAGCAAACCTACCATACCATACTATATCAGCACAAACTTCCAAAACTCACATAGGAGCCCATCCAAAAAAAGCATCCCTGTAAATACTTCAGTGGGCCCTGGAATATCCATACACCTAAAGCCGAACAGGTCAAATTACTACAGTACAGTATAGATCTTTATGTACAAACTCCATGTTAACAGAACACCTGACCTCAGTCACACACTCGCAGCATCGACCCTCACCAAGTACAGAATAGTAACCACAATCTAAAGTAAAAATAATAATATGTAGACTAAATTTAAATTGAAACCCCAACAAGCCAGAGTCCACATGCAGTGCAACATCAGATAAATAAGAGATGCAGTTCCCCAATACTATGTAAAATATAAAAATAGCACAAAGTCCAATCACTAAAATTAAATAAAATTATTTTTTCTACCTTTGTTGTCTGACCATTTTATTCTCTGATCATGCTGGTCCTGATCTGAGGCTTCTGCTTTCCTGTCTTCTCTTAGCTCTCTTTCTGTGGTCTATGGTCCATCTGCCATTTCTTATCTCTTCTTTTGTTTTCACTTCCTTCCATCAGCCCATTTCCAGTTCCAGTAACCCTCCCCAGTATCAGCCCCCTTTCCAGTCCTTCCCTCCCAGTACCTTCCAATGTCAACTGCCTTGCATTCCGACTACAACTGGTATCCATTCCCTTCCAGTCCCCCTCCTTCCCCACTGTCCAGCCCCTTGTAGTCCAAATACCATCCCAGATATTAGCTCACATCCACTCTCAGTGCCACCCTCCAGGTCAGCTCCCTTCCAGTCACCCTACCCTCTGTCCATCCCCCTTCCAGTGCCATTTGCATGTCAGCTCCCTTCCAGCCTTCTCCCCATTACCCAACCACCTACCACTCCCATCCCCAAGTGTCAGCTCCCTTCCAGTCCCCCTTCAGTACATCCCAGGTGTCAGCTCCTTTCTAGCCCCCTCCTTCCCCCGCATCAGCTCCCTTCATGCCCCCTCCTTCCTTCCCCTGGCAGACCCTCCCATTATCTGCTCCCTTCCAGTCCCATTCTACCATCCTCCCGCATCAGCTCATTTGTAGCCCTAGCCCCTAGTTTTCTTCCAGGGCCAGCAGCACTCTCCTCCCCTCCCCCATTAGCCCATTTCCAGTCCCAGCCCATTTCCAATCCTATCGCCCCATCAGCCCACTTCCAGTCCTAGCCTCCCATAGCCCATTTCGAGTCCTAAACACCCCCCATCATCCCACCTCCAGTCCTACCCCCACATCAGCTCACATCCAGTGCTAGCCCCCCCATAGCCCATTACAAGTCATGGTTTCAGAGAGTCACATGGAGTGGAAACACTACTCACCACCCTTTTCAACAATATAATTGCCGGCGTTGACAACATCCGACAGGGTTTCGCACTCATCTTCCTAGATATAGCAGCAGCCTTCGACTCAGTATGCCATGAGATTCTTCTTATCTAGCTAAGAGAGAAAGGTATCAGTGGAACAGCGCTCGAATGATGCAAATCTTACTTGTCCGGGAGATGGCAGCATGTACGAGCAGACGGGGCTATATCTGAACCTTTCCAACAAGGTCAAGGAGTGCCGCAAGGATCCTCTCTATCATCCTTGATGTTTAACATATACATCCAACCCATCTGCAACATCATTAGATCTTTCAATGTCAGTTGTATGATATATGCCGATGATGTCCTGTTATATATGCCAGTATCCTTGGATAAGCTGGACCTCGCCCCTCTGACCAATTGCTTCAATGCCTTATCGGAGTGGCTACTCTCTCAGAATCTGCAAATTCAGCACAAGAAGACGGAGGTTCTTTTCATCTCGAGGAATCTTAATTTCATACCACCCAACTGTGTGAAAGTAAATGATGCCGAACTACAAGTAAAAACTGCTATACGATACTTTGGAGTGACTCTGGATCAAAACTTGGACATGAAGAAGCACATAGCCAACACCATAAGAGCAATCTATTTCAAGATCAGATCCCTCAGACACCTACGCCCATTACTCGATCCAGATGATTTCCGTACCATTTACAAAGCCCTGATCATTCCCCATTTTGATTACACAAACTCCATACTACAAGGGCTCCCCCAATCCACCTTGAACCCCCTGCAACTTGCTATGAACAGTGCAGCGAGGGTGCTTTTCGGGGCATCCAGGAGAGACCATGTAACACCCCTCCTGAAACAGTTACACTGGCTCCCCATACAAGCCAGGATTATTTTTAAGACATTGCTGATGACCTTCAAAGCCGGCAAGGGGCTCTCCTCCTCCTCCCTATCTGAACTCATCCAGCCAATCGCACCAAACAGACCAAGAAGAACCGCAGAGTCAAACATGCTAACAATCTTGGATTTAGTGGCAGTTACAGAAACATGGTTCACAGAAAACCATGACTGGGATGTAACTATACCTGGCTATACTTTATTCAGAAAGGACAGGGTAGGAAGAAGGGGAGGAGGAGTGGCACTATATGTAAAAACTACTATTAAAGCTTTGGAATTACAGAGCTTAAAAGGGAGAGAGGAGGCATTGTGGGTTAAACTAGAAAGAGGGAAAGAGAAATCTATTTGCATTGGTGTGATATACAGACCTCCCTCACAAGAGGAAGAGGTGGACAGACAGTTAATTGAAGACATACGCAGCATTGCTAGGAAAGGGGAAGTGCTACTGCTAGGAGATTTCAATATGCCAGATGTTGATTGGCACATTCCTGCTGCAGTATCATCTAGAAGTAAGGAGATCCTGGATTCTCTACAGGGAGAACTATTCAGGCAATTGGTAACAGACCCCACACGTGAAGGGGCCATACTGGACTTGGTGCTTACCAATGGTGAAAGTGTTTCTGATGTTGTAGTGGGAGATCATTTTGCATCCAGTGATCACCAGATGGTGTGGTTCAGTATTAGGACTAGGGCTGTTAGAATCCATTCCAAGGTGAAGATCTTAGACTTTAGGAAGACTAACTTTGCGAAGATGGGCCAATACCTCAGGGAGTCGTTAGTGGGATGGGAACAGCTGGGGGATGTAGAAAAACAGTGGGCAAAACTGAAAGGGGGTATTTTAAAGGCAACCAACCTTTTTGTTAAAATGGTAAATAAAGGCAAAAGGAACAGGAGACCGCTATGGTTTTCGAAGGAAGTAGCTGAAAAAGTGAAGAAAAAGAGGGAGGCCTTCATGAAATACAAGAGATCACAGAGAGAGGAAGACAGGCATCTGTATTTGGAAAAACTTAGAGAAGCTAGCAAAGTAGTCAAGAAGGCAAAGATTCAAAAGGAGGAGGAAATAGCCAATGCAATAAAATGGGGGATAAGACATTTTTCAGATATATTAGTGAGAAGAGGAAGGGCAAAAGTGGTATTGTCAGACTCAAGGGTGCAGGGGGGGAATATGTAGAAGCTGATAAGGATAAAGCGGTATTGCTTAACAAATATTTTTGTTCTGTGTTCACAGATGAAGAACCAGGAGCAGGACCTCAGAAAACACCCACAAATAGGAACAGAAGCGAGGGACATCTTGAACAATTTTCAAAAGACTGTGTTCGTGAGAAACTAGCTCAACTTAAAGTAGACAAAGCGATGGGACCGGATGGGATACACCCTAGAATACTGAGGGAACTTGGGGACGTTCTAGCAACTCCACTGACTGACCTTTTCAATGCCTCGTTGGAGTCGGGAGTGGTGCCAAAGGACTGGAGAGAGGCTCATGTGGTGCCTTTACACAAAAGCGGAAGTAAGGATGTGGTTGAAAACTAAAGGGCGGTTAGTTTAACTTCGGTGGTGAGTAAATTATTGGAAACGCTGCTGAAAGAGAAAATAGTGAGGTTTCTGGAGTCCGGCGGATTACAGGATCCGAGGCAGCATGGATTCACCAGAGGCAGGTCTTGTCAGACAAATCTGATTGATTTCTTTGACTGGGTGACCAGGGAGTTGGACCGAGGGAGAGCTCTAGATGTGGTGTATTTAGATTTCAGTAAAGCCTTTGACACTGTTCCTCACAGGCGACTTATAAACAAACTGAGCACCCTAGGGATGGACCCTAAAGTTACTGCTTGGGTTAGAAATTGGTTGGGTGGGAGGCGACAAAGAGTACAAGGAAATGGAGCTCACTCTGAGGAGAAGGATGTTACCAGTGGTGTGCCCCAGGGATCTGTCCTTGGTCCGATTCTTTTTAACATCTTTGTTAGTGATATAGCGGAAGGGCTGTCGGGTAAGGTTTGCCTCTTTGCAGATGATACCAAAATCTGCAATAGAGTAGACACCCAGGAAGGTGTAGATAACATGAGGAGGGATCTAGTTAAGCTTGAAGAATGGTATAGAATTTGGCAGCTGGGATTTAATGTTAAAAAATGTAAGGTCATGCATTTGGGCTGCAGCAATCCAAGGGAGCGATACCGTATAGGAGGTGAAGTACTTTTGTCCACTAAAGAAGAGCGGGACCTAGGCGTGGTTGTGTCTGATGATCTTAAAGTAGCTAAACAGGTAGAAAAGGCGACGGCAAAAGCTAGAAGGATGCTTGGGTGCATACGGAGAGGAATGGCTAGCAGAAAAAAGGAGGTGATAATGCCTCTGTATAAGTCTTTGGTGCAACCTCATTTGGAGTATGGTGTGCAATTCTGGAGACCGCACCTTCAAAAGGATGTGAACAGGATGGAGTCGGTGCAGAGGGTTGCTACTAAAATGATTAATGGGCTTCATTATAAAGCATATGAGGACAGACTTAAGGATCTTAATATGTACACCTTAGAGGAAAGGCGGGATAGAGGTGATATGATTGAGATGTTTAAATACCTCCGTGGCATAAATGTTCAGGGAGAGAGCCTCTTTCAATTGAAAGCAAGTTCTGCTACGAGGGGACATGGGATGAGGGTGAAGGGAGATAGATTCAGGAGTGATATGCGGAAATATTTCTTTACGGAAAGAGTAGTGGATCCGTGGAATAGTCTCCCAGTGGAGGTGTTGGAGATGAGGACAGTAACTGAATTCAAAAAAGCATGGGACCAACACAGAGGATCTCTAAAGGTAAAAAGTGGACTGTTGTAGTTGTTGTTATGGAAGGACAGACTAGATGGGCCTTGTGGTCTTTTTCTATCGTCATGTTTCTATGTTTCTAATCCCGAAAGAAATGACAAGATGCACCTCGACAACAGCTAGTAGGGCCTTCAGACTCTGTGCCCCAAGACTGTGGAACACCTTACCGGCACACATTAGGGCAATCCCCAACCCGAACCAGTTCAGGAAGGCCCTTAAACATTTCCTCTTCATCAAATACTTTGCAGACAACACTGAACCTCATCCCCACTTAAATAGCAAGAACATCAGCAACAGTAGCAATCAGGCAGGCAAGCCCTCTCAACATGTGTCCCTAACACTGTAAACCACCAAACAAGCTCCTTTTTCTTTGACACTCTTCATGTAAATAGTTTCCCCTGTTATCCAGGTTCTACTTCCTGTTAATTGTAAGACCAGACATTTGTAATTTTGTCGGATGTTTCTGTTCCATGTAAACCGTGCTGATGTCAAATAGTGCGGTATATAAGAAATGTTAATAAATAAATAAATAAGTCCTAAAACACACATCAGCCCATTTCCAGTCCTAAACGCCCCCCATCAGCCCATTTTCAGTCCTAAACCCCCCATCAGCCCATTTCCAATCCTAGCTCCCCCATAGCCCATTACCAGTCCTAAACCCCCCAAAAGCCCATTTCCAGTCCTAGCCCCCCATAGCCCATTACCAGTTCTAAACACCCCCCATCAGCCCACCTCATCCAAACCCCCCCATCAGCCCACTTCCAGTCCTAGCCCCCATCAGCCCATTTTCAGTCCTAGCCCCCCCATAGCCCATTACCAGTCCTAGCCCCCCCATAGCCCATTACCAGTCCTAAACACCCCCAGTCCTAGCCCACCATAGCCCATTACCAGTCCTAAACACCCCCATCAGCCCTCCTCCAGTCCTATCCCCCCCATTAGCCCATTTCCAGTCCTAGAACCCCCCATAGCCCATTATCAATCCTAACACCCCCCCATCAGCCCATTACAAGTCCTAACCCTCCTCTGGGAAATAAAAAAAAAAGAACCTGGCTGCTGAAGCTGCTGCCGCGGCGGCAGCAGGAAGTGCCTCGGGGCCACCCCGGCAGAACCCTTCTTTTTTCCTCAGCATGGCTTACAGAGCCATGAAGGGAGAGTTTCCCATCTCCCTTCACGGCTCTGTAAAGCCGCACTGAGGGAGACAGGAGGGCTCTGCCGGGGCAGCCGCAGGGCACTTCCTGCTGCTGCTGCAGCAGCGGCTCCTCTCCTCGGGTTTTTTGTTGTTATTGTTGTTCTTTTTGATGGCCGGCAGCAGCAAACTCACCCTCCTTTTCCAGGCAGCCGCAGATCCCTGCCTCTTAGAGAACTGCGGCTGTGCTGTGATTGCAGTTTTAAACAAAAACAAAACTGGTGCAGAGCCTTCCCGTGTCTGTGAAAGACCCCATGCAGCTTTGTCCCGCCCCCAAAGGAAGTTACATGTAATTTCCTTTGGGGGCGGGACAAAGCTGCACGGGGTCCTTCACGGAGGTGAGAAGGCTCCACACTGGTTTCGTTTCTATTTAAAACTGCAGTCACAGCACAGCCGTGGTTCTCTAAGAGGCAGGGAGCCACGGTTGCCTGGAAAAGGAGGGTGAGTTTGCCGAGAAGCAGACTCAGCAGCAACTTGTGCACTTCTTTTTTGGGATTTTTTAAAATTTTTTAAGGTGAAGTGAGGCGGCTGTTTTGGGGGCATTTTTTGCCGCCCTCAAGACTTTGCCGCCTGAGGCAGCCGCCTCACTTCACCTCATTATAGAGCCTCCCCTGGGCAAGTTTACTAAGGTGCACTGAGGAAGCTCATGTTGAGGCAAAAATTAGTGCAGGAAGAGAAATGGGCCCACTCAGTTGAGGGCATGCCCGGTATGTTTCGCAGTAGTTAGCATGCTACAAAGCACTCCAGCGTGTTAAACCAGCAATTGCAATTAATGCAAGTATATTTACCTATTGAGGTGGCAGTAAGTGCACCCACACTAACTGCAACATTGACAATTAGCATGCACTATTCAAATGCCCACTCTCTACCCCTAACCTGTGGTTAGCACATGGTAATGGCTACCATGTCATGCTTAGCGCATGCTAAACCCTGCACCAACCATTAGCACACTTTAGTAAATGTGCCACAAAATGCATAAACATAAAATAATGACAGAGTAGCTACCCGTAGTGAGATTCCGAGATTAGGGCTTGCTAGAGACTGGAAGGGTTAGGATGGGGTAGGGGATGGAGGGAGGGAGGGAGGAAGGGGGGACTGAGGGGAGGGACAGCACCTATATATGTAAAACATAAACTTGGATGGTTGGCACTACACTGTACAGTATATGCTGAGAAATGCTAATTGTTATGTCTGCAGTTGTTGTACCCTTGTTTGGTTTGTTCTCCTTGTGCTGTGTAGGTGTACCCACACACCGGGAGTGTTGCACCTGTTTCTAAATAAAAAGATTTATTTAAAAAAAATTATAATAACGACAGACATTAAAACAGATAAGCACGGTGTGTGTTATTAACATTCCCACCCAAAACAAATTTTAAAAAAGCAAAATAGAACAAAAAAGTTTGCAAACAGCATGGAAAGCTAAACAAAACAAAACTTTTGACCTGCACACCCGTATAATTAACTATTTGTTGCCTATAACAACCTTTAAACAAAACAGAATTATCTTATGATATCATACCCATGGGAATGTTCGAAGCCATGAAGGAGGAGGTGTTGTTTGTGGGTGATTGTATGATGTATTCACGCTTTACCTCATTCAAGATTCTAGACAATGTAAGTCATAAATCCTTTCAAAACAATCAATCTGCCAGTATTATCAGGAGCATCCCATCTACAGAATCAAATTAGTTCTTGTATGATTCTGGGAGTTTCCTCAAGTAAATGAAAATAAAATCCATAAGGAAGGAGATAATAATCAACTTTGTACTTACAAAGAAAGGATTCTAATGTCCAGGTAAATAGTCGCCTGAACTCAAGTGGTTGTCAGACTGTGGTTTAATGTCAAGAGCAAAGGCAGACAGACATCACACAAAGGTTAGAGTCCTTGACTTCAAGACTGCCAACTTCATTATGATGAGGAGGAACCTTAAGTTGCATCAAGGTGATAAGAACTTTCTGGCTAATCTATAAACAGCACTAGTAACAAATAAATCTTTATATTAGTAAAGAGGCCAATTCAGTGATGTGCATCCCCGGGCCGTCCGGACATCCGGACAACCTGGGATGCACCAGATTTTGTTTCAACGGGGGCTAGATGGCCCCGCGGGAGCAGAATCACAGCATAAGGCTGGGACGTCCAGGATGTGCCCCAATTCAGGCACCCAAGACATCCTGACAATTATCTGGCTAGCCCAGCTAGGCTCCTGCATAGAGCCATGGTGTCATGTTACCATGCAGGAGTCGCGATCCCTGGCAGAACCCGACATTCTTCATTCCCTGCCACCCAACCTCTGATCGGGCCTACCATGGCCAGGGTCAGGCTGCAGGGAACCCCCTGCACCACCTTACCCCACTTACCAGTCCCAGCTGCTGACAGTCCCACTGTCCAGGAGTACTTATTCCACTAAGTCCCCCGTACAAATGGCTGAACATGGATGTACAGGGCCAACCTCGGACTCAGCCCTGTACATCCAGGATCAGGTTCCTGCCCACTGCCCACCCTTGCTCCATATCTAGCCCATCCCCTCCCACCCACGAACAGAGCTCCCCGCACATCTTGCCTGTACATGCGGGGAGCTCTGTCGGCTGCAGCAGCACCCCGGCATTTAGCAAACCAGAATCTACCCAAAGTAAATAAAAGTAAGAAAAATAAGATATCAAAGGGTCTCAAAAGGCAAAGGCAAAAGATTAGCATTTGAAAGGCACATAGGTTCTCAAAATGGAAGGAGAGAGAAAAGTGTACGAAGAAGCTGAGGGAACAGAGGAAAGAACACTTAGATTGGTACACTTAGATTGTGAGCCCTTCGGGGACAAGGGAATAAAAGTACCTGTTAGTATATACATGTAAACCGCTCTGATGCGTAAGTAAAGGGCGGTATATCAAATGCCTAACCATAACCATAACCATAACAGGTAAGACTGTAAATCAAGGTGACAAGACATTTCTTCAGGTATATCAGTGAAAGGAGGAAATGAAGATAGGATACTTAGGATGGAAATAAAATGAGGAATTTGAGGACCATGACAAGAACACTAAACACAAGAAGGATCCCAAAAGGACCACTGAAAGTTGGTAGGAGCCCACAAGGCAGTAGGATAGATGTTACTCCATTCACAAAAGAGATAGAGTATACATGGAAATGGCAAAACTGACGATGTACAAGTCAATACTGCCACATGAAATATACTCTAACAGCGAGAGATTCTGGCAATTCTATTGATAATAAGAACATAAGAAATGCCATACTGGTCAGATCAAGGTCCATCAAGCCTAGTATCCTGTTTCTAACAGTGGCCAATCCACGTCACAAGTACCTGTCAGGTTCCCAAAAAAGTACACAGATTCCACTTTGCTTATCCCGGGATAAGCAGTGGATTTCCCTGGCCCTCTTTAGTAATGGTTTATGGACTTTTCTTTTAGGAACTTGTCCAAACCTTGTTTAAACCTAACAGCTTTTACTTCATCCTCCAGTAATGAATTCCACAGTCTGATTACATGTTTAGTGAAAAAATATTTTCTCCTGTTAGTCTTGAATGTACTATATTGTAGTTTCATTGCATGTCCCCTAGTCTTTCTACCTTTTGAAGGAATAAACAATCAATCTATGTTATCCATTCCACTCCATTCATTATTTTATAGACCTCTATCATATCTCCCCTCAGCTGTCTTTTTTCCAAGTTGAAGAGCTCTAACCTTTTAAGCCTTTCTTCATAGGGGTATCCTTCCATCCCCTTAACCATTTTGGTGGCTCTTCTCTGTACCTTTTCTAATACTGCTATATCCTTTTTAAGATATGGTGACCAGAACTGCACACAATAGTCAAGGTGCAGTCGCACCATGGCACGATATAGAGGCATTAAAATATCCTTTGTTTTATTCTCCATTCCTTTCCGTATGATTCCTAGCTTTCTATCTGCTTTTTTAGCCGCTGCTGCACAGTGGGCAGAGGGTTGAACGTATTATCCACGATGACACCTAAATCTTTGATGGATCTTTTCAATCAATCTTTGGAGACGAGAGAGTTTTCAGAGGCCTGGAAAAGAGCAAATCTCTCTCTTCACAAAAGCTGGAGGAGATTGATAACTACAAGTGAGTTAATCCAGTTTTGTTCATCAGAAAACTAATCAAGACCCAACAAAAGGAAAATATCTTTGCATACCTTGAAACCAGTTGGTTACAGGAAACTAAGCATGTTTATGATCAAAATTGTCAGTTTTCATTGCATATGAACCAAATCTTTTGGTTTTGTTGTGATTGCGTGCCTACTGCACATGCATAGTTCCGTATTTAGGCACACACTATTGATATATGCCCACACAAGCAATTTGCGTGCATGCTTAAATTTTAGACATGCAAATAAATGGCCAAATAAACCTGAAATGCACAAGCCTATTGAGAACCACAGTTCCATATTGAAGGAGAAGGCGAGAGGTCCTCTTCAGCACCTCTTTTTAACTTCTCTGCACATATCTACACCGCTAAGAATTATTATTCTTTCTCTACCTACAACATCTCCAAAATCCATTTCTTACTTTCTGAACTTGGCTAGGAAGGCAAGGGCCATGGTGACCTTGCCTTCCTAGCCAACCTGTCTCTGCTCTTATCACTTTCTGCTTAGACTATTGCAAGCTGGTGCTCATGGGAACATCTTTGACTGATTTTTCTCCATTACATTCTGTTCAAACGTCAGCTCTGTGACTTATCTACCACTGATGATTTTATTGTCATGCAACTCTTATTTTAAAATCACTAGTTTGGTTCCCCATCCACTTCTGCATAAAATTCAAACTTTTTATACTTGCTAACAAGTGCATTCACTCAGCAGCTCCTCATTTCCGTTTTAAAAGCCTTATTCACCTCTTTAAATATGGATGCGGTGCCAGAAAAATGTGGAAGTTTTGCCTATGTTTAAAATGTCATTTTAGAAAGGCCACATGATGCATGTTTCCATGTCCAGCACGGTGACCTCTGAACATCTCCACTGGGAATATAACATAGGCATTGCTGGGAGAGGCCTGGGCGGCACATGCACCTGCATGTCCATGACATATTTCACATAGGCCAGAGACGTGAAGGGAGGATTTTTTAAATGCGCCATTCTACAGGTAGAAATCATGAATAAGTATGGGACTTTGCTGTCTATTGGGACTGCTTGCAGCATTGGTGACTGGAGGAGCTTGGCTTGTGAGTTGGCTTGACTGATGTTTCTATCTATGTTGGTGTCTTTTGATCTAGCTTTTGTTCCCCTGCAGTGTATCCTATGCTGTTTTCCAACCTATTCCCCTCGCCCTTTACAAGAGCCCCTCAGAGTCTCACTCCCTTATCCCCTCCCCCCTAGCTGTGCCAATCCCAACCTCCCTCCCCTGTGACACACTTCCTGGCCCATGGTGTATCTGCCTCCCTTCTGCCCAATTCCCTGCTGCTTGTCTGTTCCCTAGAGTTCCCTGTGGCCTCTGTGCCACTGTGTGGTTCTCTGCTTTCTGTTGGTGTGTGCTCTGGTGTTCCCTGTGGCCTATGTGAAGGCAGGAACTATGGACAAGCTGAACATATTGGTTGCACCAACCCTGCTGCATGAGGCCCACAGGGAACACAGGAGAGCCACTAGGACACACTCATATCAGAGGGTCTACAGGCCCAATTCTTGGACCTCACGGATGAGCAGTGCCTCGCCAAGTTCCATTTTGACAAGGCAATCATCCACCATCTATGTCAGGAGCAAGCCACTCCTCCACTTTACCACACAGAGGGGCCTTCCCATGCCTTTCTACCTGAAGGTCACCATGGCCTTTGCCTTCCTAGCCACTGGCAGGTTCCAGTCTTTGTTGGCCACACTGTGTGTCTCAGCCAGTCAGCCATCTCACTGTGCATCTCTCAGTTCCTGAGGGCCTTTCTAACCCACTCTGCACAATATATAGACTTCCCACAGATCATGCAGCACAGGCCCGCTTCCACCTACTACATCAGGAAAGCATTTCATGCAGCATTCTATGGCAAATGGTCTGCAATGCATGGGGGAGATAACAGATGTCTTCCTCAGGTTTCTGGGTTCCTGCTACAACCTCTACAGCCTCACTCACTTTGGCATCTATGAGAGGTTTGTGAATGGAGAGATCACCGGTGGATGGCTGTGCACCAGCTTCTCCATCACCTAGACATGCACATGTGTGGAAGCTGCATAGTGCCTTGGGAGCTACAGCATTCAACCAAAGAGCACAGGGCTGCAGTGCCCACCCATCACATGAAACACTCTGGTGTACTACACAAATGTGTGTCCCCTCTTCTCCTGCATATGCAGGTGATAGAGGTCATCCACTGAGATATTGGCTACTGACCCCCATCATCGTACTGCATACAGAGACAGAAGAATACTAGAACAGAGCCCACAGGAACACACATACATTGAGAGGACATTTACAACTTGACTGATCCAGGGATGAACTGTTATATAGTCCTGCCAGGGCATGTCTGCTCTTCATGACCCACTGCATGCTCCACAATCTGACATTGAGGAGCTGGTAACCCCTCCCTGAACAACCGGATGGAGCAGATCCTGACCATGATGCAGATGGCGAAGGGCCAAGGCATGAGTATACTGGACAACTATACCAGCTAGGTGTTGTAGTAAAAGATGTCCTCATACTGCCACTGCTGCAGATCCTGGAGAAGGGCAGCAGCAGCAGCAATGTGAGCGGGAATGGCAGCAGGTGGGTGGCATGATGGAGGGCTCGCCTAGGGTGCCTTTGATCCTTGCACTGGCCCTGGGTGTAGTAGCCACTTGAGCCATCATTGATTTCTTTGTCAGATTCAGGAGTGAGGAGTATGGTCCACAGGGCCACCAGGGACATTTTTTAGGGGATCAGAGCCACAATGATTGCATGGCAGAGCTGGACAGGCACAAAATGAGATCTGGACCTTGGTCATCTGAGGTTAATTGTCAAGGCCATAGCGGAGAGACTGAGGCCCTCATTCATTATTGAGGGTTGCGGGGCTGCAGGTCCCACGGGACGTGCAGCCCTGCAATATGCCTAAACCCTATTCCTGCATTGGCTTTCCCTATATGTTCTGTGCTTCAGAATGGGGAGAGCCAGTGGGGGGCAGGAGGAGGCAGATCGGGGGCAGGCAACCAGGCAGCATGTACAGGGCTGATTCATGTCACGGCCCTGTATGTGCTGCCAGGCTTGCTGGGCCGTACTGCTCATACCACCTTAGGAGGTGGTATAAACAGTAGTTTCCTCAGGATCGGGGCACTGCAGCCACCCAAAGGGCTGGGGTCAGGTGCAAGGGGGTCCCTGCCACGCGATCCAGGCCGTGTGAACTATCAGTAAAATCATCCGTAGTTCCGGAAGATTGGAGAATGGCAAATGTAATGCCAATTTTTAAAAAGGATTCTAGGGCTGATCCAGTGAACACGACATCAGTACTGGGGCAAAATAGTGGAAACTATTATAAAGAAAAAAATTACTGAACATGTAGAAAGTCATGGTTTAATGGGAGACAGCTAATATGGATTTAGCCAAATTAAGTCTTGTCTTTTTTTTTTAGTGCCTTCAAGTCAGTGTTGACTCATAGCAACCCAGCTACCTCTGGGTTTTCTTAGCAATGTATCACTGGAAGTAGATTGCCAGCCTTTTCTTCTGAGGCAATGGAGGGTAAAGCGACTTGCCCAAGGTCACAAGAAGTGCCAGGAGAATCAACCCCTTGATCTTCTGGGTACTAGGCAGTTGCTCTAACCACTAGACTGCTCCTCCACTCCCAGTCTTGTCACACTAATCTGTTATATTTTTTTGAAGGTGTGAATAAGCAGGTAGACAAAGGTGAGCTGGTTGGTTGATTTATGTATCTGGATTTTTAGAAAGACTTGAAGGACTAGAAAAGGGGACTGTTACTTCTGGAGAGAGATCTGCAATTATGAGTATATACTTCTGGGAATTTTCTGAAAGGAATTCTTTCTATTAAAGCTAATTAATCTGCGAACCCACTATTTTTTGTTAAATCAGTCAGGGCCTGGTAGCAGCAGTTTAAGTTTAAATTTAAAACACAGACGAGAACTTTCTGGTTACATTTCATACCCAGCAGAGAGCTTGTAGTTTTAATTTAATAGTCACTCACTAGTATCAGCAAAGTACTTTTACTTTAAATTTAGAACCCAGCAGAGAGCTTGTAGTTTAAATTTCATAAGTTAGAGCCTAGCAGCAGCAAAGAGCTATAATTTAAATCAAATAAGAATATAGCTTACCTCAGCAGCACAGGACAGGGTACTGTGTAGCAGCCCTCTTTTAATAAGTGTTATTTCCCTCCCTCCCTCCCCACACCCACCCACCCCTGGGATAATCGTAGCTTTATAGGTATTTACACATCTTAAAAGACAGGAGGTGCTCTCAGGTGAAGCTCGTTACCCAAATCAGCCATACACTAAGGACCTGAGATTAATTAAGCTTCAGGTGAACAAGGTATATTAAACGTATTAGGTACAGTTTTACTGGTATAAATATCCATAGCAACCCTTAGTAAGTAAAGAACTTAAAGATCTAAACAAAAACTTAAAACGAAGATGCAGACAGCAGTCCAGCAGCGAGATGGGGGCTTTCCAGTCTTTTGCATTGAGTGTCACATGTATGATTTTCTCCCAGTTGGTGAGAGGTCTTACATGTGCACTAGGTGCAAGGAGCTCTTTGCTCTCAGGGAACGAGTCCGTTCTCTAGAGGCTAGAGTAGCAGACTTGGAAAACATAAGAAAGACAGAGAGGTACATAGACAAGACCTACAGGGATATAGTCCTGAAATCCTACTTCCAGTCTGGCAGCATCCCTGTTGCCATGGAGGAGTGAGGTCACGTGACAGGAGAGCATCACCCTGGTGTGGCAGGAAGTGATCCTGTAACTAGGACCTGTCCTCCAGGTGATGTAAAACCCTCTCGCACCGAGGACGTTTCTCCAGGGCCATGTGCCCATGAGGGAAAGGTTAGGACAGCCGTTATAGTTGCCGATTCGATCATTAGGCATGTAGATAGCTGGGTGGCTGGTGGATGTGAGGATCGCCTGGTAACATGCCTGCCTGGTGCAAAGCTAGCGGACCTCACGCGCCACCTAGATAAGGTCTTAGATAGTGCTGGGGAGGAGTCTGCTGTCTTGGTACATGTCGGTACAAATGACATAGTAAAATGTGGTAGGGAGGTTCTGGAGGCTAAATTTAGGCTTTTAGGTAGAAAGTTGAAATCCAGAACTTCCAGGGTAGCGCTCTCCGAAGGACCCAAAAGGCAGGCAGAGCTCCGGAGTCTCAATGCATGGATGAGACAATGGTGCAGAGATGAGGGTTTTGGATTTGTTAGGAACTGGGGAACATTCTGGGGAAAGGAGGGGCTCCTCCGAAGGGACGGGCTTCACCTTAACTGGGATGGAACCAGGCTGCTGGCATTAACCTTTAAAAAGGAGATAGAGCAGCTTTTAAACTAGATAATAGGGGAAAGCCGACAGTCGCCCAAGAGCAGATGGTTTGGAAGAATGTATCCTTGAAGGATACTACCAAAAGCAGAGAGGTTCCAAAAAAGAGTAAAGTAGCCCAAATGCCCTCGAGTATGGAGCAGACAGAGCTTAAAGATCCCAAATTACCCATGTCTACCAATAGCCAAATTAATATGAATAAAATACAGTCTCTAAAATGCTTGTACGCAAATGCTAGAAGTCTAAAAAATAAGATGGGAGAGTTAGAATATATAGCACTAAATGAGAGGTTAGATATGATTGGAATATCAGAGACATGGTGGAAGGAGGACAACCAGTGGGACACTGTGATACCTGGGTACAAACTATATCATAATGACAGAGCTGATCTAATTGGTGGAGGGGTTGTGCTCTATGTTAGAGAGGGCATTGAGTCAGAAAGGATTAAAGTTTTGCAGGAATCAAAATTTGCTGTAGAATCTCTATGGATTGAAATTCCATGTAAAAAGGGGAAGGCGATGGCAGTGGGGGTGTACTATCGACCGCCTGGCCAGAATGAACAAATGGATGATGAAATGCTCAAAGAAATCAAGGAAGCTAACAAAAGTTACAGTGCAGTAATAATAATGGGTGATTTCAATTACCCCGATATCGACTGGGTCAGTGTCACGGCAGGACATGCTAGGGAGATAAAGTTCCTAGAGGACATAAATGACTGCTTCTTGGAGCAGCTGGTTCATGAACCAACCAGAAGGGAAGCCATATTAGACCTAGTCCTTAGTGGAACACCAGATCTAGTGCAAGAGATAAGGGTGTTGGGGCCACTTGGCAATAGTGATCATAGCATGATCACCTTTGATTTAATTAGTGGAGGAAGGAAAGTAAGGAAATCCACAGTACTAACTTTTAACTTTCTAAAGGGAGACTATGATAAAATGAGGAAAATAGTTAAGAAAAAACTAAAAAGGAGCAGTTGCAAAGGTAAAAGAATTAAATCAAGCTTCGGTGTTGTTGAAAAATACTATCTTGGAAGCCCAGACCAGCTGTATTCCATGCTTTAAGAAAAGTGGAAGGCAGTCCAAGAAACTGCCAGCATGGTTTAAAGGTGAGGTCAGAGAGGCTGTTGTTGCCAAAAAAGCATCTTTCAAGAAATGGAAAAAAGAGCCACACGACAAAACCTGGAAACAGCACAAGCACTGCCAAGTCAAATGCAAGGCACTGATAAAGCAGGCAAAGGGAGAATTTGAGAAGAAGCTTGCTGCGGAAGCAAAAATGCGAAATAAAGATTTTTTCAAGTACATTCGTAGCAAAAAACCTGTGAGAGAGTCAATTGGTCCATTAGATGATAGAGGAGTTAAAGGGGCACTAAGAGGCGACAAGGCGATAGTGGAGAGACTGAATGAATTCTTTACTTTGGTCTTTACTGAGGAAGATGTAGGGATGTAACCCATGACTGAAGTGGTATTTAAAGGTGCGGAAGAATTGAAGGAAATATCAATACATCGGGAAGATGTATTACAACTATTAGATAAACTGAAGATCACCTGGGCCAGATGGTATACATCCAAGGGTGTTGAAAGAACTGAAATATGAGATTGCAGACCTGCTATTAGTAATCTGTGAACTATCATTAAAATCATCTCTAATACCTGAAGATTGGAGGATCGCCAATGTAACACCAATTTTTAAAAAGGGTTCCAGGGGTGATCCGGGAAACTACAGACCGGTAAGCCTGACGTCAGTACCGGGAAAAATGGTAGAAACCATCATAAAGAATAAAATTACTCAGCATGTTGATAGTCATGGCCTAATGGGAGACAGCCAACATGGCTTTAGACAAGGAAGATCTTGTCTTACCAATCTGTTATGTTTTTTTGAAAGTGTGAATAAACAGGTGGACAAAGGCGAGTCAGTTGATATAGTGTATCTGGACTTTCAGAAAGCCTTTGACAAGGTCACTCATCAGAGACTTTTGGCAAAACTAAAGAGTCATGGGATAGGAGGCAGTGTACTACTGTGGATCAAGAACTGGTTAAAAGATAGAAAGCAGAGGGTTGGGCTAAATGGCCAATTTTCCCAATGGAGAAAGGTGAATAGTGGTGTACCCCAGGGATCTGTGCTGGGTCCGCTGCTTTTTGACATATTCATAAATGACCTGGAAAGTGGAATAACGAGTGAGGTTATAAACTTTGCAGATGACACAAAACTATTTAAAGTTGTTAAAACCCAAGAGGATTGTGGAAAATTGTAAGAGGATATTGATAAATTGGAAGACTGGGCATCCAAATGGCAGATGAAATTTAATGTGGACAAGTGCAAAGTTATGCACCTAGGGACGAACAACCCAAACTATGGTTACACGATACAAGGATCCACATTAGGAACTACCACCCAGGAAAAAGATTTTGGCGTCATTCTGGATAACATGTTAAAACCCTCGGCCCAGTGTGCAGCGGCAGCCAAGAGAGCAAATAGAATGCTAGGTATCATAAGGAAAGGAATGGAAAATAAAATAAAAGATATTATAATGCCTCTATATCGTTCCATGGTGAGACCGCACCTTGAATATTGTGTGCAATTCTGGTCGCTGTATCTTAAAAAGGATATAGCGTTATTAGAAAAGGTTCAGAGAAGAGCCACCAAAATGGTAAAGGGGATGGAAGGATACTCCTATGAAGAAAGGCTAAAAAGGTTAGGGCTCTTTAACCTGGAAAAGAGACGGCTGAGGGGAGATATGATAGAAGTCTATAAATTAATGAACGGAGTGGAACGGGTAAACGTAGAATGATTATTCTAATAACGTAAACATAGAAAGACTAGGGGACATGCAGTGAAGCTACTGGGTAAAATATTTAAGACTAATAAAAGAAAATATTTTTTCACTCAACGTGTAATCAAACTCTGGAATTTGTTACCGGAGGATATAGTAAAGGCTGTTAGTGTAGCTGGGTTTAAAAAAGGTTTGGACAAGTTCCTGGAGGAAAGGTCCATAAACCATTATTAAGAAGGGACCCAGGATATCAATGCTTGACCCAGTACAAGCATTGCGGAACCTGTGTCTTTTGGGGAAACTGCTAGGTACGTATGACCTATATTGGCACTGTTGGAAACAGGATACTGGGCTTGATGGACCTTGGTCTGTCCCAGTATGGCATATCTTATGTTCTTATGACTTTGACAAGGTCCCTTATGAGACACTCTTGGAGAAATTAAAAATCATGGGATAGGAGGCAGGACACTATTGTGGATCGGGAACTGGTTAAAAGATAGAAAGCAGAGAGCAGGGCTAAATGGCCAATTTTCCCAATAGAGACAGATGAATAGTGGAGTACCCCAGGATCTGTGCTGGGGCTGCTGCTTTTTAACATATTCATAAATGACCTGGAAAAGGGAATAATGAGTGAGGTGATCAAATCTGAATATGACACAAACTTATTCAAATTTGTTAAAACGCAAGAGGAATGTGAAAAATTGCAAGAGGACCTTGATAAATTGGAAGACTGGCATCCAAATGGCAGATGAAATTTAATGTGGACAAGTGCAAAGTTATGCACCTAGGAAAGAACAACCCAAGCTATAGTTACACAATGCAAGATACCACCTTAGAAACTACTACTTGGGAAAAAGATTTATTGATTTTTAAACTTGATTATATACCGCCTTTCTACCATTCAAGGCAGTTTACCTATAACAGGAATGTGGTAGGGCCTCTGCTGTACATAGAATTGAACTTTGTAACATTTAACATAATGATAATATGTTGAAACCCTCTACCCACTGTACAGTGGCGGCCAAGAAAGCAAATATAATGCTTGGAATCATAAAGAAAGGAATGGAGAATAAACCAAAGATATTACAATGCCTCTGTATTGTTTCATGGTGCAACTGCACCTTGAATGTTGTATGCAATTCTGGTCGCCGTATCTTAAAAAGGATATAACAGAATTAGAAAAGGTACAGAAAAGAGCCACCAAAATGGTAAAGAGAATGGAAGGAAACCCCTATGAGGAGAGGCGTAAAAGGATGTGGCTCTTCAATTTGGAAAAGAGATGGCAGAGAGGAGATATAGTAGAGATCTATAAATTAATGAATGGAGTGGAACGGGTAAATGTAGATTGGTTGTTTACACCATCAAAACGTAGAAAGACTAGAGGTCACGCAATGAAGCTTCAATATAACCCATTTAAGACAGATAAGAGAAAATATATTTTTTTACTCAACGTGTAATTAAACTCTGAAATTCATTACCGGAGGATGTAGTAAAAGCTGTTAGTATAGCTAGGTTAAAAAAGGTTTAGACAAGTTCCTGGAGGAAAAATCCACAAACCATTATTAAAGAGGACCTGGAAAATCTACTATTTACCCCGGGATGAGCACTGTAGAACCTGTGTACCTTTTGGGAAATCTGATAGGTACGTGTGACCTGGACTGGCCACTGTTGGAAACAGGATACTGGGCTTGATGGACCTTGGTCTGATCCAATATGGCACTTCTTATGCTCTTATGTTCAGATGACCTTTTTTTTTGGATAGCATGCCAATGCATGCATAAGATAAAGGTGCTGTTAATGCAGGCCCTTGTATTCAGCTGTCCTGAATGAATCTTCTCTTGGCTGTTCTCTGAAGCTAAGCAGGGTTGGGCTTGCCTAGGACTTGGATGAGTTACCACTTTGGAATGCCAAGGGCCATAAACCCACTGTGCAGAAGAAAGACCTGCAATCGACTTCTGGTCACAGCTTCCAAGAAAACCAAGGGGCTGGTTCACCAACAGTCAACATTGACTTGACAGTATACAATGAATTGCAATGCAGACTTCTGTGTGCATGTGTCTGGCTTGCTGGCCTTGTTTAGGCATTTTGTTTGCTTACATCACTGAGCAAAAGGTCTGTGTTAGGAAAACCCCATGCTAGAGCTTTAGTGCAAGATTCTGCATCGAGGCCTAAGTTTGTGCCTATCTGAAGCAATGGCGGACTGAGTGATGTCAGTGGGATTTAAGCCCTGGCAACCCTGATGCCAGACTGCTGTGCTAACCACTAGGCTACTCCTCCAATATGCGGCCACCCTGTTTGAATAGTACTGAAAATCTGTGGGGAGATTGCAAACATGCAGTGTGTATAAGGAGACCTAAAAACGGTGCATTTTTCCTAGAAAGAACATAAGAACATAAGATATGCCATACTGGGTCAGACCAAGAGTCCATCAAGCCCGGTATCCTGTTTCCAACAGTGGCCATCCAGGTCACAAGTACCTATCAGGCTCCCAAAAAATTACACAGATTCCATGTGGTTTATCGCAGGGGTTAAACGGTGGATTCCCCTGGTCCACTTTAATAATGGTTAATGGAGTTTTCCTCCAGGAACTTGTCCAAACCTCTTTTAGAAACAGAGAATTATGACGGCAGAAAAAGCGTAGTTACTCATCTGTAACAGGTGATTTCCGGGAACAGCAGGAATCAGTCTTCACAGATGGATATCATCAGTACCAATTGAGCCTGAACAGGAACGCTCCCCAATGTCCAATAGGAGAGCTTTGGGGAGCACTCCACTGCACCTACGCAGCTGCTTTCCCGCCTTCTTCACAACTCTCTTCAGTTCTTCGTTTTCTGTGGAGCCAGCAGGAAGCTCTTCCTGTCACCGCCAAAAAACTTTCTTTTTTTTTTTTTGTTTTAATTCTGTACTCTGCCTTCCCTTCAACACCGGTACCCTCCCTGGGTTCCACAGCCATTTTAGGCCTCAGGTCTACATTTTTTGGTTTGTCATAGACAAATATATCAGTGGTTTTAAAAAATGTTCCATGTGCTCCGGCACTATGTCAGTCACTGATTCCCACTTTTGATATGCTCAGAGGGATACCTAGCAGTATCATTTGTGTTGACATGGATGAGCAACATTGGATAATGGTCAGTAGGCTTGATGAGTCTCAGCAAACTCTCTGCAACATCTTGGATTTTGGCACCTGGCAGACAGCACACCTCTCTGGACATCAAGTCTGGTTGGCAGATGGATGCCTCAGTACTCCTCAGAAGAAAGTCACTAATCACCACTACCCTTCGGTTCCTTGTGGTCACTGATTTTGCAACTCTGGGTGCTTGAGCTCTGGTTCTTCCCTTCCCAAGATGCTTTCACCTCTTCCGCTTCCAGGGCTACATACTGGTTCATCAATTCAAGGGCTGGAGAAGTTGGACTGTTGATTCTGCATGCTCTGGTGACTCATGTCTAACTCTCTTCATTCTGTAGCCTCACCTCTTCACCTCTGTTAGACAGCTTGCTTGTTTCAAGGAGCATCTCATCAATGTATTTCTTGCTGTTCGAATGCTTCTCGGCCTTGCCACCTCTTCTCTGAGCTCCTCCACTTGTTTCATAAGGGCTTCAGCTTGCAGGCATCCTGCTCATGGAACCGGTCCTTCAACTGGCATCAGGCTGTCTGTCTGGACTGATGCAGAAGCTGTAAAAAAGGCAACATCTTTGGCAATATGATTTTTCTCAGCCATCGTTCAGTTAGTGGAGCTTTGGTACCTGTTGAAGTAAACAAGATAGACCTAACAAAGTCCCTAACTATTCCTCAGCTGTCCTTTAAGAGAAAAAGCAGTTAACCTCTTTTATGTGTGTTCTAACAGTGCTGTTCTATGTCCCTGTGTGTAGCCACACTTCCTTGCAAGACAGTTATTACCTTAGTAAATTGATATTATGGCCCTCATTCTTGAACACAGGTTGCGGGGCTGCACGTCACACCAGGGCGTGCAGCCCCAAAATCCACCTAGATCCTATTCCCCCACTGGCTCTCCCCATACATCCTGTGCTTCAGGATGGGGAGAGCCGGCGGGGGATGGGAGGGAGTGGAGTGGGGTCAGGCCAGATTGGCAGGACAAACAGGGCCGATTCAGGTCATGGCCCTGTACGTCCTGCCAGGCCTGCTGGCGCGTGCTGCTTCTACCACCTCAGAGGTGGTATAAGCAGAATTTTGTAGATAATCAGGGAAGGGGGCACCCCCGGGGCTGGGGCCGAGTGCGGAGGTGTCCCCACTGCCCGATCCAGGCTGCGAGAAGCCAGCCTTGGATCAGGCGGTGGGGAAAAAAAGAGGCTAGGAACGCGGATGTCTGGGGCATTTGCAGGGAGGATGTCTCCGCGGATGGAGGGGACATGCCAGGCCATCCTCAGGCCCGATTCTGGCTCCCACAGGAATGGGGTTCTCTGTGTCTGAAAAATACAGATTAATGTGTTCCCTTTGTAAAATTAACTAATCAAAGCTCCTTGAAGAATGGCAAATTGTTTGTCAACAAGCTAATTGGGGAGTTGTCCTATATAGCAAGAATTCTCACATGGGGTGAGTGGAAGCTGGGGTGGGTAGGAAGGGATCTAACACTTGATGAGGTCAGTGAGTTCAAAGGGCTTGCTTTGAACAGAAGGCTAAAAAAAACAAACAAACAATGAACTTTAACAGCAGAGCTTTATCCAAGAACACTAAAAATTCCCCTTTTTCAATACAGCACCAGAAAACCAATTAGCTATTACCAATGAAAACCAAAACCCCTTTAAAAGCTCTCAGGCAGAGAGCTTGTATTTAAAAGCCACACAGCGTTACCTTACTTGCAATGGAGACCCTTTTAGGAATCGCAGTGTTTGCAAGGCACTGTAGACCTTTATACAGCACTCAACTGCCTAGCTCCTATGCAAGTTAATTCAAACTACTAATACCTGGTGAGGTCCGTGAGTTCAAAGAGCTTGTTTTGAATGGAAGGCTTGAAAAAAAAACAACAATGAACTCTAACAGCAGAGCTTTATCCGAGAACACTAAAAATTCCTCTTTTTCAATACAGCACCAGAAAACCAATTAGCTATTACAAATGAAAACCAAAACCCCTTCAAGAGTTCTCAGGCAGAGAGCTTGTATTTAAAAGCCACACAGTGTTACCTTGTTTGCAATGGAGACCCTTTTAGGAATGGCAGTGTATGCAAGAATACAAGGTGCCAGTACTGATATGCAGGATTCTTTCATTAATACAGGAGGACCGTGCAGGGTTGGCGCGAACTAGTCAGCCTAGAGCACCTGCCTCTGGAGCTACTATTGCTTCCGGGGCGTGCAGCAGTAGCAATAGCTCAAAAATGCAATGCAGCTGCAACATAGTATCTAGCTCCTATCTGCTGCTTCTGACCCCCTCTGACACTGACTTCGGTTTTGCATTAAGAACAGGGGAAAAATTCCAAAGGCCAAAACAGAAAGTCTCTTAGTTGGCTACATAAAGCTGTTATTTCTGCCAAAGAAGGTGTTACAAAGTGCCATGTTTGTTGCTATTTTGAATTTGTAAAAAAAAATGAACTGCAAATAAATAATAAATACTTTGTTCTATGTAGAGGTTGTATCAGCTTCTCTTCAATTAGGATTCACTAAAATTTAGAATTAGACCAGGCATTACTAAATTTTTGCACACAACTGTAAGCAGATCAATGTAATACACTGCATTAAGCTTACTTCCAGCTGAGTGCTAATTTTTTGTGCATCACTAATCAGCGCTAAATCAGAGAAGTAAACTGCTGCAGTAATCTTTGTATAATTAACATGGAAATGCATGCCAATGAGCTACAGAATTACTTCCAAAGGAAAACACAGTTTTTTTACTTCCTTAGTAGCTGAAACTACTTCAGCTCCAGAGGTGAAACAAACTTTTCACTTCCCATTAATGTCAATGGAAAGATAAATAAAATCCGCACGGGATCCTCCTGCTTGGGATCTCCAGAGATAGGATCCCCCAACTTGGGGACCCATAGCCCTCAGGTTTCATGGCACCCCTCGCCCAAGACTCTGAAACAAGGAGGCCCTCAGGTCAGAGAACCTACAATCCCCTCCCCATGGTCCACGAAGGTGTTGTCTGTCTCCTCTTCCACTACCTGTCATCTTGAAAAAAAGGCAGTGCTTCAGTCTATGACATCAGCTTAATCTCAGCAGACGTCACTGACATCACCTGAAGTGCTGTCATGTTTCAAAATGTGAGGTGGCAGATCAAATGATGCTTCCCTAGAACCAGATTACCAGTCCTTCAAGGGGGGGAGTGGGGGGAGGGGGGAAGAGGATCACAGATGGTCTGGAGGCTCTCTTGTCCAAAGGCCTTCCTGGTTCGAGGTCCTAAGCCGAGGGGGGGGGGGGGGATGTGTGTCCACATTCAAAGTTCCCTGGAACAGTAAGCCTCTGAGCTTAAAAGTTAAATTGGAAGTTTAGTTTATCTCTAATGCTTTCTGTCTTCTTGCTCTAACTGAGACCTGGCTCCTCCCAGAAGACACGGCATCTGTTGCTGCTCTCTGTCATGGGGGCTATCAGTTCTTCCACACGCCTCGTCCCACTGGCCGTGGTGGTGGTTTTGGGCTTCTACTCTCTCCTTCCTGCCAATTCTAACCCCTCCTGCTGCCTCAGTCTCACTCCTTTCCCTCCTTTGAAGTCCACTCCATCCACCTCTCCAGGTAGCTGCTATTTATCAACCTCCTGATAAATCTATTTCTATCTTTCTCACTGACTTTGACTCATGACTTTCCGCCTTTCTGGATTCCTCTTCTGCCACTCTTATTCTCGGGGATTTTAACATTCATGTTGATAACCCCTCTTATCCTTATGCTTTAAATCTCTTTTCCCTTACCTCATTGTTCGACCTCCAGCTTTTCTCCACTGCCTTGACCTTGTATTTTTCTCCAAATTGCTTACCCTCAAACTTCTGTACCTCAGTTCTTCCCTTATCTGACCATCACCTGGCTAAGCTTCACTCTTCATCATCCACTGCCTCATCCTCATCCTGTCTCCTCCAACCTATTTAGAAATCTTCATGCTATTGATCCTTTGGTTTTCTCCTCCACTCTATCATCATCTCTTTCCTCCACTATGCCATCTGAGTCTGTTGATGAGGCAGTAGCTTCCTATAACACTACACTCTCCTCTGCTCTGGATGCTCTCTCTCCGCCCATGCCACGTCCTCTGAGGCGTACTGCACCCCAGCCCTGGCTTTCATCCCCTACCCACTATCTATGTTCCTGTGCCCATTCAGCTGAGCATGCTTGGCTCAAATCCTGCTCCCTTGCAGACACTCTACACTTCAAATTCATGCTTTTCTCTTTCCAGTCAGCCATAGCACTTGCCAAACAAGTCTATTATGTCCTTCTTACTAACTCTCTTGCCTCTGACCCTTGCCATCTCTTTACTACTCTCAGCTCTCGCCTCAAGGTGCCTCCGCCTCCGACCCCTCCCTCCCTTTCTGCCCAAACTCTGGCTGACTATTTCTGGGACAAAATCCACAAGATCAACCTCCAATTCCCCACTAAGTCAGCTACGTCCTCTCCTCCCCCTCTTCACTCCCAACTTTCCCCTCTACCTCTGCTACCCTCTCTTCCTTTTCTGTGATCTCTAAAGAGGAAACTGCACACCACCTTTCTTCCTCCAAAGTCACTACCTGCTCCTGTGATCCTATCCCCACCCATCTCCTCCACTGTTGTCCCTTCCATCTCTCATATTCTCAACCTATCGCTCTCCAGTGCAACTGTACCTGCCGACTTCTAGCATGCTGTAGTTATACCTCAAGAAACCCTCACTTGATCCTACCTGTCCTTCTAATTATTGACCCATATTCCTCCTCCTCTTCATTTCTAAACTACTTGAATGTGTGGTTCACCACTGTTGCCTTCACTTTCTCTCCTCTCAAGCCCTCCTGGATCCTTTACAATCTGTTTTCGTTCTTTACACTCTACTGAAATGACTCTTGCCAAAGTCTCTAGTGACTTGTTCCTGGCAAAATCCAAGGGCCTTTACTCTGTCCTCAGGACTTATTGACCTCTCTGCTGCTTTTGATACTGTTGACCACAGCCTTCTCCTTGATACCCTGTCCTCGCTTGGTTTTAAGGGCTTTGTACTATCCTGGTTCTCCTCTTATTTCTCCCGTCACTCTTTCAGTGTTTGTTCTGGTGGATCTTCCTCTGCTGCTATCCCGCTCTCAATTGGTGTACCGCAAGGATCTGTCTTGGGTCCACCTCTTTTCCCTATACCCAATCCCTTGATGTGCTCATCTCTTCCCATGATTTTCAGTACCATCTTTATGCTGATGACTCCCAGATCTACTTCTCTACACCTGAAAACTCTCCAGCAATCCAGACCCGGATCTCTGCTTGCCTTTCTGACATTGCTGCTTAGATGACTCACCACCACTTAAAATTGAACATGGCCAAAACGGAGCTTCTTATTTTTCCCCCTAAAACCTCCTATCCGCTTCATCCTTTTTCAGTCTCTATGAATAACTCTCTACTCCTCCGTTTCCTTGACTCGCAACCTTGGGTATGTCTTTGACTCCTCTCTCTCCTTCTCCACATACATCCTTCTGATAGCTAAGACTTGCCATTTCTTTCTCTATAACATCAACAAAATTTGTCCATTCCTTTCTGAACACACCACTAAGATGATTATCCACTCCTTAATCACCTCCCATCTTGACTATTGTAACCTTCTCCTTGCTTGTCTCCCTTTGAATCATTTCTCTCCCCTTCAATCTGTTCAACACTCTGCTGCACGGCTAATTTTCCGCCAGCCTCGTCATGCTCATATTACCCCTCTTCTCAAGTCACTTCATTGGTTCCCTATCCATTTCCACATCCAGTTCAAACTTCTCCTGCTGACCTATAAGTGTATTCACTCTGCAGCTCCTCATTACCTTTCTTCTCTTATCTTTTCCTACACCCTCCCCCCCCCCCCTCAGGAACTCCACACTTCTGGCAAATTGCTTCTATCTGTGCCCTTCTCTTCTATTGCTAATTCCAGACTTCGCTCCTTTCACCTTGCTGCACCTTACGCCTAGAACAGTCAACCACACAGGTATCAAAGCATGCTTTCAAATACTCTAGGCTCCTGGGCCGGCCGTAACTGGCTCTTGGCCAGGTTGACCTCAACCGAGACTCTGAAGGAACTCTCCCACCCGTGCTGTTGCTCTTTTTGCTATCGTCCCTGGACTTCGCCTGGATCAGCCAATCGTCTAGATACGGGTGGACGAGAACCCCTTCCTTGTGGAGAGCTGCCGCCATCACCACCACCTGGAAAGAGGAATAACGAGTGAGGTTATCAAATTTGCAGATGACACAAAACTATTTAAAGTTGTTAAAACCCAAGAGGATTATGGAAAATTGCAAGAGGATCTTGATAAATTGGAAGACTGGGCATCAAAATGGCAGATGAAATTTAATGTGGACAAGTGCAAAGTTATGCACCTAGGGAAGAACAACCCAAACTATGGTTACACGATGCAAGGTTCCACATTAGGAACCACCACCCAGGAAAAAGATTTAGGCGTCATTGTGGATAACATGTTAAAACCCTCGGCCCAGTGTGCAGCGGCAGCCAAGAGAGCAAATAGAATGCTAGGTATCATAAGGAAAGGAATGGAAAATAAAACAAAAGATATTATAATGCCTCTATATCGTTCCATGGTGAGACCGCACCTTGAATATTGTGTGCAATTCTGGTCGCCGTATCTTAAAAAGGATATAGCATTATTAGAAAAGATTCAGAGAAGAGCCACCAAAATGGTAAAGGGGATGGATGGATACTCCTATGAAGAAAGGCTAAAAAGGTTAGGGCTCTTTAACCTGGAAAAGAGACAGCTGAGGGGAGATATGATAGAAGTCTATAAATTAATGAACGGAGTGGAACGGGTAAACGTAGATCGATTGTTTACGTTATCAGAATATAGAAAGACTAGGGGACATACAATAAAGCTACAGGGTAAACTATTTAAGACTAATAAAAGAAAATATTTTTTCACTCAACGTGTAATCAAACTCTGGAATTTGTTAACGGAGGATGTAATAAAGGCTGTTAGTGTAGCTGGATTTAAAAAAGGTTTGGACAAGTTCCTGGAGGAAAGGTCCATAAACCATTATTAAGAAGGGACCCAGGATATCAATGCTTGACCCAGTACAAGCATTGTGGAACCTGTGTCTTTTGGGGAAACTGCTAGATACGTATGACCTAGATTGGCCACTGTTGGAAACAGGATACTGGGCTTGATGGACCTTGGTCTGACCCAGTATGGCATCTCTTATGTTCTTATGTACCTGAGCTTGTACATCAGGCACCTTCTCTAACCGTTTTCAAATCCAGATGGAAAACTCACCTCTTTGCAGCCACTTTTAAATCTTGACTCGCCTGATCTCCTTGTGTTTCCCCTATGTTGTCTATCTTGACTAGATTGTAAGCTCTGATAAGCAGGGACTGTCTCTTACCGTCCCCCTATGCAGTGCTGCGTACGTCTTGTAGTGCTATAAAAATGCTCAGTAGTAGTAGTAGTAGTAGTACTTTGAAGTTAACATTATTTTCATTTAACATATTACTTTTAACACTGTTTTTTATTTTATTTCCATTTTAGTGCATATTTTTTACTTTGCTGCTTTTTTGCATACCATCATCTTCTTAAATCAGAGATAAAAATAAAAAATAGCACAAAAACATAGAGGACTTAAAAATCTACTGCAGAGAAGTGGAATTTGAGTACTCATTTCCCTACCGCATAACTTTAGCTATTAAGTCAGTCCTCCTTCACAAATATAAGTATCCCCCAACCTCCCAGAATTCCATGACCACAGGAAGGGCCGCAAAATCATACACTTCTCACAGAATCATTGCAGGAGACAAAGGGCCAGTGTAGAATTAGCGATAGCTGCAAAGAGCAACTGCTCGGAGTTTCTCCCCTGCAGAGATCTCAGAAACATGCTGCCTTCAACTACATCCTTCTCCAGCTTCTGATTTCGAATTGACATCCCGTAAACCATGTTCACCTTCGCTCAGAATCCAACTACAACAGATCAAAAACAGGTCTAAAGACCCTCTTCTTCACCCAGGCTTGCAGAGAACAATTGAGCAGCAATATCTCCTCCTAGCTACCCTGATCCTCTTCCCCCTCCCTTCCCCAAACACTACCTACCCATTCTCTATTTCTACCCTAATTTTCTACCTTTCTACCAGTTGCATAAATTCTTCCCAATCAGTCCCCACAATGCAGGGAACCCATACAGGAAAGAGGCACACACATCGGCGGTGAAGGCAGAGAAGCAAACTTACTTTTAAATGTTTGCAGTGCTTTCTCTCTCGACTGAAGCTTTTAGGCCTGGCAGCTGACACCTCCCACTGCCGGGCTGAAGTTTCATATCATGAGGCTTTGGCCCAGCCGCAGCAGGTAATGACTGTCAGGCCTAAAATCTTCACTTAAGAGAGGAGCAAGAGGCGGGGTGGCAAACATTTAAAAGTAAGTGGTCTGGGAGAGGGGACGTCCACTGCCCTCCCAACCCCCGGCAACAGGGGGCTCCCATTAGAAGTTATGTGACTGCTTACTACCATTCTCTCTCCCCTGCTGCCTACTAATGTCTCACTGATCTTATTTGATTGTACTGTAAACTTCTTTGACAATTATTGAAAAGCCGTATAGCAAATCTCCAGACATAAATTAATAAAATGCTACCATTTAGGCCTACTAGCATAGGGGGAAGGACAGAGCTTAAAGCAGAGCACTCCTGATGGGCCTCCTGCTGCAGAAAAGCAGGGTGAGAGGCTGACTGGATGGAGGAGAACAGGAGCAAAAGAGAGCAAGTCAAAGAACGGAGGAGAAAGAAAGAGTGAGAGCTGGGCGGAGGGAGAGTACATTAATGCAAGGATGGGGGCAAGGATTGTTTTCAATATGGTTTCAGGCAAGGACATAACACTGCGACCTTGCTGCTCTTGGTGATTGATTCACTTTGACATAGTGATGGTTCATTTTTTATGCAACTGCAGCATTTGATATATCCAGTCAGACTATTTTGTTAAAGCGTATGCAGGCAATAGGGATGGTAGGTACTCTTTTTCAGTGGTTTGAATCCTATTTAACTGGCAGTATGATGCAAGATTGTAGGGGGGAATGAAGCCTCAGATGGGAAACCTATACCAGCTGGAGTTCCTCAGGGTTCTCCCCTTTCAGCTATACTTTTTTTTTTACAACATTCTTAATTTATAGAATTCAAGGATACAAATGCTCAGTAATATCCAAAAGAAAAAACAGTGATAGTCTTTGCAGCACTTCCACAGTTTGAACAACCACTAATAACAAATTCTAGTTAAACAACAGCACAACACATCTCATAATCTACTCCCACCGACTGCAACCTCCCTCCTCTTCATAAAAACAACGAGACCTGGAAAAAAGGAGAGAACAAGGAGTAGATAGGAATATACCTCTGGCGGGCACTTCACCTAGTTAGAACAGAGGTGGGGGGCAAAGTTACAATTTCCAGAGCGCGACCGTGGGACCTTCAGATGATTTCCAGCAGCGTGCTATCACCATTCGAGCACTTAATAGGAGCAACTCTGTTAGTCTCTGATTAGCATGAGGGATACTAGTCCAAACCCTACTAAGATTTCTGGAGCCTCACTCCATCCACTACTATGCATTCTATCTCACAAAATACAAGACCCTTTAATTTGTACATAGTTCATACTAAATCACTATGTATATATTCTTGATCACTTGTTGATGTTTACTGATCATGTAATTACCTAATAGTTCTCTTTGCACATGTAACTTCCACTTTGTTCGATGCAACTCAGTTGTTTTATGTAAACAGCTATAATTAATCGATATGGCGGTATAAAAATCACAAAAATAAAATAAAAATAAATAAAATAAACAGACAGCAGGTGGGCGCTGGCTTAATATGTTGGCCGGTGATAGTACTAATCCTATTAAGTAGCTCATTCCAGAAGTGTCGAACTTTGGGGCAGTTTCACCACATGTGAAAGAAGGAACCAACTTGCCCACATCCTCTCCGGCAGGTGTTCCCCATCCCAGGTTTCATGTGGCACAAGCATGCTGGGGTGAAATAGGCTTGCTTAAGAATCAAGTACCGGGTTTGCCTACAATTAACATTTCGAACGCAGCGGTATCCCCTTTGGTGGATCACACTCCATCCTTCTGAGGATAGGGCTTTCCCTAACCACTTGTGCCAGGTCTCACAGTGCCAATCTTCCTTTATTTCATAAAGTTCTAGTAGCCCCTGATATAGTCAGGACACTAGGTCCTTCCAAGCCCTTACCCGGCGATACAAGACTCGTTCAACTTCCGTAGGGTGTCTAGTCAGAGACCGCCAATTGCTAGGGCATGTTACCAAGTGCTTTAATTGGAAGTACTGATAGAAGGGAACCAAAATTCCTCCTTTTTCATTGAGCTGACCCAAGCTCATACATGTCCCCTGCCAAATTATGTCAGCAAAGCATCTGATATTCTGTGTCTCCCAAACTTCCTATACTTTCGCTACTAAAGGGCTGAATATCTCTGAACTGCGTCTTCGGGCCTAAGACCGAGTTATAGCCTGCCTTTAGATAAATCTGTCTCTGAGTCCGCACCAGTAGAGCTAATAACACATGCTGTGTCACCAAGCCTGTAACATTTAAAGCATCAAACACTGAGAAGGGAGCGATCCAGTTATGCTCCATAGCTACCCAAAGTGCATCCAGAAGGTGCACATAGTGTTATCGAAGACCTCGCAAGATAGCAGCTTCATAGTAAATGGATGGTTCGGGATAGTTCAAACCCCCCCCCCCCCCCCATCTCTCACCGAGGAGACCATCCATTTCCAGCTAATATGAGCGTTACGTCCCCTCCACATAAATTTACTAAGGTTTATTTCTAGTTTACGGAAAAAGCTCCAAGGGATCTGAATAGGTAACTAGGAGAAGAGATACAATAGTTTGGGGAGGATAGTCATCTTTAACGCAGCAAGGTGACTCATCCACCCCATAGTGAGGTCTGCCCAATGAGTAAGTTCTTTTTTAATGTGGGCTACCACTGGCAAGTAGTTTAGTTTAAAGGGGGGGGGGACATTTTGATCCCTAGATACTTTATGGAATCTGGGGCCATCTTAAAGGGACAGTACTTGGGCGGTGGTTGACTGCTAAGGCCAAGGGGTAAGACTTTGGTCTTATCTAGGTTCACCTTAAACCCTGAGAGTCATGCAAAGTCCTGAAGTACTTGCAAAAGACAGGGTAGTGACTCCTCCAGTCTTTTGAGAAATAATAGTGCATGATCAGCGTATAAGGCTACTTGCTGTGGGATACTCTCCAACTACTATTGGGTGGATATCTGGGGCCATTCTAAGTGCAGTAGCCAAGGGCTCAATCCCTAGTGCGAAGAGGAATGGTGGGCATCCTTGCCATGTCCCCCAAAATAGTCTGAATTGCTTGGACCTTATCCCATTCATCGTTATCGACGCCAAGGGTGCAGCATAGAGGGCTTGTATCCATTTTACAAAATTATGGCCAAATCCAAATCTGCTCTTGACCGCAAACAAATAAGGCCCTCGATACAGTCAAATACCATTTTGGCATCCAATGAGATGCACCAGTCTCTTTTTGGTCTCTTGCTACATTCAGGATAATATTCACCAGCCTGTGAATGTTATCTAAGATTTGCCTTCCCTGAATAAAGCCCATCTGATCTGGGTGTATCAGGGAGGGCAACACTCCTTCCAACTGAATAGCACGTATCTTTGCAAATATGTTAACATCACTATTGAGTAGTGAAATTGGCCGATAGCTCCCACACTCCGCCAAGGGGCGACCCTCCTTAGGGATGACAGTTATCTCGACCTCGTACATACTCCCTGAAGGCATCTTCCGGACAGAGCATCATTAAATACTCTGCAACGTAGAAACCAGCATATTCAAGAGCCCCTTATACCATTTTATCAGGAACCCATCAGGCCCTGTAGCCTTACTGGTGGTCAATTTCCTGATCGCTTGCTCGATCTCCACCACAGAGATCTCACATTCCAAAGCTGTGCATTGTTCCTCAGTGAGGGCCAGTATGGAAGCCCTGTCCAAATAAGATGTAAGCTCTTCAACAGAGGGGGAGCACTCCAAGGAATATGAGGCACTGAAGTCTCTAAATGCTTGAGCGATCCCTATGGGGGTCCCTCCGTAAACAACGTTTTTTGTCATGCACCGCCTCAATCAAGTGGCTCGCCTGCTGTTTATGTAGTTGCCAGGTCAATAACTTGCAAGCCCTCCCTCCTTGCGCTAAGTTGTGGCGTGTGTGATAAGGAAGCTTATCATAGTTCAGGAAGAAATAATACAAGAGGTGAATTGGCTCTGAATAAGCAACCTGTGCTGGCTGGTAAAAGCACTAAAACAGAGTGTTTACCTAAAAGACTACCAGACCCAGAATGCACTGGTTTACGAAAGCCTCTAGGAGAGCTGGAATAGGGAAACGTGTGCCTAATCAGAGAAGCAATGATGTAATCCCTAATCACCCATCTCCTAGGGCAGGGCTTGATTCAGAACACCTGGACTGTGCTAGGGTGGAGTGTCCATCTAGGCACTTTAAAGCTAGAAGAAATTCTTCAGACAGCAAGAAAGAGCAACAGCAATGGTGGCAAAGAAGGCAAGAGAAGGAGAGACGGAGCCTGAGCAAGAAGGAAGAACAGCAAGATGTCCAGGAGGTCTAAGAAAGGAGCCCAAGGCAGTACGTATGCTGGGAGAGATTCCTGGGGCAAGCATTCTTCATTTGACTGGAAGAAACCAGAGGCTTGGAGATATACAGCCAGGAACCCTCGGACAGCACCTGTAAAGGAGACGGCTGCATCTACAGAAAGAAGGAGCTCTAATACCTATTTAAGGAGGTATGGGAAAAGAGACCTAAAGTCCAGAGATTCTGACTGGAGAGCTGGGCACAGAAGCTTTGCTACCTACTGGCCAAAATACCCAGAGAGGAAACCTAATGACAACGTGATCTCAGGTATGAACTCTGATCTGCTCCCTAGCTTTGCACAAGGAAGACAGCAGGGAAACAGTTTCTATCCTGGTAGAGATCAGTTAGAGAATTCCTCTGAGCCAGTGTATGAAAGTGATCCTATGATATTTCAATAGCAAGGGGAAATATCAAATGAGAAAGTGGAATGCATGGATTGCTCTTTTTCTAGGCTACTGTTCTAAAGTAATCCTCAGTTAAGCATCAAACACCAAAAGGAACTGTACTGTTTTTTAGCTTCCCAGAAAAGTTTCTTTGAGAGAAAGCTTTGGGGAAAGTTGGAGCCACGTGGAGAGTGGACCAGCAATGGTTTGCAGCTGGTTAAGCACCTGTGATTAGAGCAAGGCACAAGTGCACGTGGGACTTTGGAAAGAAAACTTCTTCACTGTGTGAAAGGAAGAAAGTTGTTTTTTGATAAAGAGAATTTTCCTTTTGGGTTTATTTTTCATTCCAGCACTGCTAAGAAAGTTTATTAGCAGGGGCTAGAAGAAAGACCTTTTCTGTTCCATTAAGGTCTTTACTAAGTTGTTGCATAAGTAATTCAGTTGCCTTATTTGTTTTGTTTCCTGAATACAATTCCTGAAGAAATTATCCTGTTGATGTTACCAAGCATATCTGTGCGAGGGAATAACTCCCCATAAATAAAATCTGTTTTCTGTTTTACACTCGAGCAACTACAATTATTTATTCTTGTTGAACGGCTGGTTTTGTGTGATTGAACTACAACACCCACAATCCTTTGCAAGTCAAGTAAATTCCTGTCTTTGCCAAGATTGTGGAACTTTCACAACAAGCACCCCCGTTTACACGTGTCAATCTTAAAAGGCACTCAATGCACTCTACTTCGATACTCTCAGTGCATCTCGTCACTTCGGTTTCTTCCAGAGCATTTGTGCTCTTTCTGTAACTCATCCAATCGTTCGTGCAATGAACGAAGTTCTACGTCTTTACGCTTCTTATTCTGTATTTTGGGAAGCAGGAAAGGTCCCCTCATGTAGGCCTTTCCTGCTTCCCAAAGTACCTGCACTGATACCTTCCCTATGTTATTAAGGCACAGATAGTCTGCCCACCATGCCTGCATTTGTTCCTGTACCTTTTGGTCTTGAAGAAGACAGACATTAGCGCTCCACCTCTTCGCCTTACCCTTGTCCATCGTGAACCTTAGATCTAGCCTCAACCATCCCATCCCATAGTCACTAACTAAAGAGCTTAAGATCTGACAATCCACCACCTGTGATATAGCTGTACTTGGGCCACAGAACATATCTAACCTTGAATGTCCTTTCGTTTGGCAGAACAGTGTGTGTAGTCCCTATCCTTTGGATTCAGAGTCCTCCAAATAGCTTACCAGTTCAAGGTATAGAGTGCTTTCTGCACGAATGTGCTCTCCGGAAGTGGTCCTACCCTGGTTAGCAGACCCAAACGATCAAGAGTACTCAGGGCACAACTGAAGTCACCCCCCACCCAAGTTGATCCCTTAGCTTTTAACACAAAGGTGGAGAACGCCTGCTGGAAGAACAGCCCTTTGGGCCCATTGGACATGTATAAGTTTAATAAGGATATTTCTTGTTGCTCAATCCATCCTACCACCCAAATTAACCTACCTTGGGAGTCTCCTCCCGTTTCTTCCAGAACAATGGGTATATGTTTATTTATTAAAATGCCCCCCCCCCACGCTTCTTAGATGTATATGAGGAATAGTATACCTGTTCCCATTGCCTCCTTCCAAATTTTTCCATCTCTAGGAAGGTTAACCGCACCTCCTGTAATAAGGTGATACCAACATGTTCCTTCTGTAAATACACCAGCACACACTTATGCTTGATCAGGCGGTTTAGCCCCCCCCCCCCCCCAACATTCAGTGTAGCAATTTTAAGAGACACCATAAAAACTGAGTGCAATTGAGTTTATACAACATGTAGCAGCGAGTCTGAAACCCATTAGTCTGCCATCTAACCCTCTTACTCCTCATTTGCCCTCCCACACACAACCATGCAACCCCTTCTTACTCCCTTTAGTGCTCCAAACTCTCCCCACCTCACACATATTACATATCATTGCCTTCTACCAATACCCTAACCTCCAGCCTTACTACCCACTTCATCCATATTCTCCCATGCTCCAGATGCTCCCCTCCCCCTCACTCACTCATATTCTCTTTCATACCCAACCACAGAAACTATCCTCTTTTGTAATATTAGCTTAAAATATCACAACTGCGGCTTCAAATAATAATTACAGTTCCAGGCCTGGCATCTTCAGGCGCCTGCAATTTCATTCCAGCGCTTCCATCCCATTGCCTTTAACGAATCTTCCAGATGGCTAACCTCAGCATACCAGCGTCCAGGATATATGAATGCCCATATAGCTGCCATCTTTCACAAAGTTTCCCAGATCACGATCAGCCTGTGTATTGGAGCAACATTGCCTGAGGCCTTCCCTGAAAGCTGATGTGATCGTGTTCATAGGCTTTTCATTTAAACTTGCTTGCCAACATCATTGTCAAAAACCACCTTCAACTGCTATACACCTTGTATCACCACTTCTCCAGTTGTATTTCACAATTTTGATTCCTCAATCTCTGTCCTGAGTTTGAGGTACTGGACTTCCCTGGCCATCCGGTGGTCTGTCCTGCTTTCCACAAGCCATCTGAGATATAGAGGTTCTCCGGCATACTAGCGCTGGAGGCAGATGATCGGGGCGGGGTTCCAGCTCTCAGAGACCCTCTCCGGGTATCAGAGGCAGGTGATAACTCGGAGGGGCTCTCTGTAGGGGAGCAGTGCTTTCTTTTCCTGGCTGTTTCAGCGCTCACATCAGGAAATACCACAACTGACCAGTTCTTACACTGCACCATCTTAGTTTTGCGTGCTTCCATAATGATGTGCTCTTTCTCCCTGTATCGAAGTAGCCTTACAATAAGAGCGCGCAGCCGCTGATCTTCCTTAGGTCAGGGCCTTGTTTCTCTGTGGGCACGCTCTATTTCATAGGCAGGCTCAGCAAGGCTAGAGGGGAAACATTCTTTTAATATTTGCTGCACAAATCCACGGGTATCTGGGAGTGCTGCTCCCTCTGGTATGCAAAATATCCTCATGTTTTGGTGGTGGTCCCTATTTTCTCTGTCCTCTGCCTTATCCTCCAGCCATCTCACCGTCTTATACAATTTCTCCAGTTCTTTGGAATGACTGGTAGCTTGGTATTCTATTTGCCCCACTTGCTCCTCCACATCTGTCACCCACGTCACAAGAGCATCGAACCTTTTGTCAAAGTGGGCTGAGACCTCTGCAATAATCTCCATCTTTGACGTTCAAATTTCTACCAGAAAATCACACAGGTTCACTGTTTTAGCTCCACCATTCCCCAGACCGCGTGGGAGACTCAGTGTCTTCCATTTTAAGTGTATCTCTTGCTCCGGGCATTTGCTGCTTGCTGGTTTAATGCCGTTCCTGGTGTCGCATGGCTTCATTTTTTTCACTGCGGGAACGCAGTGTCTTAGGCATTCTGGTCTGTGGTTATCAGCTCTTCAACAGTGCCCCATCCTGTTATATTGACGCTTTTATAATTCAGGAGCTGCACATCTAAGACTCTTGTCATGAACACCAGAACCGGAAGCCCTCAGCTATACTTTTTAATATCTATTTTCAACCACTGGGACAGATCATTGCTTATTGGACTGTAATTATCGTATGAATGTGGACAATATGCAACTATCTACCTGAACAGTTGGATATTTCAATATTGCATGGAAAAGTATGGGATCGTATGAAGGTAATGCAGCAATGGTTTGTACAAAACAGTTAGCATTCAATCACATGAAGAATGAAGAGCTCTGGGTGGTGCAGGCAGATGTTCCAGCAGCAGCACCCTTAGGGGAAGATATTCTACCGATCCCATATTGTTCTGAAGAATCTGGGGATTCTATTGTATTCTAAATTGACCAGATGGAATCAGGTACACATGGTAACTACATCTGCATTTTAGAAGCTGTGATTACTTTGTTGCTTGAAATATATTTTGCCCCTTGATAATTTTCAACTATTTTACAGGCCTTAGTACTGGTACATCTTGATTACTGTAACTCGGTGCCCCTGGTACATTTTTGCAGGTGCTACAATTGATTTGAAATGCTGTGGCTCATCTTTTGATGAATTGTGCTTATCATGAGTATATTACGCCTTATTTAAAGCTCTGCACGGGCTGCCATTAGCATGGCCAATTAGGTTTAAGATTATGATTTTGATCTTAAGGCTGTTGAAATGATAGTTCCTCTTGTACACTCTCAGTCATTAAGAACCGCAGAACCCAGATTGCTAGGAATTCCCTCTCTCTGGCAAGCTTGTATAGCAGTAAGAAGGAAGAGGGTGTTTTCTGTAATTAGGCCTCGACTTTGGAACTCTTTTCCTGAGAATATCCACATGGAAGGAGATTTTCTCTCCTTTCATGAAAAGGTTAAGACTTATTTTGTTAATCTTGCTTTTCCTGACTGATGTTGATGTGTTTTATCAATTTTTGTTTGCTATTTTATTGTAATTGTGTATTATGAAAACAATTTTGTAAACCCCTTTGGATAAATGAGATTTGGAAAGAGTGGGTTATAAATGTAAATAAATAAATGTGTGAGCAGATGGGGGGCATGGAAAGTGAGTTACTGGGAGTGCAAGAGGAATGAAAGAGAGGGAATGGGGCAAAAAAAACACGTGATTAAAGAAATTAGAATAAGGAAAGAATGAGTGAACGGATAGACAGAGCGAGCAAGAGGGTCAGAGATATTCTGGGGTATAAGTGAGAGGGCTGGGGTCCAGAATGAGCAAGGGGATTACAGAAGCTGTAAGAAAAGAATGAGGATATTAATGGGGGCTGTACAGTGTGAGTAAGAGAAGGGATCAGTGTAATGAGTAGGGGTGTGAGTAGATTGTCCCTCCCTATCCTTACTTTTTTGAATACCAACATTTCCATAGGCAACATTACCCATCATGATCCAGTGAAAATGTATTTATTTTTCAGTATTTAGCTCACACTTTTCTGGGAGTAGTTCAAAATGAATTACCCCATTCTCTCTTTCTGCTGTTCCGTTTCTCCCTTCCCTGCCTCAATTTGTATTCCCCATACCTCAACCCTTCTTACTGCAGATCTCTTCTCCATTTCTTTCTTCTGAGATTTTCCCCTTTTCCCCATCCTCAAATCACTTCTCCTTTCCCTAATCTCTGCTCCCTCTTCACTTCTCAGCACCAATCACTGAGATGTTTCCTCCAAAAAAGAGCCAAATAAAATAACTGGGCACACAAAAATAGACTAGAAAATAGACTTTTATATAGTTTAAAAAACACATATAAATATATGCACATTTATAAAAATGTTTCTCATATTTGCCATAGAATCTTAAACCATCTGAATAGCTGCCAAGTTATCCAGTTCCATGAATGAGATTTTAAGCCAGTCCTGGATTTCTGATACTCTCATTGTGATGCATTATGGGACCTGCAGCACTGATGCCAAAGAGTAAAACAGAGACTAGAAATACCATACTACATTGCAATACACATTCAAAACCAGAACTGGTAAAAAAATAATCTCATTCCTTGAACTGGTAACTTGGCAACTCTGAATTTGTTGCAGGAAACTAGGGGCTCTGTAAATTTATTTATTTATTTAATTTTCTTATATACCGCGCTATTTGTCATCAGTGCGGTTTACATTGAAACAATACAACAATTGGTCAGATATAACAGACCTATTACAAGTAACAGGAAAATTAACATGGAAGTAAACAGGGAAATCATTTATATTTCTAGAAAATACATGTTGGAGATATATAAAATCTATACAGTTAGGGTAGGTATGAGGTTAAAAGGATGGGGGAGGGGAAGAGAGGAAGGTGGTTTAATATTACGTTGTGTGTATTAGAGAGCCAAGTTTCAGTAACCAAAAGTATATCTTAATTGTATTTGGTTATTAGGTCTGTGATTACAGGCCATTTATTGCGTGTAGAGCGTGCATTAACAAGTGCACATTTTAGGTCTGGTTGATGTTTCGCTTTTTTGTTTTTGTCTTAAATAAATAACCATATAGTCCAAATTCTGAAGTTGTGAAAAATCTGGTCAAAGAGGTTGTTTCATCGCTGGCATAGAATGTATTTTGTTAACTTAAGACTGATGAGAATTCATCACAACTGACACAATCACCTCTTCCTTTCTCCAAAGCATTTACTGAGTCAGTACAGCAGACAAAGACAGTATGCATCCCAGCTGAATTCTGATAAATTTTGAACATCCAACCCATTAATCTATAACACAGGTACACTAAAAAAAAATTTTTTTAAACTGCCTCTAATGTTTCGATTGATTTTTACATTTTTTGGTGTGCTGAATCCAAATCTGGTAACCAATTTGCTCCATCACGTACAGATTTTTTGCTACATTGGGTTAGCAGTTTGAGGTGAACGTTTCAGATTGAGTGCGATCGAGATAAAAGTTTCTTGGATGAATTCTTTGTACTAATTGTTTAGTAGTTATTCAAATAAGAATAAAGAAAATTGTAACAAGGCAGCACATAAGAATAATGTCAACAAAACACACTGTGATGGTAGCAAAATTGTCTGCACTTAAAACAGCCACATACATGTGCACAAACATTGAGCATATAAGAGCGAGGTTAGACACAAAGCAAAGCAAAGAAATGTGCAAAAAATGTTGTATAGGTATGTATGTAAGAATAGAAAACGCAAACCGCACCATTGCAATACATGAAGACAAACACCCGATGGTGTGAAAATAAAATTCTAATAAATGAGATCCGACACTGTGGTAATAACTAGCAAATTTTTATTTCAAAGTTTAGTAAAAACACGATATTTGTCAACAGAGTTTAGATTTTAAAGTCATTCTTGGGTCAATCAATCTCCTGGTGGGCCCGTTTCTTCTTCCCCCGAATGCTTCTCTTGGTGCGCTGCTTGGCGTATTTTTCATCTGGGGTTTCCCGCAGCAGCAACCAGCAGAAATCAGCCATCATAGTGGTGTTCCATCTTCCTTGGTACCTTCTCTCTGCGTCCTTGATGTCCTGGTGAAACCTTTCATCTTGTTCTTCACTGTACGCCCCCATGTTTTCGGGAAAGTAGCTCACATGGGAGTGCAAGAAATGGACTTTCAGGCTCATGTTACAGCCTTGTTCTTTGAAGGCATTGAGCATCCTGGCAACAATATCCTTATAGTTCTCATCCCGCCTGTTCCCCAAGAATTTGAGAACAACATCCTTGAAGGAATCCCAGGCTTCTTTTTCCTTCTCAGACATCGTTTCAGCGAATGCTCCATCTGAAATGAGTTTCCTTATATCGGGGCCAACAAACACTCCTTCCTTTAGCTTTGCTTCAGAAAGACGGGGGAACTTTGAGCAAAGGTACCGAAAGCACTCACCATCTTTTGGAAGGGACTTGATGAATTGCTTAATGAGACCCAACTTAATGTGGAGAGGTGGTAATAGAATTTTATCACGAGGTACCAAGCTCTCATGAAGAACATTTTTCTCACCGGGTCTCAAATACTCCCGAATTGGCCAGTCTTTTTTCCCCCAGTGTAGGTCGCGGGCCCGGCTATCCCACAAGCAAAGGAAGCAGGGATATTTGGTGAAACCGGATTGCTGCCCTAATAGCATGGATAGAATTTTAAAGTCTCCACAAATCATCCACTTATGCTCATCATAACGAATCTTCTGAAGAATCAGGGCCAAATTCTCGTATTTTTCTTGGAGAATAAAAGAGTGAGCAATAGGAACTGAAGCGAATGTGTTGCCATTATGAAGAAGAACAACTTTTATGCTGTCTTTTGACGAATCAATGAACAGCCGCCATTCAGCAGGATCATACTTGAGTTTAAACTTTTCCATCACTCCGTATATATCGTTGCAAAATACCAAATCTTCCTCTTTGCTGAAATACTTCAAAAATTGTGTCTCGCGGTTGCGGTACCAATAAAAAGTTGTTCCTGGTGACAATAGATTTTTCTGTTTAAGCCGAGAACCTAGCAGTTGGGCAGCATCTTTTGGGAGTCCTAAATCCCGGACTAAATCATTCAATTCAGCTTGAGAGAAAAGTTCAGGTTTCGGATCTGGTTCAGTTTCAAACTCGGAAGTACTGGACTCATCGGGAAAAGCCATCTGATGAGTCTCATGATCAGAACCGTCCACACAAATATGATCCAAAGATTTTGGTGGTTCAGGCACAGGTACTTCGTTGCTATGAGGCATAGGCCTAATTGCTGAGGGAAGGTTGGGGTAACTTATTACGTTCTTATTTTTTAAGTTGTATCCCTTCACGATGCAAGAGCAAAAATAGCAGTCACTGCTGTGGTCTCTTTGTTCACGCCACATCATAGGTATTCCGAAACGAAATGCTTGTTTTTTACCTTTCATCCATAAGCGTAGATCTTCCTCACATGTCTTGCACACTTTGTGAGGAGCCCACGGTTTGTCTTGATCGCCTAACTTCAAACCGAAATAGGCGAAATATACTTTTTAAATAAATGCAGAAATGTTCCTCTGCCGCTTTTTCACGGTATATTCCCCACAAATAAAACAAAAACTGTCTGGAGAGTTGACGCAACCTCTGGCTCTGTGAGCCATCACAAATACACAGCACTGCAAACTACAACTGTAGTGAACCACTTCGGAATAAATCTGGATTACGACTGAGCAAACAAAAGGTAATAATGAACTTGCAAGAAACTGAAATTTGACAGGAACGTTCATGTCGCAACCACCGTGTTTGAGCGAGCGAACGAGGTGAGGCGAACAGGAAAGAACATGCGCCAGCGCGAGTACTGGATTTAGCACCCCGCCTCCCAATTGTCCTGTTAATGTATAAAATGAATACAAAACACTCTAAAATATCATGAGGGAGTGTTTCTAGTTAGTTAACCATTACAACCTCTATTTTGGGCCAAGAAAATAAACTGCAGTCGGCTAAAAAGAAATTATGTGAGCATTCCTTATATGGGTAAGAAATCTAATTTTGCAAGAAAACGTGACGTGATGGAACATTTTGGCTATTTTTCCTGGATTCAGCACCCCAAAATCTATAGGAATCAGTTGCAAAACTGGAGGCAGTTTTTTGTTAGTGTACCTGTGTAATTAAAGCCCAGGCTGTCTTTTCTAATAAACAGGGATTTATTAATGTATTATAGCTAATTTAAAAGGTACATATGTGCATTCCTAATTTTCTCAATAGAACCTGCTTCCAAGTTTTCAAAGGATAGCATTTTGGCTTTAATAGCCTCTTTCACAGCACCATTTAGGATTTTTTTTTTTAATTTGTGAAAACATTTTATCTGAACTTCCAAGAGATTTTTTTAAACAGTTTCCCCACCGCATTCAGATCTTTAATCCTTGTAATTTTCTTCTAGTTTTCTTCTCACACGTTTCCTCATTTGCAGCTACCTAGGACCTTTCATTATTTATAATAGTGTTTCCTTCTAGTCCAATCATCACAGTGGTAGTCTTGTGGCTAAAGATCATGGACTGTAATTCCCTCTGTAATCTAGTATATGTGCATTCTTATTTCAATCTGTATGTGTTGTTGACTGGAACTTTCTACCTCTACACAATTTTTTTATTTTTATTATATTTATCAATTCACACACAAATACAGTGAAAAACTGAAAATAAAAGTAAATCCAAAAAGAAATTATAATTCGTTGACCATTAGTATGAAATTTGGATCCAATATACAGGCAAATAAAAAGGAAATGAAAACAATATTACAAGGAAGCTTCCCCAAATTGGAGTATTTAGTTGACCCCTACAGTGTTTAAACCTGAACCCTTGTATAAAATCCAAAAGCTGCTTGGGCTGAAAATAACCACATAATTTCTCTCCTCAGAAACTATCAAACAATTATTATCAGAAACTACTCAGAAACTATCAAACAACGGGGACACAAAACATCCAGCCATACGCAACCACCAAGACAGCCGCCCCAAAACACTCACAACGCACAGTACCAGTCCTGTACATTAGCACTGCCAGTCACTCTGGTATGCACATGTATATGGTCACTGCTTAGCCTGTATATAGCCTACAGTATGTAGCCTGTATATAGTTACTTAAATGAGTAGCCAAGCTACTGTGTAGCCTGTACATAGTTTTCCCAGTTAATCCAAGTTGCAAAACCTGTTCTTTGTAAGTACAGTATGGGCGCTGCCTGCACTGTACAAATTTGCTGTTGTCTGTAAACCGAGCTGATTTTAAAGAGCGCGGTATAGAAAAGACTTTAAATAAATAAAATAAAATAAATAAATTACTAGGAAACTGTAACAAAAAGCTGATTCCCAGAGTCACAGCCTTGGGTCTTAACACCAGGAATTCCTGGCGGCATTTTTGAGAAAATTTAGATGAATCTAGAAACACCCAAACTTTTGAGCCCAAAAAGAACTTATCTATATGACAAAAATATAATTTAAACACAACATTGCAGTCAAATTCCAAGGCAAAAGTAACTACCAAAGTGGTCCCTTTGGGTAAAAACTACTACTATTAAACCTCAAAAGATGATTCTAAAAAGTCTGTAAAATTCATACCTGCAGACTCTTCTTGCTCAACAGATGGATTAGATTTCCCCAATACAGGCAAGTATTGGGCTTTAATAAGTGGAGGTAGAGATTTAAATGGCATTTCCAAAACTTCAATCAGATAGTTCTTAAGCATATCTATTGGTGATATTAAGGGGGATCTTGGGAAACTCAAAAATCGCAAATTGTTTTTCCGTGCCACATTTTCCAGAAACTCTATTCTTCAATGAATATAGTTCTTATCCTTTACCAAGGCTTCTCCCAAATTTTTCACATTATTAATTTTAATCTAAAGAGTCGTAATTGGTAGAATTCTGTTCCAGTATCTGGTAATGAGCCACAGCAGCCTCGGAGACCACAGTCGAGTCCCCAACGAATTTACCAGACAATACCAGGGAGGAGTTAAGGCCTTGAATAGCATCCCAAAGTGACTCACAACGCCAGGTTTTTTTCATCTCTTGGACTTCCAAACATGAAGCAGCATCCTCTCTACCTCGAGCAATATCATTCATAGTTCGAGCACATCTTGCCTGTTAATATTATACCTTGTGAACTCCAGGAGGTGGCACAATGTGTGTCAAGATAAGCATTAGAATTAAATCTGAGACTGAAATCATCTCTAATATACTCTGGTTTAGGAAATATTTGGATTTTAGATTTACAGTATTACTTGCCTTTTCCAAGTATGAGCTCAAGAAGAGTTACATATTCAGGTATGTGAGTTATTTCCCTGCTAGTGCAATGACTTGCCCAAGGTCACAAAGCGTATCACAGTGAGTGAAGCGAAGTTCATTCTTGTAGTATGCAGAAATCTAATTTAGAAACACTACCCTATCAATGCATAGAGGAATTAATAGGCCAGGTCACACATATTCTTCAAACACAAAATTATAAGTAGATGGACCGATATTCAGTTTTGGCAGTTTGCTTGGTTTTAAACACCAGCTGCCATGGTTGAATAAAATCCAGATATTCAGCACCAGTATCTGGATAGTGGTTAGTGCTGAATATTTAGATCCAGTGGTGACTAGCACTGCTATCCAGATGGCGGCAACATTGAGCTCACTATCCAGATAGCTAACCGGATAAAGTTAAGACAGCCTTTTTGCTATCCTTATTTTATCCAGAATTATCCGTTTAGAGGACTGAATAAAACTGCTTATTGGATAACTCAAAACTCCACCTATGGATCACCCCAGCACTATCTGGATAGTGCTCAGGCAGCTAGAGGAAATATTCAGCAGCAGTATACCAGAGAGTGCTGCTGAATAGCTCACAGATCAGTCCTTTTGCATTTTTTGAGTTTTTGCACAAATAGTATGGAAATTCTATAGAAATCAAGAGCAGGCAAAAACAGCATGCATTTTTTTAAAAAAAAAGCATTAATGCATGTTAATGGAAAAAACTGTGCATTAATTTAACTATATTTAATCCAAATTTGACCTAGAGGGCAGGACACATTGCCACACTCAGTGCTATAAAAAGTCCAAAGGATGTCCGAGTGCTGCAGGATGTTTTTTGGTCTTTTTGCAATACAGGCTGCTCACTGCAAACTAGTTGACACAACGTTAGGAGCATCAGCCACCCTCAGCTACCAACTATTCAGGCACCTCTTAATGCTGAACAAAGAGAGCAGCAGCAGGCACATGCAGAGGACCCATGAAGGCAGGGCTGACTTCAAGGCTGGCACAAAGTACTGCAGGCAGCACACAACTCCTACATTCTGCATCAGTCTGCCCTGTTCAGTTTGAGGATGGACAATATCAGGATGAATGCCTGCTTAGAAAGTACTTGCCTATTCTACTCCAGTCGCATTCATGTTTGCACTAAGGTATAGTTAGGTTTCAGAAAGTCCTTCAGGCAGGGGGCTGGCCAAATTATAGGCCTTCAAGATAAATGGGCATTACTTCAGTACAATGGTCTAAGCTGCCAGCTGTTTTGGACTCCTCTGAGCAGGGCAGGAATAATGTATAGGTAAACTAAGGGCGTATCTATGGCTCAAATATTTTAGGAAGCCCTGTCAGATGTATTAACTCAGTGGTTTGTAAGGTCGATTTTTGCACTGGTAAGTCAGTTGTCCCCTGAAAGAAGAGCAGGGGCAAGCCAGACCCATTGTGCAATTGCAGAAGTCTGCTTATCGTCCCCATACCCTGTGCATAAGTCCAACAGTTGGCAGGAGTAGGCAAACAGCCACTTATCTGCTGATTCCTCCTCTGTTACTTTTCCTCTGCATTTGGAACCATGCAAGACCACATAGTCTCACAAGACCCATCGGCCCCACTTGCAGAAACGTTGGTAGAGATGGCAGCAACAACAGGTAAGAAGCACTGCTCACTGGCTCCTGCTTGCTAGATGGAGAGGGTGAGAAGATTATGTCAGCGAGTGGTGGGGGGATGAGGGGTGGGAATAATGATGCAAAGGAGTAGTATAGAAGCTAGTTTACTGGTGTTCACAAACTTGCGGGAGTTTAAGAATACATTTATACTATAGTGCAGGATCAAGCATGCTTTTTGTCTAGGGTCCACTAAAGGTCAATCTTGTCCTGCAAGGCTCTTTCTCTCTAGGGGCATAGGTCTGTATCTTACTATCCTCTGGCTACCAACCTATGACTCTCTGGGGACTAACAGCTCATTTTTTGATGTCTCTCTATCTGTTCAGAAGTGCCCAATATGACTGTTTTAGAGCTGAGAGAAGCAGACATACTTTTAGGCTCTAACTTATAAATGTCTATACCTACACTATGCTATGGGCTTCTACAGATACATTTTCAGCCAATCTTGCACCCAGCCTTCATACACCATTCATTGAACAGGCCTTTAAAGGCTTCCAACCCACAGAGCATCCCTGGAAGGAATTCTCTTGAGGGGAGGGCTGCAGTCAACCTCAAGTAATAACTATTACTTTGCACTTGGGGATGTACTAGTTATGGATTCTGGTCAGGCAGTTGCTAGTGCTGACATCATGATGAAAACAGCAAGAAGCATACAGGGTTAAAGGAGAGGGCAATCATAGCATTCCTATTCCTCACATTGGGATATGTTGAGTAGGAGAGGTGGAAAAATCAGGGTCAGCTCTGTTTCTCAGCTCTTGGATTCAGCAGTCACAAGCTCCAGAGTAACAAGTAGAAAGCCTGTATCATGATAAGTTTCAGATTATGACCAAAACGTACTGTTGACCCTTCCATTGCTGTGGCTAGAAAGTAAATGGAAAGTTTGATGATAGTATCATGAGACAGACCAGACCATCACCAATATAACTGTGGTCCAGAGGGGTCTCAGTATGTTAAATATCTAGGCTAATCTCTAGATAGGGCATTCAGCCATGACATGATGCATGCCGGGTAAGGTTTGCTTGTTTGCGGATGATATGAACATCTGCAATAGAATAGACATACAAGAAGAAGTCGATACCATGAGGAAGGATCTAGCTAAGCTTGAAGAATGGTCTAGAAATTGGCAACTGAAATTGAATGCTAAAAAATGCAGGGTCATGCATTTAGGTTGCAAAAATCCAAAGGAGCTGTACAGTGTAGGGGGTGAGGTACTTCTGTCCACGAAAGAAGAGTGAGACCTTGGCATAATTGTGTCTGACAATCTTAAAGTAGCTAAACAGGTAAAAAAAAGGTGACTGTGAAAGCCAGAAGGATGCTTGGGTGTATAGGGAGAGAAATGGACAGCAGAAAAAGGGAGGTGATAATGCCTCTGTATAAGTCTCTGGTGCAACCTCATTTGGAGTGTTGCGGCAATTCTGGAGACCACACCTTCTAAAGGACATAAGCAGGTTGGAGTCGGTGCAGAGGGTGGCTACTAAAATGGTTAGAGGTCTTCATTATGTAGCATATGAGGACAGACAAACTTAAAAGATCTCAATATGTATACTTTAGAGGAAAGGCGGGATAGGGGCAATATGATAGAGACCTTTAAATACTTCCATGGCATAAATGCACAGGAGGGCCTCTTTCAATTGAAGGCAAGCTCTGCTATGAGAGGACATAAGATGAGAGTGAAAGGGGATAGATTCAGGAGTAATATGTGGAAATATTTCTTTATCGAAAGAGTGGTAGATGCTGGAATAGTCTCCCATCGGAGGTGGTGGACACGAGGACAGTATCTGAATTCAAAAAAGCATGGGACAAACACAGAGGATCTCAAAAGGTAAAAAGGGGACTACTATAGTTGATATAGAAGGACAGACTAGATAGGCCATATGGTCTTTTTCTGCTATCATATTTCTATGTTTATTTTTGTGAAACAGAGCATACCGAAGCAGCCTGGAATGGCAAATCTGCAGCCAGAACTCCACCTGTTCTCAACAGCAATCATTTAAAGATGAAGAATAACTTTAGGTCAAGGATTCTCTTCTTAGCTGCCCATGTGTGAATCGCATCTTGTCATTTATGTTTATCAGGCCATCCATGAGCTTGTTCCTCAGTGTATGGGGAAGGAGAGGGTGAATAGCACCAAGTTATGTTATGTTATGTTTATATACTGCCTTCCTCTACTAAAGGTTCTTCACAATAATATTGTGAAGAAAGCAATAAATACAGAATCATACACAGAATCATAGCACAGCGAATATATCTATAAAGATGTGCAAGCTCTTAACACAGCAAACTGTTCATAGGCCATTGGGGCTGTAACAGTAGATTAGTCCATTGGTGAAGGAGAGGAAATTAGGTTCCCATCCTTGAAAGTAGATGCTTTTCTCTATTCTAGGGACAGAACATCCCCAAGGCTTCTTTGCAGCTGACCTCCTCGAGCCTCAAGTCAGTCCCTAGTGGTCTTCTGGGATGGTCCATGGAGGTGGCTACTGTGAAGTTGGAAGGCACTTCTATGGCTAAGGATGTTTGGGATTTAATGACCAGAAGGGTTTCATACAGATTGTGCACAGCATTTGTGAGATTACTCAATGATAGAATGATGGCATGTTGTACAGTTTGCTGTACATGCCAAATGATGTTATATTGCTGTACCACCTCTCACTGAATGTCCTGGAACACAGAAGCACAATGAGCTATCCTCCTCCTGTATCTCTGTGAATAGGCTAGTCGGGGTCAGCTGAAGCAACTCTGGTGCTGGTTGTGTTTGCAGCTCAATTTGATGTTCCTACCTGGAAATGCCAGCATGTGCAGGTGTTTCACGGGTCCTCATTCTCAGTTATATTCCATGGGAAACTGGATTTTGTCAGGATGTGCATTAAAGATAGTCCTTCCTCCCCTTTATTCGGCTGGGTGTCCTCTGGCTGTGCTTACTCCTCAACTAGCGCCTGCTGAAAGGATTGAGCCACAGTCTAAAGGGAGTGGTAGCAGGCAAGGTCTGCATTTTGGCTCTTCTGCCTCCACATGTGGCTTAGGGACTGTATAGGTGCACCTGTGATCGGATGACAGCAGCAGTTAAGTAGATCTTTTAGGCTTCCAGGAAATTTTAGGCTTGGGCATAGCACTCAAAGCTAGGTGCTAGGTCAGGCCTTGAGAAATTTTGTGTAGGTTTAGGAGCCAGGCCAAAATCTTAGGAGCCAGTGCTTATGACCTCCTCACTCTGCCGCCCCCAAATTGTCTCTCGCGCTGATCTCATGTTCTCAGGTCTCATGAGACCAGCACCAGAGTTCCCATACCATTTGTATCTTTAGACAGAAATACAGATAACAGTTATAGCTTCAGATTTAAGTGTCTGTACATGTGTCTTCTGTAACGGTGTTGTGCCTTTACAGTAAATGCCTTTGTGGGTGGGGTGTGAGGCTGTGGTGCATATGTGTGCTGTAGAGCTGGGAAGGCTGTTTTCGTGTGGTACAGAGGTGGGGTGCTCGTGTGTATTGTGGAGGTGAGATGCCTGTGTGTGAGCGTGACTGTCATGCAGAGGTGGAGTGGTGCTTGTGTTCTAGGGGAGAGGAATACACCTTTTGGCAACACCTTGCACTCTTCTTCCCCTCCTTCTCCAAACCCTCTAGCATTCCCATCCCCTGCTCTAAAATCCTCTCTCCATCCTCCTTTTTTAACACTTAATGCCCCTTTAAATTGTCCCTGCCTTTTCTACCTCACTTCCTCCCCCTCCCCCAACACACAAAACCTTTTTTTGCTACAGGCCACGATTCCTTCTCTTCTGTCCCTGGGAGATAGGATACCTGCAGGCAGACAAGGGGTCACGGCCCATTGGGGCAACTCATTTGGGGTGGGGGAACAATGCCACCTCATCCCCCCCCCAACTATGCCCTTGTCCTTCAATTCCCCCCATCCTTTTTTTAAGACTATTTCCCTTTTAAATTTTTGCTGCCTCACTCCTTCGCCCCTCCTGTTAAACTCCTCCCCCCCCTACAGGCCCGATCTGGCTGTCCTTTGCCCACGATCTCAGCCTGAAAGCAGCAGACTGCCTATGAGAATCCCATTCCCCGTGGGCAGAGGTAAGCTGGCAAAGTCCCCTTCCATATCATCCTGCTAGACCAGTTCAGTGAAGTGGGCTGGGTTCCCCTACCAGCAGATTGGTAGAGACAAAGATCAATGAAAAGCCCAAATTTCAATGACATCACTCCCATGCCTCTATCTGGCTCAGCCACCAGAAGTCCCTTCACTATTTCTTTGTCTCTAGCAGAAGGTGAATGGATTTTCTCCTCGCTAAAGAAAATCTGAAGACTGAGAGGAAAAGAGATTGATTAAACGCTCATGAACGACCCAACTCATGCCCTAAAAGGGTGACTCTCTCACTTGAGTGAAACATGGGAGGCTACCCAAGACTGTGATCTTTTTGGTCAATTTGTTCAGCTCCACACCCTTATCGTGATAAGGGCTTGTTGAGCAGCCACTAAATTGGTTGGATTTGGAAGAATCTGGAAGAGTACAGCAGCCTCACACAATCTCAGCACCCTTTTCCTCCTCCTTCTCCCTCTGCTCTCTCCCGAAGATTGTTGCTGAAAAAAATAAACCCAGCCAGTGAAGCAGGGCAGTAGAGCTGAGCCCGGCATGAAGCCTATGCCCAGGGCTCTTAGGGGATGAGTACCAAGGCTTGACCTTGTCATTGGCCTTGTTGGGGACTCCCAGTTCAGTCTCTAAGGGACGCAATTCGGGGTGAATTGCTAGCGACCACTGGCGCTGGGTGGGGGTTTCCTGCCATTTTCTGCATGCGTTAGTAACATTTTTATCTACTGTGCACCTGCGGATCCCACATTCCGCCTCAAGCGGCTCCAACGCACACTCCTGCCCTAGCACCTTTAATGAGCAATTAATGCAAGCTTATTGGCTGACGCAGCCTTAATGCACGCTCTGGTGATACCTAAATCTCTGTGGGCCTGATATTCAAAGGCATTTACACGGTTTACAGACCTGTAAACCATGTAAATGCCACTGAATGGAATATTCAGCGGCACTAACACAGTTCGTGCCGTTGAGTATCCCCGATTAATGCCGCTCCATGCCCTGATGCTAACCACTTAGCATCGGGGCATGTCGTGGCCGTTCCAGGGCGGCACTAGTTGCTAACCGTGCAGCGGCAATATTGCATCGCTACCCGGTTAGCACCCATGGGTAAAAGACAGGTGCAGCAAAAGCTGGTCTATCTTTACCCGTGGGAGCTAACTGAACAGCAGCTCAATATTGCCGCTGCCTGGTTAGCTTCTGCAGGCTTGTGGGCTGTGCGGCAAACCTGGATATTCAATGTTGGGGCTGCATATGACTCCAGCATTGAATATCTGGGGCTAAAGTTCGGCAGTGATGGCTATGCACCATAGCAGCGCATAGCCATTCCAAAAGAATATCAGGCCCTATGTTTTCTTCCAGGAAACGTTGTTTGAGCTGTGGCAAGCGAGGAGCCTCATCCTTGGATTATGGACTTTGCCTTTCCTGTATGGCAGCTTCTGAGTCATCCCTGGAGGGCATGTTTTCCCCCTCTCAGCCAGGGGACACAGTAAGTCCGCCCCTTCCTGCCTCAGGGCAGAAGGTGCAGGATGGAGATAAGGTAAGGATACTCAGCCGGCTGGAGGTTCTGGTGACCATGCTGTGAGCCACTCTTCATCCTCTAGGGGATCTGTGGCAACTACGTCCTCTGGTGTCAGGGAAGCCTTTCCCAAGAGGAAAGCTTCCGGAGTCCAGATTGTCCTCCCTGGAGTTCTTTTCCTTTTTGCAACAGGCTTGGTCCTTCTGGCGTGGAAATTCAAACCCTGTGGCCTCTGGGTGCCCCCAGATGCAGTCTCGTATCGGGCAGGCTGGAAGCAGAAGCCTTGCTTTGACTAACCATCCCCAGTGTGGAACACTCCCTGAAGATGAGGAACACTTGGGAGCTGCCGAGATGTTGACTATGCCTCGAACCTACATGAATCGGTATTGAGCTCTGATGTGGAAGAGGACCTCTCATTACCTTCAGAAGACTATAAAGAGGCCGGCGTGATCTACCTGTTCCAGAAGGAGGTGCTCGTAATATTGATTTCCAGGGTTTCATCCACCTTGAACTTGGCAGATGCTTCCAGCATAGAGCTGGAGCCGAACGTATACCTGATTCTTCAAGAGGTGCCGAAATCCACTGTCTTCCCATTCCTGGGGGTGATCAAAGATTATGATCCAGTTGGAGTGGGACTCACATGACTCCCTGCCAAAAAGGCTAAGTGTCTATAAGAAGCTCCTCGCTGTCCCAGAGGAGGAGTGTAGTGAGTGGCTTAACATTCCCAAGGTTACCAGAAGGACCACCATTCCCATGGACGGTGGATCAGCCTTAAAACATGCCCTCAACCACAAAGTTGATTCCTTTCTGAAAATCCAGTTTGCTGTGTTGGTGGCTATTCTACAGCTGGGGGTATGCACCAGCTTGACTTCTTGAGCCCTGATCCAGTAGATTCAGTATCTCCCACCTGATATCACCTCTTTCTTGGAGTCGGCTACGGCCTTCCTTTCTGATGCCATGTATGACCTGATGTGTTTGGCGAGCAGGGATAGTGCCCTGATTACTGTATCATGGTGTTGGATTTGGCTCTGTCACTGGGTGGCAGACACATCCTCCAAAGCCCGGTTGATTCAAATGGCCTTTAAGGGAAAGCTCCTGTTTGGAGCAGATTCGGAGAAACTGGTAAAAGGAACTAGGCAAGACAAATCTTACTGCCTCCCGGAAGACAGGTCCAGGGGGCCCATGAAGTGGGCAAGTGCCCCTTTCTTGTCAGCCTCCACTCTACTGACAAAGGCACACTGGTCGGATTTGCAAGGGTCTTGGGACTTTCATCACTACTGACCTGGAAAGCCTTTCTTCCCCTCTTGCTTCAGGGTTTCTGGCTTGCTATCAGTTCTTTTGTGTAGCACATGGACCCAGGGACGGAGGGCCTCCAAAGTCATGCAACGAAGGTTTGGGGGCTGATTCCCTGGTACCTCTGGTGGGCGGCAGGCTTTGTCTATTCTTTCAGAAATGGGCCTGGGTTACCAAGGATCACTGGTTGCTAGACACCATTCAATTTGGCTATGCTGGAATGCAAGGAGTCAGTTCCTGGTGCCTTCATCATATCCCACTGTGGGTCTGCGATCAAAGGTGCCATGGTGCAGACCACCTTGGATAAGTTGCTTCACCTGAAGTTGGTGGTGCCTTTCCCCCGGGTTAGAGAAGATAATCCATTACTACTTCTGGTGCCAAAGAAGGATAGTTCCTTCTAGCCCATCCTGAACCTCAAAGTGGTCAACAAGCACTTGCGCGTCCTGTGGTTTCAGATGGAAACCTTGCACTCTGTGATTCAAGCATGCACTGAGGAGAGTTCTTGGCTTCTCTGGATCTGGCTGAGGCATATTTTCATATCCCGATCTGGGCAGATCAGCAGACGTTCTGTGTTTTGCTGTGCTTGGTTCTCATTATCAGTTCGCCACCCTTCCCTTTCAGGTTCTCCACCACCCCAAGGACATTATCCAAGGTCATGGTGCTAGCAGCTGTGGTGTTACGGCGCCAAGGGATCTGTGTCCATCCCTATCTGGATGACGGTCTCATCTGGGCCCATTCTCTGTCAGAAGCATCTCAGGTGACGTCCCGAGTTGTATCCTTTCTGGAAAGTCTCCTCTGGGTGATCAATCAAGAAAAGAGCCAGCTTTTGCCTTCCCAGTACTTGGAGTTTCTGGAAACATGTTTCAGCACTCAAGTGGGCAGAGTTTTCCTGCCAGAGGACAAAGTCAACAGACTGTTGAATTATCTGGTGATGTTCTGTGTGCAGTAGGGCCCCAAAGTCGGGGATTATCTTCAGCTCCTTGGATTGATGACAGCGACCACAGAGATGGGCCCATGGGCGCGTGCCCACATGTGGCCGCTGTGGTCCTTGTTGACTCAGTGGTCCCCGAGTTCTCAAGAGTTCGAGTACAGGATCCTGCTTCTGTTGATGGTGAAGTCCAGCCTGTGGTAGTAGCAGCAGCCCCGTCTTCTGAGGAAGGGGTTCCATTGGACAATTTCTCCTGGATCTTGCTGATGATGGATGCCAGTCTCTTGGACTGGGAGGCCTGTTGCTGAGACCATACAGCCCAGGGCCATTGGAACCACAGGGAAGCGATGTGGTCCATCAAATGCCTTGAGGCAAGGACCATCAGGCTGACACTTCTATGTTTCTGGTCTCTGGTCGAGGGACAGCGGTGGCTTATGTCAATTGGCAAGGTGGCACAAGAAGCACAGGAGTGGCCCCGAAGATGGATCTCCTGTTTCTCTAGGTGGAGAAGAACCTCCTAGCCTTATTGGATCAATACATTGCCGGAGTGGACAATGTGGAAGCGGACTTCCTCAGCCGGCACTCCCTAAATCTCAGCAAGTGAGAGTTGAGTCAAGGATGTCATTCTAAGCTCTCATGTGCCAAAATGTTTGAAATAGAAAACTGAGTTTTGTATTTTGTACATAGTTATGGTAACACTGTTACTGTTACCATCTTTACCTTGTAAATGAGTTCTACCAATGATATAATGTAAAGTTCCTGTTGTGTTCATTGTAAACTGCCACTGCTCTTCTGGAAGTGGTGGTATATAAAATCCAATAAATAAAATAAAGAAAGAAAGAAGCCGAGTTAAGACGAGATGGCTCTAATGGCGACCTGCTCCAATGTCAAAGTGTGCCACTTCTTCAGTCACCACATGGAGATGGGGACCAAGGGCATCAATGCCCTCACCCAGCCTTGGCCCAGTCAGCAGCTGCTTTATGTATTTCCTACGTAGCCTCTGTGGGGCATGTGATTTGGCATATAGAGAGCCACCCGGGCAGGATTGTCCTGGTGGTGTCGGATTAGCTGGGGAGAGCATGGTTCGGAAACCTGATATGGTTCCTTCAAGCGCCTCCCCTTCAGCTACCTTTGTCTCGGGGCTGTTGTGGCAGGGACCGATCATCCTGGAGGACCCAGCTCACTTCTCGCTTATGGTGTGGCTCTTGAAAGGAGATTGCTAGCATGTAAGGGCTGCCCCCAGCAGTAATCTCTACTATATTTGTTGCCCGGAGGAGGTCTACCAAGCTAGCATATGTACAGATATGGTGCCTCTTTCAGCACTGGTATGGCGCGCGACACTTGGCTCCTGAGGTGGCTAAGGATTCATCCTTGTTGGCTTTTCTGCAGTATGGCCTAGAGAAGGGTCTCTCCCTTAGTTCCCTGAAGGTTCAGGTGGCAGCGCTGTCTTGTTTCCATGGTCCAGTGACCAGCAAATCCTTGGCCTTGAACCCGGACATCTCACATTTTCTCCAAGGGGTTCAATGTCTGTGTCCTCCCTTTGGTCTGTGATCCCTTCCTGAGACCTGTCTCTGGTGCTCAGGGCCCTAAAGATGGCCTTCCTTGAGCCATTGAAGTGCACTACCTTGAAGGATTTGACGCTCAAGACTATCTTCTTGATCACAATTTGTACTACAAAGTTGATCTCCGAGCTGCAGGTTCTGTCTTGTCGAGATTCTTATCTGTCCTTTTTAGTGGAGGCTATTTCCATTCAGCCTGCGTCTTCCTTCTTGCCGAAAGTGCTGTCTCCCTTTCACATGAACCTGGTGGTTTGCCTGCCCTCCTTCTCTAAGAAGCAGTGTCGGGGGAAAGATAAGGATCTTCACCTTGTGGATGTCCAGAAAGTGTTGCTTCAATACTTGGAGGTTACAAATTCCTTTGTAGGTCTGACCATATTTTTGTACTGTTTGCTGGCCCACAAAAGTGAGGCAGTGGCCAAGTAGACTTTAGGGTGCTGAATTAAGGAGGCTAATGTCTCCAAATATCTGTTATGGAACCGATCAGTTCTGGAAGGATTACATGCCCATTCTACCCGAGCACAAGCACCCTCGTGGGCGGAGTGAAGCTCAGTGGCCCCTGCTGACCTTTGTCGGGTGGCAACATGGGCATCTCTTTCCACTTTTGTCAAGCAGCACTGCTTGGATGTTCACGCGTGAGTAGACACGGCCTTTGGCTCAAGAGTTTTGCGAGCTGCTGTGTCTTTTTCCCACCCAGTGGTGTTGTAAATGGAAATTACACTAACCTGGTAATTGTAGTTCCTGGAGGGTCCAGTTTAGTCCTCCAACATCGGGTAGTGCCCCTCCTCCTGCAGCCTGGAGACTGGACCAATCAAGTCTTCTGTAGTATATATGCAGACGGAGCTCCCAGAAGCCCCCAGTGTACTAGTAACAAAGCATACTTAACGAAGCAACACATTAGATTAATATACAAAATGACATAATGAAAATGACATAATTAAAGAACAATTTGTTTCCCCCCCACAAAAATATCCAACTTTCTCTCCAAACGAGGAAGTCAGAACACTGTATTGCACTGGAACCAACGCCCCAGAAATCAAAATACAGCTCCGTATCAGAAATCTCAGGAGCTGACTGAACACCTGAGAAGGGAAGAGCCATAGCCAAAAACGCGGCTGCAAAAAAGGTTCGAACGGCAAGAGGAACCGTCTTATGATCCACCGTTCGGAAAGCGCGCCGCATTTGTATAACAGATAGTCGGGAGGGAAGGAGGACTAAACTGGACCCTCCAGGAACTACAATTACCAGGTTAGTGTAATTTCCATTTCCTGTTCGGTAATCCAGTTTAGTCCTCCAACATCGGGATGTAACAGAGCAGTTAAGACCGGGCGGGACCTTGCCATCCGGCGCGCAGAACCGCCGAACAAAAGAGGAATCCCGAGCCGCTGACACATCTAAACGATAGTGTGTACTGAAAGCATGCAGAGACAACCAGGTGGCCGCCTTACAGATATCTGCTGGCGGAACTAGGATATACTCCGCCCAAGCGGTAGCCCGAGCCCTAGTGGAATGATCCAGTAGCCCCTCCGGAACAGACCGCTGCTGCAACAGATACGCAGACGCGAACGCTTCCTTGAGCCATCTTGCAACGGAGGCCTTAGCCGCCGCTTCCCCTTTACGTGCTCCTCGAAGAGCACGAATAACCGGTCAGTCTTCCGAAAAGATTTGGTAGCCTTCAAAGAACGACGAAGTGCCCGACCCACATCGAGACGGTGAAGACTTTTGTCCGCCGACCCGACAGAGTGGGAAGAAAGAACTGGAAGAAACACTGCCTGATTCACATGAATAGGGGAAACCCCCTTCGGCAAAAAGGAAGGGACCGGGGAAAAAGACAAAAAAGGTTCTCGGCAGGTCAACGCATGTAGATCTGAAATACGCCGTGCCGAACAGATGGCTACAAGAAAAACCGTCTTCAGCGCAAAATCTTTCAGAAACGCCCTACTCAGGGGTTCAAAAGGTTCACGAACCAGGGCCCGCATCACTAGATTCAAGTCCCCCGGAGGAACGAAAATCCTGCGGGAGAGCCGCAAATGAAAAACAGTCGTAAGAAAACGACGTACGTCCGGATAAGAACCGTAGAGACAGCCTAAAACTTTGCCTCGATAACAAGAGATAGCCGCCAACCGGACTTTCAGAGAACTAGCCGCAAGGCCCTTATCAAAAGCAACCTGAAGAAACTTAAAACGACGGAAACGAAAACCGTCGCCACCCGGACTCCACGCCGGGAGCACCAGTCTTCAAAGATCCCCCAAATCCGAACGTAAGTAAGAGAAGTGGACGTTTTCCCCGCCCGCAGTAGGGTAGAAATCACCGCGGGGGGAGTAACCCTTCTTTTTCAGCCGGGGCCTCCCCATGGCCAAACCGTAAGCGAGAATTGACCCACTTGGGGCATCCGCAAGGGTCCCTGAAAAAGAAGATTCGGCAGCGTGGATAGGAGCCAAGGAATGCCGTCGCTCAGCCGGACCAGATCGGCATACCAGGGCCACCCAGGCCAGCCCGGGTCCACCAGTAACACTCGACCCCGATGGCCCTCGATGCGCTGAACGACCCGGCCAATCAGCACCCACGGAGGAAAGACATAAAGAAGGCCGGACGTTGGCCACGGCTGAATGAGAGCGTCGAACCCCTCGGACATACGCTCCCTTTGCCTGCTGAAGAAGCGTCCTGTCTCGGCCGATTGAAATGTCGCCATGAGATCCATGAAGGGCGGCCCCCCCCGACGAACTGTTTGCGCGTAAACTTGCGGGTTTAGCTCCCACTCTCCGGGGTCCACCCGCACTCTGCAGAGAAAATCGGCCTGAACATTGTCTGCGCCTGCAATAGGCGCTGCCGAGATGGCCGGAAGACGAGACTGCACCCAATTGACCAAGGCCATCGCTTCTGATTCCAGGGCCATGCTGCCGGTGCCCCCTTGGCGATTGATGGAAGCTACGGGGGTCGCAATGTCCGAGAGGACTCGCACCGGCCGGTTGAGAACTAGGGCTTTGAGGCCAAGAGGGCTAGCCGCACCGCCCGCAATTCGAGGAGGTTGATCGACCAAGAAGTCTCCAGGGGAGACCATTCCCCTTGAGCGAAGCGGGTCTCGCAGTGAGCCCCCCAGCCGGTTAAGCTGGCATCCGTTGTGAACGGAACCCAAAGTGGAGGCTCCAGGGAATCCCCCGCGCCAGGTTCTCGGAGGAGAGCCACCACCGGAGTGATCGGCGAACCGCCCTTGGGCAAGTCAATCTCCTGTTCAACGAGTCGGATTGGTTGGACCAACGGCGCAGCAGAGCACTCTGCAGCCGGGCGCATGTGGAAGCGCGCCCAGGGCACCACCTCCAAGGTTGCTGCCATCGTACCGAGGAGCTGTAGCTATCACCATGCAGACGGAGCGGGCATCCCCCTGAAGAGTCGGACAAGAGACCGAATGCGGCGCTCCGGCAGGCACACCAAGCCCCGTGCTATGTCGAGGCTCACTCCCAGATACTCGAGATCCTGAGTCGGGCACAGACAACTCTTGCATTCTTTCACCACCCAGCCGAGGGACCGCAGCAGAGCCACCACCCTGCTCGTGACGTGCACACACTCCCGACTGGACTTTGCCCGAATCCACCAGTCGTCGAGATACGGATGGACCAGGATGCCCTCTGTGCTCAAGGCCGCCGCGACCACTACCATCACGTTTGTGAAGGTGCGGGGGGCCGTGGCGAGACCAAACGGCATGGCCGGAAATTGGAAGTGGCCCCATGGAAGAGCGAAGTGGAGAAACCGTTGATGAGACGGCCGGATGGGAATGTGTAATGTGGTCTGCAGCGGCAGTGGAAGATCCTGCAGCAGGGGCTCTGAGGAGGGGGGAGATAAGGTGCTGGGGGACCCAGCTAGCAACGTAGTGGGTATGGGGAAAGCCTCCGGGATGCAGCGTGCAGGTGTAACACAAGCAAGCTATTAATGTACCCTTCGGCTGATTACATTTCACATATAATACAGCCATAGAAAAAAGCATTGTAGAGACTTAAACCACCTTTCCTCTTATTGTGCGGGGTTTCATTTATTTATTTATTTTATTTTATTTTTTTTTTTGCATTTAAAACAAAAAGCAAGGAAGGCTCAGGGAAACCCAAGACTGTTTAAGAAAAGGATTTTGAAACTGCACGTGCCTCCACAGCACGATTAAGTGTGTGGAAACTGCTGTTTAGAGCGGTTTCCTCTAAAAAGAAACACTGAAGAGAAAAACAAAACAGCCGCTGGCACCGAAAACCTGTCAGTCATTCACTGTGCTGGCATAGAGAAACTTTCAAGGTCAGGGTAAGGCAATTACAGTGACTGAAAGTAGGGAAATTAGAGTGGGATCCCTCCGCAGCCATTCAGACCTCCATGGTAGGGGCTGAAAGGTGTTTCTGGGGAGGGATGTAGAAGCTCAATCCAGCCATAGGAAAATTACAGTGAGCATGCTTAATTAGGCCGAGCCCAAAACAGTCAGGATCCAAAACACTGACTTAAAACCTCAACCAAATGGTATATTGAATAAGACAGGTACAATAATCAGTAGGACGTACAAAGTAACCCGGCTGCAGTTTGTGGACTAAAAAGTCAAAGTAGGCACTTCCAAACTCAGGGGCAGCCGGTCCGGATACAGCTGAAAGCATCCCAGAGCAGCTGAGGCAAGGAAGAAAAAAACAAAAACAGAGTACGCACAGTTTTCTTACAGAAAATGATACCTGAACTTCCTGGAGGTATTCAAACTCTCGTGGTAAAGACTCAGTGCAGCGTAAAGCCAATGGAGAGCTCCCCCGAAGCCAAGCTCCGGAGTTCCCAAGTTCCTCAGGGGAATCAAGATGCTGGGGGAAGAGTAGAGCTGATGCCTGAGGTCCCTGTGTTTTCTTCTGACAGCCTATGCAGCGTAAACCTGAATAAGGCACAGGGAGAACTAAAAAGAAATAACTGCGTCCCGCCAGAACAGGCATTTAACAATATTCCCCACAATAGGTAATGCCTCAGCCAGCCTTCTTTGTTGGGTACAGTGGGGAATGGAAGCCATGAGCCCTGCACCCTTCGTCAGTGACTCAGCATTGTACTGTGGCTCTGAATTGCATACTGTTCTCTATCCATGCCTTCTGTACTTTTTATCCATTATGTTCATACAGAGGCAGAGAAAAAAGTAACCTCTGCACAACTGACATCTAGCAAGTGTTGTGGAAAGAAAAAAACTGAAACAACAATATAGCTTTTAGAAGCTAGCAGAGAAGTAATCTGGCTTCCCGCCAAAACCGAGGCTCATTAGCTATTCAAAATGGCCACCAGCAAAAATAAAACACCAAAAGAGTGAATTAAAACCCCCAAAAGCTAAGGAATTAACTTAAAAAGTCAAAGAAGAAGGTGGGAGGGTTGCAGGCATGAGAGAAATGCCTAAAATCGCTGAAAAATCAAGAAAAATCAATCGAGTTACCACAGAGCTGCAAACAGCAGAGGGAGAAGACATTCTAGTTCTGAAGAAACTGCAGCACAGCTCCTGCAGATGCCAGAGTCAGTCATTGTACCTCTGCGGGACCCACAAATCACACATTGAGGTTTGGCAGCCATGCTAAGGCAACCTGCTTCCAGGGGGAAAGAAGGAAACAGGAACAGGGAAGCCCACAGCAAAGGGACTAACCATATTCAAATCAGTACAGCTTTAACTTAAAACGTTTTTTTTTTTTTTTTTACAGAAAACAAAATACTCCCCAGAATCCTAGGGGTGCCCTGAGCAAAATCGCCAGCAAAAGAAACCCCAAAAATGCCAGGGAACCCGTGCAAATGTGTTAAAAAGTGCCATTAAAAAGCACACTTTAGAAATCCAAAATGGCCGCCGCACCTTTCCACCCACAATAAAAAAAGGTGCAAAAATACAAAGGTAACCAAATAATATGGAAAAGAAAGAAAACGACCCTCTAATACAGGGCAAGCGAAAAAAATCAGGAAAAAGTGCAATTCGGAAGCCAGGGGAGCCGACAGAGCCTCTGACAATGCAAAAAAAACAACAGAGCTGAAAAGATAAAGCAAGGAAAATTCCTACCAGCTCAGTGAACAGCAAGGAACTCAGCCAACTTCTCCAAGTGACAGGCAATGCTGTAGCAGGTATGGCTCTTCCCCGAACAGTCTTGGGGAGAGCTCAACCCAGGTTTCAGATATTCCTAGGCAGGAAGGCAGGAGCCCAATGCAGGTCTGGCTTCCCCCAGGATGTGCTCCCCTGTGGCAGTGCTCCCTTTTTTTTTTTTTTTTTAAAGATACAGCTACCTAGCAAAGAAATGGTAAATAAAGGACCCAAAATAAAACCCCAAAAGAACTAACTAACTAGTGTTGCTCCTTCAAGTGTCACTTAGTGTGCCCAGAAAGGGCACAGAAGTCTGCAAGCTGCAAGGAGACTGGACACACTGGGGGCTTCTGGGAGCTCCGTCTGCATATATACTACAGAAGACTTGATTGGTCCAGTCTCCAGGCTGCAGGAGGAGGGGCACTACCCGATGTTGGAGGACTAAACTGGATTACCGAACAGGAACTGTGGTATATTCCACTTGTCTGGACTGGTCTAGCAGGACAATTACGGAAGGTGACATTTTACTAAACAGATAATGCCCTTTTCTTGAGTGCTGCTCAAACAGTCCAGGGCCCGCCCTTGAAACTGTATTTGTTCTGTTCTTCTGCTGCGGTACCCCTGGATCTGCTATAATTTTTATGTTTGACTCTGCAGACTTATCTTCTATGGACAGCCTTCTGTTCTACCTTCCTGCATATAGTTCACTACTGTTGCTTACCCATTGTTGCCCACATTTGAGGTTGTATGAGGCTTGCTCTGTATCTCCCATATGCTTTGGAACGAATAATGAAAGGATCTGTGGTGACTGAGGCGGACAGAGGCATAGGAGTGATGTCATTGAAACCTGGGCTTTTCATTAGTTTTTTGTCTCCCTAATCTGCTGGTAAGGGAACGCAACTCACTCGTCTGGATTGGTCTAGGACCCAAGGAAAGGACATTATCTGGTAAGTAAAATGTCACCTTTTGTCTGCCCATGGAAGATCGGCTTCCCATGGGCAGCTTGCTCCTGGTCTGCCTGTGGTGATCCAATCTCTTGTGACAGGCAGAAGGGGCCTTTGCTGGCTTAATTTTATTCTTCTGCCCACATAGGATGGAATCCACGCAGGCAGCCTTTGGGGTTTTGATCGTGCCTTCCCCTCCTGGTCTGCCCACAGGGATCTGATTTCCCATGGCAGACAGAACAGGCCTTTGCCAGCTTAATTGTCTTCTTTTGCCCTTAGGGGATGAGATCCCCATGCGCAGCCTTCCGCCTTTGGGACAGCACTCGATTATTATTATTATTTTTTTTTTTTTAGAGATGGTAGAAAATCTCAGGCACCAGGTGCAAATTTCTGATCAACATGGTGACCTGGCATCTGGGGTTTGTTGAGCCCTGTGCTAAGTCATGGATTTCCTTTGTTGCCCTTACTAAATCCCCTTGTCTGCCTCCCACCCCATTTCCCCACCATCCCCAAGCTGTGTGTATGTTGAGTGGAGGAATAGCCTAACAATTAAAGCAGCCAGCTGCAGAACAAGGGGAGTCAGGTTCAAACCCCACTACTGCTCCTCATGATCTTGGGCAAGTTACTTAACCCTCCATTGTCTTAGGTATAAACATAGGGTCCAATATTGAGTTGGGCAGGCTATGCAGTGCATAGCCTGCCTGCTGACCCCTCCTAACCCATATATTCTCTTCCGGGCTGACAGAAGTGAATATCCAGATTAGCCTGGACACTGAGGAGGCCTCTGCATCTTAACCCTTTCCAGGCCGAGCCCAAAACTCTTGGGATCCAAAATTCTGACTAAATATTCCTATCAAATGGTATATAATACATGACCATAGCAGAAGGAAAATCACTATTAGAACATATTGAATAAGACGGTTACAATTTTCCTGAAATATGCAAAAATTAACCAGGCTGCAGAATGTGGATTAAAAATTTAAAGTAGGCCTTGAAAGGGTTAAAGATAGGTGAGGGTTTTCCTTGCCTATCTTTATTTATTTGTTGTTCTTATATACCGCACTCTTAAAAATCAGCGCGGTTTACATATAACAGAGATTGTGCAAATAAAGCACTTACAATGAACAGGGTAGATTAACTTGGATTTCAACTGATGTTAACTATGTACAACAATATACACCTATCTACAAATTGAATTTTACAGTATGTACATCAATTGGTAAGGTTTAAATGTTCATGGTTGGTAGAGTGTTAAGGGGTGTCGTGTTAGATGGCTGTGAATAGTGTAGGAGAAAGAGGTGATGTTTAAGCGCTCTTCTGAACTGGGCTAGGTCTTTGATGGCTCTCATAGGTGCAGGGAGTGCATTCCAGCAACTAGGGGCATATAGCTTGAATGCTCTGTTCCCGGTTGTCTTTGTGCATTTTGTGATTTCCCTGGGAATCGATAGTGTGTTTGCAGTGCATGTTCTCCTATCTCTGTTTGCCGTCATGGGGTGGATGAGGTCCATTAAGGCTGTGGGGGCCATCTTGTTGATGATTTTGAAGGTGATGATGGTTACTTTATATGTTAGTCAACAGTATATTGGCAGCCAATGTAGGTCTTTGAGTACCGGGGTGATGTGGTCAGATCTGGAGGCTCCACTCAGGAATCTTGCAGCTGTATTCATCGCTAATTGTAATGGGCTTATTGTATTTTTGGGAAGGCCATGTAGGATTACATTCGCAAAATCAAAATGGGGGATCACCAAGGCTTGCAAGACTGTTCTGAAATCATCAGCTTGTAGCAAGGGTCGAAGGTGCCGTAGGGTTCGTATCTTGTGGTACACTTGTTTGATTATGTTGTTGATGTGAGTTTTGAGATTGAGCTGTTGTTCTATGGTCACACCTAGATAGCGGATGCAGGGTCTGCTTGAAAGTTCCGCATCTCTTGTCTTTATGGTTTTCGGAGGTATGAAGGATTGGCTCCTTGTCACAAATAGAACTTCAGTCTTCTTAAAGTTGATTTTGAGACTTTGGGAGAGGAGCCAATCGGTTATGGCATTGAAGCAATTTATCAGTTGGGTGAAATCAGGGGTTTCAGTTGTGAACGGAGTGAAGAGTAATACGTCGTCTGCGTAGAGCAGACAGGAGATGTTAAATAAAGGTGCAGAGGGCTACGCGGGTAGCAACAAAAATCGCTGCTACCCATGTAGCCCCTTCCTCTGCCCCAAAATGCACCTAACATGCCCCGATGCTATGCAGATAGCATCTGGGCGCATTACGGACTTAGCCTGGATATTCAAAGGGCATTACCCGTGTAGGTGCCCTTCGAATATCCTGGATAAGGCCCTTACATGGGTAACTAAGAAAGTTATCCATATAAGGGCCTTTGAATATTGGGCCCCTAGATTGTAAGCCCTATGGGAACAGAAAAATAGCTATTGCAAGTCAAAGAAAGGGAAGCTGTAAATTTAAAGAGCATATGATGAAATTGCAAAGTGGTAAACTTAAAAGCAACATCAGGAAGTGTTTTTTCATTGAAAGGGTGGTGGATGCTTGGAATGCCCTCCCATTGAAGGTGATGGAATTCAAAATGACATGGGACAGATAGTGTATCCCTTTATAGCAAGAGGATGAAATCAAAGCAATTGAATATCTTCAATAAATAGAGGGGGTTGACCTGCACAGAGCAGCAGGGACAACCCTAAATATAGGCATGGGGGGGGGGGGATGATCTGCATAGAGCTGCAGTTACAACAATTCTAACCACCTTACTGGGCAGACTAGATGGACCATACTGGTCTTTATCTGTCATCATATACTATGTTACTATGTAATTCACCTTGAACTTCTCAGAAATGAATGAGCAACATTCACTTTCCAGAGTTGACAAGTTACCCTGCTCTAGGAGTGAGATTTTTTTTGCCAGTTTGGTTTTACATTTTAATTGTAATGCAAAATGGTATTTGCAATTCCTGATTTTACCCATTGGAATCAGTGCTGCAGGTCCCATAAAGCATCAGAAGGAGCTTATCAAAAATCCAGCTTAAAATTTTACTTCTGGAAGTGGTAACTTGGCAACTGAGTTCCTCTTACTTGCCTCCAACTCAGTTGTGTCTAGTTCTTTGGACAGACTCTCAAAGTATTTACAGCCCAGCCTCTTACTTAGGCACCTCTCCAATGGGGCCAATTTAATGGTGCAGAGACTTCCTCCTTCTCCAATATCTTGCTTATGTTGTCATACCAAGTTAACCTTGGTCTTCAACTTGGACTGAAGACTTCACTGGTTAATTCCCCCTCAAAATGCTCTTCTTCATTATCTTGGATGGTTGCGGAGTCATTTGCCCAATATGGGCGCAGTAGTTGCACAGAACAAGCTGTTCCACAAGCTCAAGGAACAGCTTGTTCTCTGCTAATAAGAGCCTCACCACCTGGAGATGCTGGCTCTCCTCTTCTCACTGCTTCCTACCACTTCCACTCAGAGCCAAGAGAGAATCCTTTGCTGTTTCTTCAATGCAGTACCAGCTTCTATACCTTCCTACCCACAGGTCTTCACTTCCTGCTCCATTCTTTCTTGTTTTCTGACTGGACAGCTCGTCCCTATCCCTCTTGCCCTGCGAATTGGCCTGGCTAGTGCTTCCCCCTTCCTGACTCCAACTTCCAACCTTCTCCTGGTGCTCTCCACTGCTGCTATCCCCTTTATCTCTCTGGCACCCACTACTCCCACTGCATGATACTCCTCTCCCTCTTTTCCTGTTCCTCTTGACCACGGTCCTCTCCATCGCTACGTATCCACCTGCCACAGTCAGCCTTGTTCCTTTCACTCTCCATTCTCTCAGCTCCCATACTCCACCCCTCTTTTCTGCAAATCTCAAAACACTGATAGTAAAGAGCTAGCACTAACAAAAAGGAACAGACAAAGAGAAATGAGAACAACTGGATCACACTGAGAAGAAGACATTACAAACAGATAAATACTAAAAACAGTTCCTCCGCTCTCTCTCTAGCAATAACCACCTCTTACACTTGAGTTCAGTACCACCATCTGACTAACCACACTAACAATGAACACCTGCATAGGGAAAGCACAGCACATGCCCTCTAGCAGCCGGAGCCAGTGCAAGGGCCTTGGGCACCCTAACTGAATCGTCACCCCCTGCGGTTCTAATAACGAAACTCAGTCATGATCATTAAAATATCATCCCTCCCACAATAATCCTGTAGAAAATGCACAATTGGCATCACTCTACCTGCAGATAAAAGAATGTCTGATGGTCTGATTCTTTTTAACAGATTTGTTAGCGATACTGCAGAAGGGCTGTCGGGTTTGCTTGTTTGCGGATGATAGCAAAATATGCAATAGACACCCAGGAAGGAGTAGATAACATGAAGAGAGATCTAGCTAAGCTTGAAGAATGGGCTACAATTTGGCAACTGAGATTTAATGCTAAAACATGCAGGCTCATGCATTTGGGCTGCAAAAATCCAAAGGAACCAGAAATCGAAATCCAGTGTAGGGGATAAGGTATTTCTGTCCACAAAAGAAGAGTGGACCTGGGCGTAATTGTGTCTGATGATCTTAAAGTAGCTAAACAGGTAGAAAAGGAGACTGCGAAAGTCAGAAGGATGCTTGGGTGTATAGGGAGAGGAATGGTCAGCAGAAAAAAGGAGGTGATAATGCTACTGTATAAGTCTCTGATGCAACCTCATTTGGAGTATTGTGTGCAATTCTGGAGACCACACCTTCAAAAGGATTTAAGCAGGTTGGAGTCGGTGTAGAAGGTGGCTACTGAAATGGTTAGTGGTCTTCATTATGTAACATATGAGGACAGGCTTAAAGATCTTAATATGTATACTTTAGAGGAAATGCTTGATAGGGGCGATATGATAAAGATATTTAGATACCTCTGTGGCATAACTGCACAGGAGGGTCTCTTTAATTGAAAGCAAGCTCTGCTACGAGGGGATATAGGATGAGAGTGAAAGGGGATAGACTCAGGATTAATATGAAATATTTCTTTTCAGGAAGAGTGATAGATGATTGGGATAGTTTCCCAGTGAAAGCAGTGGACACGAGGTCAGTATCCGAATTCAAAAAAAGCATTAGACAAACACAGAGGATCTCTAAAGGTAAAAAGGGGACTATTGTAGTTGATATGAAAGGGCAGACTAGATAGAAACATGACTGCAGAAAAAGACTACATGGCCTATGTTTCTAAGTACCAGAACAGCACTCTCCAGACATCCACCAGGTGGAGGTCCTTTGTCCTTGCTCCTTGGAAAAGGAGGAAGACAAACATCCTTATTATAGAGAAGGAAGATGCCATTTTGGGTAAGAAGGACAAGACAAGCTGAGTGCTCAAGGCCTCCTCTGAGAATGATAAGTAAGGGCCCTGCAGGACAACACCTGTAGTTCAGAGATACATCTTGCCGAACAAACTGTGACCAGGAGGACAGTTTTAAGAATCAGATCTTTAAGCATAGCCCAGTTCAAGAGCTCAAAGGGCTCAGACATCAGCAGGGCCGGCCCATCCACTAGGCAGGCTACGTGACAGACTATGACAGGCAGCACAGCAACTTTGTGCCACCCCTTTGGTGCCTGCAACACGCCATGTGCTTCGGTAGACATGGCCTTCCGCTTCTCACCCCCCCTCCAATGCAACTAATGCAACTGCCAGGACTGACCACGTTACACCTCTGCTGATTCAATTACATTGGCTACCCATCCAGGCCAGAATTATCTTCAAATCTCTACTTCTCACGTTCAAAGCTCTCAATAAGCTCTCCGCCGCATCCTTATCTGCCCTTATTCATACTACTACACCAAACAGAGCAAGAAGATCCACAACCATCAACTCCCTAAAGCTCCCAAAGGCCCTAACAAGCTGCTCTTCGTCTACAGCCAACAGAGCCTTTATCCTCTGTGCCCCAAGGTGCTGGAATGCACTACCCCCTGGCATCCGGGCTATCAACAGCTTAACACAATTTAGGAAAGCCCTCAAATTCCATCTCTTCAACAAGTACCTTATAGAGTCAACGACACCCATAGACCTCAGTGATTCCACCCAGTAATACAATTCCTTGGTGTCTCAATAACACGCCAAGGCTGATTCTCTATAAGTAATGAATATATTCTTAGTAACCGCTCCTAGTAACAGGTACCCATGCAGTAGTATTATCCTTGTAAATAGATTGTAAATAATTACCCTGGTTATCCAAGTTCCTTCCCTTGTTATCTGTAAACTCATGCATGTTGACTATACTGAGATTTTTGTTCTATGTGAACCGCGCTGATGCTGAATAGTGCGGTATATAAGAGAATATAAATAAATAAATAAATAACTGTTTGAGGGGGTCAAAAGTGGCTATGTGCAAAGGGGGGGGGGGCAGTGGATTGGCTTAGCGCAGGGGGCAGCACAGCCAGGGCTCCTGCACTAGGCAGAGATGCCATGAGGGAACAACCGAATGCAGAAAATGAACATCTGGGTGCAAGGCCAGGGATTGCCCCACCAGCGGCCTGCTGGAGCAGGATAAGGCCACAACCATCTGCTAGAGACACAGAAATACTGAATTATGCCGCTAGGGGCACAGGCTGTTAATGGAAAGATGATATCATAAGAAGCCTTTGCAATGTTTTCTACATTTCCACATTTGCTGGTAGGGGAATACAACCCACTTTTTTGGACTGGTCTAACAGAATGATATGAAATGTTTAGGGTTTTTTTTTTTTTTACTTAGTTTACACAAAATTTGATATACCTTTTTTTTTTTTTACTCAGGACATTCCAAAATGGTTTACCTTAAAAATAAAGAGAAAAAAAAAGATACAATATCTTACAGAACAAAGAAGAATAAAAGGAAGAATTTCCAGTGAGGGCACCCAGAATGCGAAAATCAAATATTAACCACACTAATCTGGAGCTGAACCAAAGGCCAACGTAAAGAAATGTTTTAAAAGCTGATTTATCTAGTGAATCTTGTAGAAACTCTGTAAGGTTAGAGCCCACCAAGTCAGCCAAGGGAGAATCACCCTTGGCCTGCCCGGAGATCCCAACCTTAGGGAAAAAGGAGTACATATGCACAATATCCACGGGATCATCCAAGTGCAAGATTTCAGAAAAATATTTTTTTAACAGAATCTCAGGAGACAATAAATGTGTGGATGGAAAGTTTAGAAATCGTAGATTCCTAACACGCTGGTGATTTTCAAGCAGCTCCAATCTATAAGAAACAGAAGAAATATCTTTAAGATAACCAAGGTGAGAATCTTGGTATAATTGGAGTTGAGAATCCACCAGAGTCAAGGAACCAGCAAAATTAGTCATTTGATCATCAATAATTTTAACCCTATCAACAACATCATGTGAAAAATTACATAAGGAAGTAACAGTAGTAGATAGGCGTGTATCAATTTTCTGAAGCATTAACCAAATATCTGAGAGAGTCACCTCACTTTTGAGGGATGAAGAATCACTATCAGATACAGGAGGGGCCACTGGAACTAACACCGGAAGCGTAGCAGGCGGCAGTAACTTGACAGGAGTAGATGACAAAGTAGGCTGAGGGAAGGGAGGTGGTGTCCGGGATATCTGGGCTAAGAGAAGCCCCATCCAGAGACTGGCTAGCAAGCGGGAGGGCAGTCACATGTTTGTCCATGGGACCAGACACCTTACCTCCCTCTCCTGACGGCGCCTTGGCTGTTGGTTTTGCCTTCCGTTTTCCCATTAACAAACCGGACTGCTGGAGCTCCTATATCACCAAAGGAGCACCAAAGGAGCATACAAGGAGCAGAACATGCCCCTTGTAACATGCCCCTTAGAACGCGACCCCGCAGGCCGCGAACACGCAGCCGCGTGTATGCCGGCTGTGTTTTGTAGGGCTCGTGGGGGGGTCCTCCGCTCCAGAGGCGGCCTCTCAGTGCCTGCAGCAGACTCAGCAGGCACCAGGCTCCGACCAGCTGCTCGCTCCGCGGCAGAGAAAACCACCGCGGCTACTCCCCCTCCAGGTAGATCTCTCTCCGCTTCAACAAAATGCCGGCTGGGTTTTGTAGGGCTCGTGGGGGGGTCCTCCGCTCCAGAGGCGGCCTCTCAGTGCCTGCAGCAGACTCAGCAGGCACCGGGCTCCGACCAGCTGCTCGCTCCGCGGCAGAGAAAACCACCGCGACTACTCCCCCTCCAAGTAGATCTCTCTCTTAGTTATATTTTCGTTGTACTGGGGTTTCCCTTTACCACACTACATGACCTATGACACACAGTTTTAGCGCAAAATAGTCTTGCAGCACTTGCCATTTCAATGCTTTGCAGCAATTGTTCGCTCTTCTGACTGCGAGTATGTGGTCCCTTGGCTTTCATGGTTTTAAAGATCTTTTTAATATTATTTAAACGCTATTTCATTACATAGAATATTCATTATGTTTCACTGGCCTGCATGGGGTAATGTTTCCTTGGCTTCCTGTAGATGGGATAAAAAAGGTTCCTTAGCTCTACAGCATATCAGCACGACTCACAATTTTAAGTATCTCTCAAGACTCTAAATGGCATTTACACATGACTTATTCCATACGAGCTAGTGCTTGATATGTTAATTTTTGGTCATCTAAATGTTTTTAAAATTTCCTAACCTGGACGTTTTTGGTGTAGCATAATTATTAACTGTGGGTAAATTATTAGAATTCCATTCCTTTTAACAATGACCCAATGTTCCCTTTACAGGCACCAATTGTGACTCTGACCTAGTGTCTTCACAGCTGCATTTTCTTTCTGCCAAATATCAGATACTGAACAGCCTTCATAAAGTATTGTCTCTGTCTTCCTTAATCACATATACAAATACAAAAGGTCTTGACACATGATCTTTTGTTTGTTACAGTTTTCTATACCGCCCCTTCCTACGTTCTTCTTTTTAGCATTAGTTTTTTAAATTGTATTTTTTACCTGTCTTCTTGTTATAGATTTCTTGGCTTTGCCTTTACATGAGGTTTCCTCATTGATTTAATGTCTCATATTTATTCATTATCTTTATAGATATAGTTTTAAAGGTTTTTATTATTTGTAGTTATTCAGTATACAAGCATGTCAATTATGCTTTTCACATTTAATGTTTTAATATTTTTAATGTATTTATCTTCCGTCATATACTACATTACTATATAAGACCATCATGGTCCATTTAGTCTGCCCAGCAAGGTGGCAAGAGTAGGTGCATCTGCTGCTCCGTGTAGGTCACCCCTCCCCATGCCTTTGTTTAGGGGTGTATCTACCGCTCCGTGCAGATCACCCCTCCCCATGCCTTTGTTTAGGGGTGTAACTACCGCTCCGTGCAGGTCAACCCTATTTGTGTTGAGTTATAAGAGATAGCTAAGGTTATTTTGATTTTATCCTGTTGCTATAAAGGGATCCACTGTGCCTATCCCATGTCATTTTGAATTCTGTCACTGTATTTGCCCCCACCACTTCCATCGGGAGGGCGTTCCAAGCATCTACCACCCTTTCAGTGAAAAGGTATTTCCTGAGGTTGCCTTGCAGTTTACCCCCTCGCAGCTTCTTGTTATGTCCTCTAGTTTTGCATCTTCCCTGTCTTTAAAAAAGGGTTGTTTGTTCATTAATGCTCTTTAAGTATTTAAAGGTCTGAATCATATCCCCCCATCCCTCCTCTCCTCCAGAGTGTACATATTTAGGTCCTCAAGTCTCTTCTCATAAGGCTTCTGACGCAAGCTCCAAATCATTTTGGATGCCTAAGAAACATATTCCCTCTAATTAGATTTTTCCATCCATTTGTCTGTTCCCTAATTAAACATGTGTAGAAACTGAGGCTCCTGTGTCCCTGCCTGATACAGGAACCTCAGTGTCTCATTCTGGTATCCCTCCACCCCCAGCACCTTCCTACCTGTGTCTGCTACTTTGTGCTCACCTTCAGCCCTGCTCTGTCCATTAACCCCTTCAGCACAACTTTGAAACTGCATCACGATTCCACATTCACACACACACATATACCCATACATTCACTCAGAACCAGTACACAATTAATTAGCACTTTTCCTTATTTAGAAACTTTCTGTTCCTTTATTTCAAATATTGCTGCAACACTATTGTTACTATTTTTAACATGGCCAGTCTCATTTCCCCTGCAATTACCCCAAGAGTTTTATTTTTTTTAAACTCTGTCCCCAGTATTTTTAAAAGCCCAGAACAGTTAAAACACTTGACCCCCAACTTCCATGCCACTATAGGCAACAGTTTTTCATGCCAGTCGCTCTGCTCATACCCCCTCATTCTATTTTCATGCATGCGTGACAATCATGCATGTGCAATAACTTCTGGGTTCAGCTGGCTCACTTTTAAAACTTTAATTTTGCACTTGCGACACAACCTGCTGTCATCGCGGGACCTCAGCACTGCACTCCCAATGCTGCCTGATGCCTTCAGAGCCATCTCCAACCCCAGTGGGTCACTGCAATTACATAGCCACGCCTTCCACTGGCACCCGGAGCCCATAAACGCCAGCTCCCAAGTCAATAACATAAAAATACACGGGGCAGATAGGTAATTTATTAGTATTCAAAGGTCTGACTCATATCTCCTTGTCCCTCCTTTCCTCTAGCGTATACATATTTAGGTCTTCAAGTATCTTCTCATATGTCTTTTGGCGCTGGTACCAAATCATTTTGGTTACCATCCTCTGAACCGTTTCCAGTCTTTTTATATCCTTTGTGAGATATGGTCTCCAAAACTGAACACAGTATTCCAAGTGAGGCCTCACCAGCAACATGTGTGGCATTAGTACCTCCTCCTTTCTGCTAGTAATTCCTCTCTGTATGCATCCCAGCATCTTTCTGGTTTTGGCCACCACCTTGTCACATTGTTTCGCCACCTTGAGATCCTCAGAAACAATCACTCCAAAATCCTTCTCCTGGCCCATGCACACCAACCTCTCGCATACAGTTTCCTTGGATTTCTGCATCACACTGCCCTTCTTTACATTAAATCTTAACTGCCAAACATTAGACCCATTCTTCCAGATTTGTAGATCTTTCCTCATGTTTTCAACTCCCTTAGGGGAGTTCATTCTGCTGCAAAGTTTTGTGTAATCTGCAAAAAGACAGACTTTCCATTCAGTCTTATGAGGATCGCTGATTAAGTCACACTTGTTTTCCAATTAATCTTAGAGGAAAGAGTGCAAAGTGTGACTCTTTTTAAGAAAACATCTAAGGGAATCTGAGACTATTTTAAACCACTATAATCCTAAATGTCACACTAGCAGGAGGGCTTCCTGAACCTAAAGTGGTTTACACATATTTCATTACAAGTAGATTCCAACATTGATTTATTACTTTTATAATACAATTCATATCCTGGTTCCTCAAGTTGTTAAATGCCAAAACAAAGCATAGGAGCTAAATCAGCCAGAATGTCAATATCCATGGGTGTGCCAAAAAAAGTGTATTGTTGCTAAATGTCAGGATGTTGTAATTAAAAAGGTACCTGAAAGCTAAAATGAATTAGGCAAGAAAAGTTACAGGAATACCATGGAGCAAAGCAAAAACAAGTTGATCTGGTTTCACTGCCAGTCAATGGTACCTGATGATGAAATAACTAAAATAAAAAGGGATGCCAGTTTAAAATGGTAGATTATTAAACCAGAACTAATATTTAAAAAATAAATAATAACAGGGAAGGCTGGGCTTGTCTCATTTTACACTTATTGTAAAAGTCTATGAAGGGCTGACTTCTCTTTGGCCTATAGTATAACACATGAAAGACTACATCAGGTGTGGTCTTACAACACCACACCTTCAATTATGCATTTTATGGTGTTTAAAAAACAAATCAATCTAAAGCTAACCAGTAGGATCTTCTCTCGTTATCTGCACTCAGAGCTGAGACCTAAGCATTTACCTTTACAGCTCATCTGTGCAAGTCTAGCCTTTTCTTTCGTTCTTTTCATCTCGAGTATTACAGAAGTCCAATGAAACCATCAAAGTTCATCTGAATGGACTCTCTGGAGCACGCTTCTGAACTTGGATATAACAGGCCACTCGGTGGGGTGCACAGAAAGGACTGAACTAAACTCGGGGAGGGGGAGTATTTGGGATAAGAAGCTTGACCGAACCCTAAGCAAACTGTAGAACTGCCTAAAAGATACAACAGAAAAACGTCCCTAAGTGAGATAAGTTATCTTATAGCGGCCTGAAGATCGGGATGAAATAAAATAAAATAACTAAATAAATAAATATAAAAAAGGAGCCGAGGAAGAAAGGACGGGTAAAAAAAAAGTTTTCTGAAGTGGCCAGTGAAACTCGCACGTCGCCTCTAACCCATGTCGCAGGAGAGCGGAGTCCCCGAGGGCCTAAAACGGAGAGAGAGCGGCAGCGAGAGGGAGCCGCCGAGCGAGGAGGAGGAAGAAGGGGCCCCCCCTGCCAGGGGCAACTGGAAGAAGAGGAGGAGAGGCGAAGAAGAGGTGCTGCCGCTTCTGCCGCCGCCGGGGGAGAGGGAGGGGGATCCTGCGGAGTCCTCCGCCCGTCAGCAACTGCCCCCAGTTCCGTCGTCCCCCACCGCCGCTCTTCCTGCAGCTCCGGGCAACGGCCTCCGGCAGACCCAGTGCTGCCCCTCGGCGCTCGCTCGCCCCGTCGCGCACTGTTGTCATGGAGGAGCCAAGATGGCGGCCCTGGCCTACAACCTGGGCAAGCGCGAGATCAACCACTACTTCAGCGTGAGGAACGCCAAGGTGCTGGCCCTGGGAGCCGTGCTGCTGCTCGCTGCCTGCCACGCCGTCTCCCGCCCCTACCGAGGTAAGAGAGGGCGGCTGGGGGGAGGGGGAACTTACTGCGGCGAGAGTCAGACGGAGCGCTGCTGATGCTAATTCTAGTAGAATGCTCCTGGGCTTTCCTTGAGTGCTTTTGGAATATTATCGTCCCCTCCTCCCTGAAATTAAACAACCAAAAATGGGCTATAGTTTAGGACCGTTTTCGCCCATGAGATGTGCTCCTTTGTACAGCGCCTGCTGTTGACGCGCTCTGCCGCACCGGCGTCTACGTGCAGCTCTGTTTATTTTGCGCTGACTTTCTCCACCTGAAGATTCTGACATAGCTGCTCTACGCTTGCTTAACTCCGTAGCCAAAAACTTAATTCCTTCGCCTTTTTTTGAAATGTGCACTGAGCCCCTTTGTTCTGTCGTTTGGATGGTTTATGGTTGCTGTAGGAATACCGTGTTGAGTGCTGGACATAGTAGCGAGGAGGACACTTTTTGGGGAAAAAGGGAAAGGGTGAAGCCGCCCAAAATATTGCTGGTGACCTGGTCTCTTGCATTGAGTTGTTTTCTAAGGCTGGTGCTTCCAGGTTTCAGGTTGAATTTGCCTTGTCAAATAAAACTGGCTTGCTGTTGTTTGGAACTGTCATTATTGATACTGTTAGTTTTATGTCAAAAATAAGGAGAGTGCTAAGTTAATTTATGGGACAATATTAGAGGTAGCAGAACATTATTTGGAGGGCTGGAGGCAAACAGTATCTGATGCCCTAGGCTTAATCAGTAGTAATAGTGGCTGGAGGTTTAAACGTTTGTATAGTGCTACAAGACATGAGCAGGCACCATCTTTTATATGTGTCTGTGCAGCACTGCATATCAGAGCTTACAATCTAGTCAAGACAGGCAACACAATATCTAGCAAAGTCTACCCTAATCAACACTTCTCCCTCTACAAACTGTACTACATGCTGCTGCATGTGGTCGTATTTATTTGCACCTTGTATGGTACATCCCCCCTATCCTAAAACAATTGCACTGGCTGCCATTACCAATAGAATAAATTACAAATGCATCCTCACACACACAGTACTCCATCCCCAATAGGAAACTTGCCTCAGATCCCTACTACAGAAAACCCCTGAAAACCCATCTGTTCACTGAACATTTTGGCCTCCTACCTAACCCTCTTCAACTACATAACTCAACCAAAACAGATCCACAAATGTAAATAGTTGTTTTATATCAGTTAAAATGTTCTGTTAACAAAATGTTGAATGTTAACTGTTACCATGTTACTTGTACAACATACGATCAATGTAAAATGTTCTGTTCTCTGGAAATCACTTTGACTTGGCGAAAAGTGTTATTTATTTATGTTGCTAGCTAGGTTTATATAGCACAGTAGCTGTAGACATGGATACGTTTAGGGGGAATGGTAAGGAAACACAAAGGCAATCAGGTGAGTTATGATCTGAAAGCTGCAGTGAAGAGGTGAATTTTCAGCCTGGATTTGAAAAGGATCAGAGAAGGTGCCTGAGATACAGGCTCAGGTAGTTTGTTCCAGGCATAAGGAGCAGCAAGGTGAAATGAGCAGTCTGGAGTTTGCAATAGAAGAGATGGACATAGAAGTGATTTGCCGGAAGAGCAGAGTTCCCAAGTAGGGGTGTAGGGAGAGATAAGAGAGGAAAGGTAGTTAGGAGCTGCAGAATGAATGCACTTATAGGTCAGCAGGGGAAGTTTGAAATGGATGTGGAAATGGATAGGGAGCCAATGAAGTGACTTGAGAAGAGGGGTAATATGAGCATGATGAGGCTGTCAGAAGATTAGCCGCACAGCAGAGTGTTGAACAGATTGAAGGGGAGAGAAATGATTCAGAGGGAGACCAGCAAAGAGTAGGTTATAATAGTCATCTCCTATCTAGACTAAGGAGTGGATAAGTGTATTAGTAGTGTGTTCAGAAAGGAATGGGCAAATTTTGTTGATTTTTATAGAGAAAAAAAAAGGCAGGTTTTGGCTATCAGTTAAATGTATATGGAAAAGGGGAGAGAGGAGTCAAAGATGACCCCAAGGTTGCGAGCTTAGGAGACAGGGAGGAGTAGAGAATTATCCACAGAGACTGAGAAAGGAAGAAGGGGAGAGGAAGGGTTTGGGTCAAAACCGAGCTTCTTATTTTTTTGCCCTAAGTTCATTTTCAAGCGGCGGTGAGACATCTAAGCAGCAGTATCAGAAAGGAAGGCAAAGATCCTGGTCTGGTTTGCCGAAGAGATTTCATTTGCAGAGAGGTAGATCTGGGGGGAGTCAGCGTAAAGATGGTACTGAAAGCCAAGGGAAAAGATGAATGCACCAAGGGACTTGGGTATAGAGAGAGAAAAGGAGTGGACCCAAGTTAGTTCCTTGGGGTACATCAACTGAGAGTGGGATAGCAGTAGAAGAAGATCCACCAGAACAAACATGGAAAGAGCAATGGGAGAGATAAGAAGAGAACCAGGATAACACAGAACCCTTAAAACCAAGCGAGGACAAGGTATCAAGGAGAAAGTTGTGGTCAACCATGTCAAAAGCAGCAGAAAGGTCAAGAAGGATGAGGATTGAGTAAGGGCCCTTGGATTTTGCATGGAACAGGTCACTGGAGACTTGGCAAGAGCCGTTTTGGTAGAATGTAAAGGATGATAACCAGATTATAGAGGATCCAGAAAGGCTTGAGGCAACGGCGGTCATATATTCAACTTTCTCTCTTCTCAAGCCAGTTTTAGAAAGGAAGGGGAGGAAGGAGATGGGTTGATAGTGAGAAGGACAGGTAGAGTCAAGTGAGGGTTTCTTGAAGAGAGGAGTGACCACAGCATGTTGAAGGCTGCAGGGGAAGTTAAAGTGGAGAGTGATAGGTTGAGAATATGAGAGATGGAAGGGACTAGAATGGAGAAGATGGAGCTAAGGAGACAGGTGGGAATAGGATCAGTGGAGCAGGTAGTGAGTTTGGAAGAGGAAAGAAAGTGAGCGGTTTCCTCTTCAGAGATCATAGAAAAGGAAGAAAGGGTAGCAGAGGTGGGGGGGGGGGGAGTGAGAGTTGACAGTGAGGAGGGTGAGGCAGGGGAGTAGCTGGCCTCATGGGGAATTGGGGTGTGATCTTGTGGATTTTGTCATGGAAGTAGTCTGCCAAGATTTGGGCAGAAAGGAGGGAGTAGTGAGAGGCGGAGGCACCTTGAGGAGAGAGTTGTAAAGAGATGGCGAGGGTCAGAAGCAAGAGAGTTAGTCAGATGGACATAATAGTCTCATTTGATGAGTGCTATGGCTGTCTGGAAAGAGACAAGCATGAATTTGAAGTGTAGAAAGTCCGCAGGGATGTAGAATTTGAGCCAAGCACGCTCAGCAGAGTGGGTGCAGGAACGTAGATAGTGAGAGTAGTAGAAGACAGCCAGGGTTGAGGTACAGTATGCTTCACAGGATATGGCATGAGCATTGCAAGAGCATCCAGAGCAGAGAAGAGTGCGGCATTATAGGAAGCTACTGCCTCATCAACAGACTCAGATGACAGTGGAGGAAAGAGGTAATGAGAGACTGGAAGAGAGCGCCAGTGGGTCAATAACATGAATATTTCTAATGAGGTTGGACGAGGCTGGGTGAGGTTGAGCCGGTGAGTGATGAAGAGTGAAGCTTAGCAGATGATGGTCTGATAAAGGAAGAAATTTGAGTGTAAGCAATTAAAGAAGACTACATGGTCAGGTAGTGGCCTTGCTGGGGTGAGCAGGGACAGTAGAGCAAAGCTAGAGGTTGGATGATGAGGTAAGCGAGAGGAGCTTTAAAGCATAAGGGTCAGAGGGGTTATCAACATGACTGTTAAAATCCCCAAGAATAAGGGAGGGGGAAGATGAATCCAGAAAGAAGGCAAGCCATGAGTCAGTGACTGTTAAAATCCCCAAGAATAAGGGAGAGGGAAGATGAATCCAGAAAGAAGGCAAGCCATGAGTCAGTCAGAGAGAAAGGCAGAGATGGATTTGTCAGGGGGGTCAATAATACTAATTGGAGACATAGTGGAGTAAAAAGCCAGATGGAAGGGACCTCAAAAGAGGGAAAGGAGTGAGACCGATACAGAATGAGGGGTTGAAATTGACAAGGAGAGAGTAGAAACCCAACACCTCCACCATGGCCAGTGGGGTGAGGTGTGTGTGAGAATTGATAGCTGCCATGACAGAGAGCAATGACTGAAGCTCTCTGGGAGATGGCGAGCATTAGAGAGAAAGAGATCATGAACAAAGGCAAGTTTGAGATAGAGGAGGGGGAAAGGAGAAGGATATGAATAAGATTTGAGCTGTTGTGTGAGGATCTGTTCTGGGAGTGTGATAACTCTTGGGGGGCCGGGGATGCGGTTGATATCTCTGGAAGAGGAGTAGAAGAGTGCGGGGTAGAGAGGAGACAGCATGGCATTAAGGAGAGTGAGGTTGTTTCAGAGAGTGAGGGGATGGCTGAATGAGAGGGAGAAAGTGGTGAAGCTCAAGAGCTGATGATGGGGTAGATTTATGTATTTTATTTATATATTTTACATTTCTTATATCCCGCCTTTCATGATATCAAGGCAATTTACATTGAGCAAACTGAAATTACATTGATCAGGGCATTATAACTTGGAGATAACCCTCCATTGCCCATGTTCCCTGTAAAATAGTTAAGTGGCTTGCCCAAGACTACAAGGAGCACCTGTGGGACTAGAAACCCCAGTCCTTCCAGCCCAAGGTTGCTGTCCTCTAGTGGGATTTGATCCCCTGACCTTCCGGCCTGAGGTAACTTGCCCCAACCACTAGGCCACTCCTCCCTCAAATAACAAAATGGTATGGGAAGTGAGAATAGTAAAGGGGAGATAAGCACTCCCCACCCCCCCCATGCTTGGTTACTGCACTGGGAAAATGGATCATGCATCTAGGTATGTGTACTTTCTGCAGTTAAGAATTGAACAGGAGAATTGGCACAGAGTAATGATGAGTGGGAGGAGTGGTCTAGTGGTTAGGACAAGGTACTTCAGGCCGGAGGGCCAGGAGTTCAAGTCCCACCTGGGGACAGCAATCTCAGGCCGGAGGGACTGGGATTTCTAGTCCTATAGGCACTCCTTGTGGTCTTGGGCAAGCCACTTAACCGTCCATTGCCCATGTTCCCTGTAAGTATTAGCATATGTGTCTCATATCCCCTCGTGTTAAATGTATCCCCCAATTGACCGCTTTGACCCGGTGAAAAGCAGGATATAAATACAGCTAAATAAATAAAGAAAATGATAAAGCCAGCTGCCTGAAAACACACAGCAAAGACTCATCAGAGACCTTTGGCAAAACAAGAGAGTCATGGGATAGGAGGCAGTGTACTACTGTGGATCCAGGAACTGGTTAAAAGATACAAAGCAGAGGGTTGGGCTAAATGGCCAATTTTCCCAGTGGAGAAAGGTGAATAGTGGTGTGCCCCAGGGATCTGTGCTGGGTCCGCTGCTTTTTGACATATTCATAAATGACCTGGAAAAGGGAATAACGAGTGAGGTTATCAGATTTGCAGATGACACAAAACTATTTAAAGTTGTTAAAACCCAAGAGGATTGTGGAAAATTGCAAGAGGATCTTTATATATTGGAAGACTGGGCATCAAAATAGCAGATGAAATTTAATGTGGACAAGTGCAAAGTTATGCACCTAGGGAAGAACAACCCAAACTATGGTTATGCAATGCAAGGTTCCATATTGGGAACCACCACCCAGGAAAAAGATTTAGGCGTCAACCGTTTAGCCTCTCCTCATAGGAGTATCCTTCCATCCCCTTTACCATTTTGGTATCTCTTCATTGTACCTTTTCTAATTCTGCTATATCCTTACAATACGGCAACCAGAAATGCATACAGTATTCAAGGTGCGGTCACATCATGGCATGTTACGGAGGCATTTTAATATCCTTTGTTTTATTGTTCATTCCTTTCCTTATGATTCCTAGTATTCTATTTGACTTCTTGGCTGCTTCTGCACACTGGGCAGAGGTTTTCAAAATATTATCCATGATGACGCCTAAATCTTTTTCCTGGGTGGTGGTGGTTCCTAATGTGGAACCTTGCATCATGTAACCATGGTTTGGGTTGTTCTTTCCTTGGTGCATAACTTTGCACTTGTCCACATTAAACTTCATCTGCCATTTAAATGTCCAGTTTTATTGTGGGTTTTTTTTACCACTGCTGTGTTTCCTGCCACAGATTTCAGTGCTTAGAAAATGTATTATTTCTGAAAGACTTTTTTTTCCCTCAAAACGTATTTAAGTGAAGTCCAAGGTGCCGAGTTTAAATATTCATATAAAAGAAACAGAAGTGTAGCTACAAGGGAGGAGGGGGGGGGGGGGCGCGCGCGCGCGCGCGGCAATCCCCAATCATTTACTTCTTGGTGTGGCGTGTGCAAATTAGCTTTGCCCCCCTGTCCAGTCAGTTGTTTGCTCTATGCTGATTTCCTTTAGATGGTACTAGTATGGCAGGCATAACAGCACTGGCAGAAGCTAAGCAGCCACGTGCAGCAACGTTTGGCCTGGTGCAGTTCTCCTCTTTCGTTTCTTTGGATTGGAATCTGCATCATTGCCAGCCGGGCCAGTATACTACTGTTGGTGTTGCACTGGGTGAGAGGAGGTGCACATTTGGAACAAAATTTTGAGATGGGTCTTAGCACAGTCCTGTATGCTGTTCCTGCTGGCTGGCTACCATGCATACAGACCTGCCCTTGCTGCAAGTCGGCAACTCAATTCCTGCTCCAGGCACAGCGACCAAGGAAAACCCGTAGTCAGGAGCAGTGATGCAGGTCCTGGCATTTTTTCTTAATTTTCTCCTCTCCTAGGTCACAGCAGCATTTGATGCTTCTTACTATTTCACTGCCAGAACATTTCCACTCATTGGAACTGAAATTCCTTATCGTCCCTCCAGTCTAGTCCCGGAAACTCTGGGGTTGTCATCTTCCAGCAGCTTGGAGACTGATACATGTCATTCTTTGATGACACTGGCATAAGGACACAGGCACCGCCTCCTCCCAATCTAGTTATATCAGTCTCCAAGCAGCTTGAGGATGTGAACCAGAGTAACTGGCTCACTAGAGAAACAATTAAGGGCATTAGTATTAGTTTAATTTTTGAGGATACAGTACCTTTTTAAATGGGATATTAATTTCTTTTCTTTGAATATTTGGCATTTTTTGGTGTTTTAAATTTGGAGGATACCGTCTGAAGTTTTGACTGCTGAGGGCCTCACCCCCCTTCTTCCTTACTCTTACCGGCAGCGAGTTAAGAGCGGGAAGTTTTTCGGTCCCGAGTGAAGTCCGGGCTTGATGCTTACCTCGTTAAGACTGCCTCCTCCTACGCTAAACAGAAGATGTGCCTGTAGGCGTTGAGGAGATTCGACAGTCGGGGGCCGCGTTTTCCTTCAGTTCCCTTCTGTTTCCTTTGCCGTGACAGCTCTCGAGGAGAGATACTTTGGCTTTGGAGTCAGTCTTCTCTGGTGAAGGGCGGCTTAGCCTGGTCTCCGCAGTCGGGTAAGACGATGCAGATGTCTCGGGGTTTCTGACCTTATTTTCAGTGTCCGGCAGTAGTTGGAGGAGTTAAGCTAGGCCCGTGGATGCAGCTTCTTGCCGGAGCGTCTAGTTTTGGCGGGAAGACACCGGTAACGCGGTCGGGGAAACAACCTCATGTAGTGCGAGAGAGAAGCTTCGTTTTTGAAATCTGGTAGTGGTTTTTAGGTCGGGAGAGTTCCTGCTTTCTTTTTGCTTAGTTTTTTGAAAAAAAAAAAAAAACGGCTCTGACCTTTTCTGATGGTTCAGAGCTGCAGCTCCCTTTTCAATTTTCTGGGATTCCTGGGGATTCTTTAACACTTGGGATTCGGGCCAGGGAGTTAAAATGCCTGCTAAGACCTTATGTCTTCTATGTGGGGTAAAAAGGTCGGTGGTGTCGGAAGCTGGCATCTGTAAGAGCTGTAGCCAGGCTACGACAATAGAGCAACAACATTTAGATTCGGCGGAGGAGCACGAGGGGGCTGGTCAGGATCCTCTGTCTCCTCTGGTAGACACTGTGCTCGGTCCCTCCACGGCTCCTGATGGGCCGCGGCCGCAGGCATCTTTGTCTGGTGATTTGGCATCAATTGTTTTGCCTGATTTTGTGGCTCTCATTCAAAGGGCGTTTGGCGGTGCTCCTAGGGAACTTCCCTCCTCGGCTTTTAGTCCCATGGGTGGAGAATTGGGACACAAAAGACCAGGGACTCCGCTGTCGGCGGCACCTTCGATCTTAGGGCCCAAGAGAGCTCGAATGGAGATGGGCAAACTGGGTCAGTCAGAATTCTCGGAGGATTTGCGCACTGAGGATGAGGAGCACGATCAGGAGATGGACGAGGAGTTGGAAGAAGGAGAGATTATGGAGCAGGAAGATCAGGCTAGAGTAGTGCGCATTTTTCAAAGGGAGGAATTGCCTGCAGTGATTTCAGAGACATTGAAGGCACTTAATATGCCGACGTCAGCGCCAGTAGAGGAGGTCTCGTTAGAAGATCCGCTCTTGCAGGCTTTTCGGAAGAGACAGAGAGCGTTCCCCATGCATAGAGTTTTATAAAGGAGATGATCCAAGGAGAGTGGGACTTGCCAGAAGCGACACTTAAGGGTGCTAGGTTAATGTCTCATCTTTATCTGCTAGCGGAGCAGGATAAGGAGCTCTTTAGGTTGCCTAAAGTAGATGCCGCGGTATTGGCTGTGACCAAGAAGACGACCATTCCGGTAGAAGGGAGTGCAGCTCTTAAGGATGCGCAAGATAGGAAGCTGGATGCGTTGTTGTGGCAGGATTTTGAGGTTAATGCTCTGTCCATTCAGGCGTCATCATTCAGAATCTGTAATATGGAAGCAACACTGAACTTATCAGATGATGTACAAGATGAACTTCAGTGTTGCTTCCATATTACAGATTCTGAATGATGACTGATGCTAAGTTGGAGCAGAAATGATGGGTATCCCCTGATGAAACGTTCAATTGTGAAACGCTACGGTGCTATTACTCAGGCGTTGGGAGAAAATCTCACCATGATTCAGATAAGCATCTTCAGATCAACATCATTTTAGAATATTATTCAATAAGAAAAACATCCTTTTTAGCTTTAATGAATAAGTAAGCAACAACAAAGGGTCATTGATGTGAAGTTTTGGGCGCTGTTTCCATATATATGTATGTGTTCAGTAAGTCGCCCTGTGCTGATTCTGAGACCCTGTTGCATTACAATCAATTAAACAAAGCTAAGTAAGGGTTTCAACACAAGGACTCATTGATCACATATCATCTTTAGGGTGAATAGTAGAGCTTGATTTTATGTATTGGACTGAGAAATTCTAGTAACATTAAGAAAATGTGTACTTTATCACTACAGAAAACAAAATCTTTTTCTTAGAAGCACTATGTTTACATTTTACTTTAATCTAGATTAGAGGCTAATGTAACAAAGAGTAGCACAAGTAGAAATAACATATTGTGAACACTCTAAGGAGGCCTTTTACTAAAGGGTGCTATAGTGTTGCACCAAATGTGCCAATAGCTCCAAAACCATATGTTAGGTGCAACACTATCACGCTAACTGTTGTGGCGTGGAAAATATGCTCCTGGCTGTTAATACAGTCCTGTGCTTTAACATGGCATACAAATAACACAAGTACACTTAACTGTACCTATTAAGATGGTGTTGTTTTAACCTGTGTTAATTGTAAAGATCACAGTTAGTGCCTGGTGTTTTATACCATGCAAACTGTGCAATGCTCTCCACACCCACTCTCTGCCCCCTTGCCACCCCAGTGTGCCATTCACAGTGCAAAAATTGGCCCTTTCTAGCTGTCATGGCCCTGCACTAGCCGTCAACATTGTCCCAGCGTGCACCTGAACATGTACTGTCAGCTAGCTCCCTTTAGTAAAACTCCCCCTGAGAAAACAGATCAAAAGAAGATGAATTCAGTTGGTGTCTAGCACCTTTCAATTGGTCTTGCTTCACAATATTCCTACAAAAGTAACCCAAACCACAAGGGTTGTCACCAAAAATACTAAACCAACCCCTAAATAGAGTGAACCCTTCAAAAAATCTGTTTATGGGTTCACTCTATGTAGGAGTTGGTTTAGTATTTTCACAATATTCCTAGATAAGTAATACCAAATAACCAACATTCTCATCTGATTTTGATATTGGCAGAACCTCTGAGTATTTTCTAAAAAAAATATTAGGCGAAAGCAAATATAGTAACATGACAACATATAAAGACTAGGTTCCATCTAGTCTATCCATTCTGGTTAGAGTTGTAGAACTGTACCTATTGCTCCATGCAGGTTACACATCCTCTATTTATGAAGTTATTTAAGTTTCTTTGATAACATCCTCTTGACCTATAAGGATTCTTCATGTCTGTCCCAAGCCTTTTTGAATTTGGCCACTGTTTTTGCAACCTCTATCAGGAGAGCATTCCAAGCATCTACCACACTTTCCATGAAAAAGTATTTCCTGATGTTGCTTTTAAGTTTACTTTCTTGCAGCTCCATTTCATGTCCTCTATTTCTACAGCTTCCCTGTCTTTAAAAAAGGTTTGCTTGTTCATAAATTCCCTTTCAGTATTTAAACGATTGTATCATATCATATCCATACTTGGAACGAGAACTGCCTGAAATGCAAGCAGGGTTCAGGAAAGGACGAGGAGCGAGAGACATAATCACGGATGTGAGATGGATCCTTGAACAGACAAAAGAATACCAAAAAGATACCTATATGCATTTGGTTACAGCAAGGCTTTTGACTTTGTGAACCATGAGAAACTCTGGGCCACATTAAGAAGCATTCCAGAGTTTGTGTTGAGTGAAAAAGTATTTTCTCTTTTTAGTCTTAAATGGGTTACACTGTAGTTTCATTGCATGTCCCCTAGACGTTCTACATTTTGATGGCATAAACATTCGATCTATGTTTACATGTTCAACTCCATTCATTAATTTATAAACCTCTATCATATCTCACCTCAGCTGTCTCTTTTTTCAAGGTTGAAGAGCACTAACCCTTTTTAAGCCTCTCCTCATAGGGATATCTTTCCATTTCCTTTACCATTTTGGTGGCTCTTCTCTACCTTTTCTAATTCCGCTATATCCTTTTTTTAAGATACAGCGTCCAGAATTGCACACAGTATTCAAGATGCGGTCACACCATGGAACAATAAAGAGACATCATAATATTCTTTGTTTTATTCTCCATTCCTTTCCTTATAATTCCTAGCATTCTATTTGCCTTCTTGTCCGCTGCTGCACACTGGGCGGAGGGTTTCAACATGTTATCCATGATGACTCCTAAATCTTTTTCCTGGGTGGTGGTTCCTAATGCGGAATCTTGCATCCTTAACCATAGTTTGGGTTGTTCTTTCTTAGGTGCATAACTTTGCACTTGTCCACATTAAATTTTATCTGTCATTTGAACGTCCAGTCTAGCAATTTAGAAAGGTCCTCTTGCAATTTTTCACAATCCTCTTGAGTTTTAACAACTTTGAATAATTTTGTGTCATCGGCAAATTTGATTACCTCACTTGTTCCCATTTCCAGTGTGGTAGGCGAAGGCCTATGCTCCATGCTAATTGAACTAATCAGACAGGCCTAACTAGCTTGACCTGTAAATGAAGCCTGTGGAGAGGCCCATAGGAATTGCACATCCCCCAATATGCTGTAGTAGAATTAGAACTCAGTAAAGTATTGAATTAGCTTAGACAAGCAGAACAGATGGAAAAATACAGAAAAATATGTTTAAAACTGCTGACAGAGAAATTACAGAGCCCTGCTTCCCTACACGTACAAACTAGCTCAATGGCCTTGAAAGTAGGAAAGTAACAAGTTGGTGAACTGACCATTGTAATTGGGACTAGAAGGGGGGTTAGCAGGTGCTGAGCCCACTCCAAGAACACAATTGGATAATCATATCAGTACCGGGACCAATAGAGAAGGTACGGGAGGTACAGGAGGTTACCGGGACCAATGAAATGTTTTTCTATACCTAGAATGGAGTAAAAATCTATAAAAGTTGTTGTATTGCCAGAGAACATCGCTCAGCCATTTTGAAATTGACTTTGCTTGAGTCTTGTGCACAAATAAATGATTTGGACCTTCTGAACAGACTCCTGGTATTATTGGTTTGTCTGCGCTCTGCTGCTACACCAGGACATTTAGGAATATGTTAAAGCAGCGGACCCAGCACAGATCCCTGGGATACTCCACTATTCACCTTATTTCATTGGGAAAATTGGCCATTTAGCCCTAGCCTCTGCTTTCTATCTTTTAACCAGTTCCTGATCCACAATAGCACACTGCCTCCTAGCCCATAACGTTCTAATTTCGCCAAGAGAGTCTCACGAGGGACCTTGTCGAAGGCTTTCTGAAATTCCAGATACACTATATCGACCGGCTCACCTTTTGTCTACCTGTTTATTCACTCCTTCAAAAAAAACCCCAAAAAACAGATTAGTAAGACAATACCTTCTTTGGCTAAAGTCATGTTGTCTTTCTCCTATTAAACCATGACTATCTACATGTTCAGTAATTTTATTCTTTTTAAATGTTTCTACCATTTTGCCTGGTACTGACATCGGGCTCATCAGTCTGTAGTTTCTCGGATCACCCCTGGAATCCTTTTTTAAACATTGGTGTTGAAGCAGCGAAGTGCAGACAATGAATAAATCCAGGAGTCAATTTACAGGTCCAAGCCAATTTATTGTGCACAAGGCCCAGTTAGTCAAAGCTTCAAAATGGACTGAGCAACGTTCTTACAGAGACATATTCATTTATACATTTCTTTTCAATTTGATACATGCAAACTTTCTATTGGTCCCAACGCCCCCTGCACCTGCCCAATCAGAGATCCCTCCTGGGCCTAGCACCCAGCTCCCTCCTCTTGGACTGTTCTAACAATGGTGCAGTTTCTAGGTTTGGATACTTTTCTACTGCAAGGTCGTTTCTAGCTCTAGGAATGCAAGTATTGAAACATTTTTTATTTTCACAGCACAAGAGAATAATGAAAGATTTATGCATTCATGAAAACTTATTAAGCAGTTTAAATAGTTTTCTCAAACTTTTACAGACTGGTTCTTTACTGAGATGGGGGTTGGAATCAGGGCCTAACTTACAGGCCTTTCACCTGCCACATTCCCCCCTTTGATTATTCTCACCCGCTAGTCAAATCCCTCTCAAAAGAACCTTCCCCGGTACAGCACAGCGAAATTCACCCGCAGGAATTTGCGGATTATCTGCAATCCAAGATCGTGCAAACCAATAAGGTGGTAGCGGCCCCATATCAAGAACCAACGGGCCTATCACCACTTAACATATTTTCTACACCATCCACTAAATGTATCGAGGACACCATAGCCTCACTCAACACCTCCACCGCACAAACTGACCCATGTCCAGCTTTTTGGATCAAGGAGCTACGTGATGTGTTCAGCCCTGTCATTGCAAAAATAATGAAACTATCCTTCACTACATCATATTTCCCCACTTCACTTAAGCAGACTTCCATTAGACCACTATTGAAGAACCCCAAGCTTGATCCACAAAGAACTGACTCTTACCGACCAATAGCCAGCATCCCCCTCTTGGCCAAAATAATTGAGAAAGAAGCACAATGGCAAATTCAAGATCACATCGATGCTGCTTCCCCCTTAGATAGCTGCCAACACGGATTCAGAGAATATCATGGGGTAGAGACACTACTCACTGGTCTTTTCAATGAAATCATCACTGGAATTGACAACATCCGTCAAGGTTTTGTGCTCATATTTCTAGACATTGCCGCGGCGTTCGACTCCGTGAGTCACGAAATTCTCCTTGGAAGACTGAAGGAGAAGGGAGTCTGCAACAGTGCACTAGAATGGTGCAAATCTTACCTTGACGACAGATGGCAATATGTGAAATCAGGATCAGAAGAGTCAACACATTTCCATCAAAAGCAAGGAGTACCCCAGGGCTCATCGTTATCCTCATTACATTTCAATATCTACATGCAGCCCATCTGCAATATCATAAGATCATTCAACGTGAATTGTTTGATATATGCAGACGATATCCTATTATACATGCCCTTCTCCACAACTCACATGGACCTGACCCCTCTCACAGACTGCTTCAACGCAGTTTCAACTTGGCTCCAAACACAGAACCTTCGCATCCAACATAAAAAAACGGAGGTGCTATTCATCACCAGAGACACCTACTTTACCCCCCCATCCCATGTCAGTGTCAATGAAGCTGATTTGCAAACCAAAGATGCAATAAAATATTTGGGAGTTACTTTGGATCAACATCTTAACATGAAAAGCCACATAAGCAACATAGTCAAAGCCGTCTACTTCAAAATACGCTCTCTCAAGCACCTACGCTCCCTATTGGACCCAGATGACTTCCGAACCATATATCAAGCGCTGATACTGCCGCACTTTGATTTTGCAAATGCCATCTTACAAGGTCTCCCCCAATCCACATTAACCCCCTTACAGTTGGCCATGAACGCCGCAGCTAGGATCCTTTACGGAGCATCCAGATACGACCACGTGACCCCCATTCTCAAACAGCTGCACTGGCTACCAATCAATGGGAGAATCACCTTCAAAACCCTTCTATTAGCTTTCAAGGCAATCAAAGGTATTTCAGCCTCCTCACTCACTCATCTTATCCACTTTGTCCCTCCCAACAGATCCAGAAGATCAACAGCTGTAAACTTGCTTGCAATACCAAAGGCTTCGACAAAGTACAACATGACAACCACAAACAGGGCTTTCAGCTTTTACGTACCCAAATGCTGGAATGCTCTACCCCCTGACATTAGGGCCATAGCCAACCTATATCAGTTCAGGAAGGCCCTCAAAACCCACTTGTTCCTCCAACACTTACCTGACAGCAATTGATCCTAGATATACCTTCCAGGAATTGACCCAATTTAGTTAGAAAAGACCTACATGCATTATCTGACTTTTATCTATCCTTCCAATGTAAATAGATTATGTATATAGTTAACCCTGTTTTCCAAGTTTATACTCCTGTTCGATGTAAACCTGACAGCTTGTTGTTATGGTCGTTAAGTTATAATGTAAACCGCACTGATGCTAAATAGCGCGGTATATAAGAAATTGTAATAAATAAATAAATAATAAATAAATCTTGTACCCAGGCATGAAGACTCTGCAAAACAGAACCTAAAGCCAATAGTTCTTGTCTAGTTATTTCAGATCCTATTTGTTTCATATCTCCTTTAATTCCCTGTACAATGGGCGGAGGTCGCCCATACAGAATCTCAAAAGGGGAAACTCCCAAAGATTTGGTTGGGGCAGAACGTATCCTAAGAAGGGCTATAGGGAGAATCTGGAGCCACTTTAGGTGTGTTTCTTGACAAAGCTTGGACAACTGAGATTTCAGGGTTCTATTCATGCGTTCTACCTTCCCTGAACTTTGGGGTCTATAGGCAGTGTGCAGTTTCTATTGCATCTGTAGAGCTCGAGCTAACTTGAATCACTTGGGACACAAATGAGGGTCTGTTGTCTGACCCTATAGTCAATGGTATTCCAAATCGAGGAATAATCTCATGGAGCAGTATTTTTGTGACTTCTCGAGCCTTCTCTGTTCGGGTGGGACGGGCTTCTACACACCCAGAAAATGTACAAACTAGAACTAACAGGTAGTGATATCCGTTTGCTCGTGGCATTTCAGTAAAATCTACTTGAATATCACTCATGGGGGCCACCCCTACTGACTGAACTCTTGGGGGTGGAACGGGACCTTGCCTAGGATTGTTCTTGGCACATGTCAAACATTGCTGTGCCACTGAAGTAGACAAGGGTCCTAGTAGTGAGATGCAAAAAATGGGGTCTTAGGGCTCTTTCCATGGCCGTTTTCCCATAGTGCGTGGCCTGATGAACAAAAGCTAGTCCTAATGCTTCAGGAATGACTGTAGGACCTGGAGGTGAGCTACCCTCTGGAGGTGGCAGCACTATCCAACCTTTTTCTGTTAGAACCCCTCCCTCCTTTTCACAGAAATAATCCAACTCTTTTGTAGTGTATCGGGGAGCCCATGAGCTAAGGGGCACGGGGAATATGGCTGCTTGCACTGAAGTGTCTTGGGTCACAACTCGTCCAGTTGTGGCTGCTTTTCGGGCGGTGGCATCAGCAAACCTATTTCCTCGGGTAACTTCTCTTACTCCTGTCTGGTGACCTCGACAGTGCATGACTGAAACTTGCTTAGGGGCCCATACAGCATCTAATAATATCAATATCTCGGGCCCATACCTAATGGACTTGCCTCCTGAGGTGATCAACCCTCGCTCTTTATACAAGGCTCCATGTGCGTGCAAAGTGGTAAAGGCATACTTGGAATCTGTGTACACATTTAAACGGAGTCCTTCTCCTAATATCAGTGCTCTAGTGAGAGCTATCAGTTCAGCCTTCTGCGCTGAAGTTCCTGGGGCCAAAGCTGAGGACTCAACTACCAGATCAAGGGTCACCACTGCATATCCAGCACAACGATGTCCATTAATGACCAGACTGCTTCCATCCACAAAGAAAGTCTGTTCAGGATCCTCCAGAGGAACATCAGTTAAATCTGGGCGACTTGAAAATACAGTGTCCATGATTTCTAAACAGTCATGATCAGGGGGCCCAGGACCAATTGGGAACAATGTAGCAGGATTCAGAGCTTGACTAACTTTTAACTGTATCTGGGGGTTTTCGCACAACATGCTCTGATATTTTAACATTTGTGAATTCGTTAGCCAGAAACTTCCTTTGTGTTCCATGAGGGTGAGGACGGAATGGGGTACAGTCACTTGAAGATTTTGTCCTAGAGTGAGCTTATCTGCTTCGCTCACCAAAAGGGCTGTTGCTGCAACAGCTCTCAAACAAGGGGGCCAACCTCTTGCTACCACATCCAGCTGTTTTGACAAATAGGCTATTGGCCGCTGCCAAGATCCAAGAGATTGGGTCAGCACCCCTAGAGCATTTCCTTGTGACTCATGGACATAGAGATGGAAAGGCTTCTGGACATCTGGGAGACCCAGAGCTGGTGATGACATCAGAGCGCTTTTCAGAGATTGGAATGCTGCATCCTGTTCCGGTCCCCACTCCAGTGGAGACTTTTCCATTCCTTTGGTAACTTGGTACAATGGTTTTGCTAACAGTGCAAAATTGGGGATCCATATGCGACAGTATCCTATGGCCCCCAGGAAGGCTCTCACTTGCCTCCTGGTGGTCGGAGTGGGAATACTGCATACAGCTTCTTTGCGTTCAGGTCCCAAGCGTCGAATTCCGCTGGACAACTGGAACCCTAGGTATTTAACTTCAGTTTGACATAGTTGCGCCTTAACTCGTGAGACTTTGTATCCAGCCTCGTTCAAAAGGTACAGAAGTTCACTGGTCGCTTGTAGACATTCACTTTCCGAGTTGGTGGCTATGAGCAGGTCATCCACATAATGAAGGAGAACCCTTTGTCCTGGGTTCACTGAGTAACTTGAAAGATCTTGATTCAGGGCAGCATTGAAGAGAGTAGGTGAATTCTTGAATCCTTGAGGTAATCGAGTCCAGGTGAGTTGGCCCCGCCTTCCTGTTATGGGGTCTTGCCATTCAAAAGCGAATAAAAGTTGACTGGTGGGGGCCAGGCGTACACAGAAAAAGGCATCTTTTAGGTCCAGGGCGGTGAAATGAGTAGCCTCAGCGGGGATCAGTCCCAAAAGAGTATAAGGATTTGGTACTACTGGGTGTATAGTTTCAACTGCATCATTTACCCGCCTCAGGTCTTGTCTTGTCCCAGGTTTCTTCACTGGGAGAAGAGGGGTGTTCCAAGGTGACTGGCACTCCTTGAAGTCTATACTTCAACAGTTTCGTCAGATGGCACTGGATTCCTTCAATGGCTGGTCGGGGAAGAGGATACTGCTTCACATGCACTGGTTCCGCTCCTGGCTTGAGGGTGACAATGACAGGGGCTATGTTCTTCCCTAGGCCAGGTGGATTATCTTCTGCCCATACTTCAGACGGGGCTATGAGGCTGGTGGGTATACAGGAACTGGTTGACTTATTTGGAGGTGTACTATAGAACCGCCACTCTTCTTCTCGGGGAACAGTTAGCACCATTAATCCCGCAGGCTTTGGGTTCACAGTAATTTTTTATATCTCCAGGAACAAGCAGGAATAAGTCCTCACATATGGGTACGTCGGTACCGACGGAGCCTGCGCGGGAAAGCTCCCCAGCCTTTCAGATGAAAGGCTTTTGGGGCCTCACACTGCACATGCACGCTGCCTTCCCGCCTTCCTGACCAGCTCTCCTCAGTTTCTCTTTTTCCGCGGAGCCAGCAGGTCGTGTTCCTGTCACCGCTGAAGAAATTGTGAAATTTGTTTGTTTCTTTAGACCGCGTACCTGCCTTCCCCATACCGAAACCGGTACCGCCGGTCTCTCTTTCTTTCTTTATAAAAAAAAAAAAAAAAAAAAAGACTTTTTTTATTTTCTTCAGCACAGCTTGGTAACTTTTGTTAGGCCTTAAGGCCTACACAAATTCTCCTCATGGAGAAGCCAGTCCCTGGTTTTAAAAAATGTACCAAGTGCAGTGCTGTCATTTCTGTCACAGACACCCATGAATGGTGTCTTAAATGTTTGGGACCTGACCACTCCATACCGGACTGCCCATCCTGCACCCAGATGTCTAAACGTGGTTTGCAGAACCGGGCCAACAAGCTCCATGTGCTGTTTCCTTCAGAAGCATCACAGTCATCCAGGTCTTCCTCTCCGGATGGATCTCAGGTAACCAAAACTTCTGTGGGCAAATCCTCTAAAAGCAAATCTCTTTCTAAAGATCGAGAGGCTCTCAATCTTGAGTTCGAGGATTCTGCCCAGGCCAAAAAACCCCGGCGGGAGGCTCCGGCCTCCAAAGCACTCATGGGGTCACAGGCTGACATCGATGGCACGGCCTCGACTGATCACCTGTTGGACTGCTCTGGGGTACCAGCCCATACCGGTACCGACATCCAGGCAGCAGTGGCGTCTATGGGCAATACTGTCCAGACCATGCAGCAGGCCGTTCTGGCATTCATTAAGGCTGCAACGCCCTCGGTACCGATTCCATCGGTACCGACCCCGGTTCCGGTATCCACACCGGAACCGAGACCATCGACTTCCAAGAGTCGATCGGTTCCGCATGCCGGATTCCGGCTTTCGCCCGGTACCGATCCCATGCCCGATACGCCCGATGTCGATACCGATCGGTATGCGTATCGTGCATTGAAAGCACAGAGAGAATACTCAGATTCTTCTGATGAATTCAATTCCTCTGATGACTCTGCTGAGCTTGCTCTTCCTGAGGAGCCCTCTTCTCCAAAGAGGAGGATGTCTCCTCCAGAGGATTTATCCTTTCAGGATTTCATTGTTGATGTAGCTAAAGCACTTTCTATTGCTACATCTTCTGAAAAAGAACCCAGATCAAAAAAATTGGATATTTTAGGATACTCTAAAGCTCCTAAAGAGGCAGTCACTCTGCCTATCCATGAAATCCTTCAAGAACACTTGATGGATTTGTGGGAGACTCCTTTAACACTGTCTCCCCATTCCCGTAGGTTGGACACCATGTATCGGGTCCCTCCTTCTCCTGGGTTCCAGAAAACTCAGCTGCCTCACCACTCTATTGTGGTGAAGTCTGCCATGAAGAAAATAAAGAGTCCTAAAAGGCATTCTTCCACCCCTCCAGGGCGAGAATGTAAGACCCTGGACTCTTTTGGTAGAAAGATGTTCCAGGCTAGTATGCTTATAGCCAGGATCAATTCTTATAGCCTTTATATGGGCATGTTTCTTGGACAACTTGCCCTAAAGATACAGCATTTTGCCCCCTTTATCCCTGATGATCAAAGGGCGGACTTCTTTTCTATGGTGACACAACTTTCAGAGGTCTCCAAGTTCTCCAACAGGGCAGCCTTTTGATTCCTTTGAGGTTGCAGGCAGAGCTTCGGGAATTGCTATTGCAGCCCGACGTCTCGCTTGGCTCCAGGCTTCTGACCTAGAACCCTGGGTTGTAGATGGCCTCAGGAATCTGCCCTGTACAGGTGAGAACTTATTTGGTGAAGACTGGCAAATTAAAGCTGCTCAAATGGATGCAGAAAATGCCACTCTAGATAGACTTTCTAAGTCTACTTCTACCCCTGCCAAAACGAAGTCTTTTAAAAGGCCTTACTTATAAGAAGGCCAGATTTTCCACAAATACTGGCCAGCAATCTGCTCAGCCTCGCTTTGCTGCTAAGCGTCAGCAGTCTAAGCAAGTAAAGTCAAAGCCTGCAGTGTCTACTACACCCCAACAGGCTCAACCCCCTCAGGGGTTTTGACTTGCCCCTAGAGAACCTGCCGTTTCTGGCTCTAGAACAACCAGAGCCCCTCACCATTCCTGGAAGGCTAGCTCATTTTGCTCCCAGATGGGAACAAATCACATCAGAGCAATGGACCCTCTTTATTATCAGCGAGGGCTACAAACTTCATTTCTCCAGCCTTTCTCCCCATACCATGGTGAGGCAATTCAGTTCTCCCCCATCTCTTCTGACCCTGTTGGGTCAGGAAGTCTCTTCTCTCCTTGCCCAAGGGGCAATAGAGGAGGTTCCTCCTCCACAACAGGGGTTAGGTTTCTACTCCCCTTATTTTCTCATAACAAAGAAGAAAGGGGGCTTCAGACCTATCCTAGATCTGAGAGAATTGAACAGGTTTCTATTCAAGGAGAAATTCAAAATGCTCTCTCTGGGCATTCTCCTTCCATACCTTCAGAGTCAGGATTGGCTTTGTTCTCTAGATCTCAAGGATGCATACACTCATATACTCATCCATCCATCCCACAGAAAATATCTTCGCTTTCTGTTCCAGGGAAAACATTTCCAGTACAGAGTACTACCCTTCGGTCTGGCCTCTGCTCCAAGAGTCTTCACAAAATGCATGGCAGTCATAGCCGCATTTCTCAGAGGCATGGGAATCTTTGTCTTCCCATATCTGGACGACTGGCTCATCCGAGCTCCATCTCAGTCAGAAGCCCAGATTTCTCTGGACCGCACAAGGCGTATTCTTCAATATCTGGGACTGGTGATAAACGTTCCCAAGTCCCAACTCATCCCTACTCAGTCCCTGGAATTCATAAGGGCCCAATTGGACTCCACCACTGCAAGGGCCTACCTCCCTCTGGTCCGAGGCCAAAGGCTAATAAGCTTGGCCTCCCAGGCTCAGTCCAGAAGTCACTTGTCAGCCAGAGAAATGCTGCAACTTCTGGGCCACATGGCCTCCACGGTCCATGTGGTGCCCTACGCTCGTCTTCATATGAGGGCAGCTCAATGGCTTTTGGCCGCCCAGTGGTCTCAAGCATCAGGGCTGCTCTCAGACCAAATACTCACCTCAAAACGACTGTTTTGGTCTCTCCAGTGGTGGACATCCTCCAAAAATCTGTTGTTGGGGATTCCCTTCCAACCTTCGTTGCCCCAAGCAACCCTCACAACAGATGCCTCCCAAACAGGGTGGGGAGCTCATCTCCAACACCTCTCCACTCAGGGCACCTGGTCTCCTCAGGAGACCACCCTTCACATCAACCTTCTGGAACTGCGAGCAATCTTCCTTGCCCTCACAGTCTTCCACACCCTCCTTGTCAACCTGACTGTCCTAGTCCAGACAGACAATCAGGTAGCCATGTTCTATGTCAACAAACAAGGAGGGACGGGCTCTCTGTCGCTTTGCAATGAAGCTCTCAGATTATGGGCCTTCGCCAGAGAGCATCAAATTCATCTTCTGGCAGTATATCTTCCAGGAGTTCAAAACTCTCGGGCAGACAGACTCAGTCGAGTTCTGCTCCCACACGAATGGTCCCTGCATATGGACCAGATACGCAGAATCTTTCAGGAATGGGGGACCCCGGACATAGACCTCTTTGCAAGTCCGTGGAATGCCAAACTTCCCCGGTTCTGTTCCAGGACTCCGTGTCAGGGAGCTCAGGCCAACGATGCCTTTCTCCTACATTGGGGTCAGGAATTCCTGTATGCTTTTCCACCCATTCCTTTGATTCCCAAGACTCTGTTCAAATTACAGAGGGATCACGGATCCATGATCCTCATAGCTCCACGCTGGCCACGCCAAGTGTGGTTCCCTCTACTTCTGCATCTCTCCCAGGGACCCTCCCTGGACCTGGGAGCTGCGCCAGACCTTCTGTCTCAGGAGCAGGGGACTTTGTGGCATCCAAACCCCAAGTCCCTACATCTCCGAGCTTGGTTACTGAAGGCTTAAGCCTTCATGAGTTTAATCTTTCCCAACCAGTGAAAGATATCCTTCATGCCTCTAGGAAACCCTCTACTAGGCGTTCCTATGCTTTCAAATGGAAACGTTTTTCCATTTGGTGTTCCGCAACAGGGTCTTGACCCTCTAGCACTTCCTTTGAATTCTCTACTGGACTATCTCCTGCATCTTTCCAATGCAGGCCTCAAGACGAATTCAGTACGAGTCCATTTAAGTGCTATTGCAGCATCCTTAAAACCTATAAATGGACAACCTGTCTCCTCTCATCCTCTTATTGCAAGATTCATGAGAGGCCTGACCCTCACTAAGCCTCCCATCCGACCTCCTCCGGTAGCATGGGACTTGAATTTAGTTCTGGGTCAACTTATGAAGCCACCTTTTGAACCGTTGGTATCTACCTCCCTGAAATTTCTTTCCTGGAAGGTTCTTTTCCTTATTGCTGTCACTTCAGCTCGCCGCATCAGTGAACTGCAGGCTTTGGTGGCTACTCCACCTTATACCAGATTTCATCATGATAAGGTGGTCCTTAGGACGAATCCCCACTTTATGCCTAAAGTGGTTTCGCCTTTTCATCTTAATCAAGAGGTATATCTACCTGTTTTTTTCCCAGCTCCTCATGCATCCAGTGCAGAGAGGAACCTTCATACTCTTGACTGTAAAAGAGCTCTCGCCTTTTACCTCAACAGGACTCAGCCACATCGAAAGTCTTCCCAACTTTTCGTGGCTTTTGATCCTTCTCATTTGGGACTTCCAGTCACCAAACGTACACTTTCCAATTGGATTGCTCAGTGTATTTCTTTTGCTTATCAGAGTAAGAACATTTCTCTGGAAGGCCATGTCACAGCTCACAATGTGAGAGCCATGGCTACTTCTATGGCTCATCTTCACTCTGTGTCCATAGATCAGATCTGTCGAGCAGCCACTTGGGCCTCGGTTCATACCTTCACAGCCCATTACTGCTTGGACAAGGACTCCCGCCGGGATGCCTTGTTTGGTCAGGCTGTCCTCAAACACCTGTTCCATACTTAAACAACTCCTGCCCACCTTCCCTGGATGGATGCCTGAGATCCATACGAAGATGGTTTACCCTTGGAGGGGGATCTCCCAGGCATCTTAGCTAGGGAGTCCCCATATGTGAGGACTTATTCCTGCTTGTTCCTGGAGATAGCACAGTTACTTACCTGTAACAGGTGATCTCTGGGAACAGCAGGAATTAGTCCTCACAACCCACCCTCCTCCCCTAGGAGTTGTATCTTCTATCTATCTTCCTTTCCTCTCTCTATTGTCTCAGCTATAAACTCGAACTGAGGAGAGCTGGTCAGGAAGGCGGGAAGGCAGCGCGCATGTGCAGTGGGAGGCCCCAAAAGCCTTTCATCTGAAAGGCTGGGGAGCTTTCCCGCGCAGGCTCCGTCGGTACCGACGTACCCTTATGTGAGGACTAATTCCTGCTGTTCCCAGAGATCACCTGTTACAGGTAAGTAACTGTGCTTTCTCCCCCTTCAGCAAAGGATATTTGTGCCTGAAGCTTTGCAAGCATATCTCGGCCCAGAAGTGGAATAGGGCACTCAAGAATATATACATATGCAACTGTTGCAATTATATCCTCTCAAGTATAGCCAAAACATCAGTTTGCTACTTATATATATATTGTTGACAATAGCCTTAATAGTGCCAGTAACTGCAACTGTTGCCAGCAATTTATCAATGCCTATCTGTCCCAACAATGCTATTTCTTGATACTGTTGCCAGTAGCCCTGATACTGTTGCCAGTAATCCTCCCAATGCTATTTCTTGATACTGTTGCCAGTAGCCTTGATACTCTTACCAGTAGACCTATCAATATCTCATCTCTGATAATTTTGCCAGTAGCTATATTAATCCCATATATTGATACTGTTGACAGTAGCCATTGCACCGTTGCTATTGACTCCACCGGTAACTTACCAATAACCTCTAATCTGTAGCGTACCCAGTTAAGAGGGATCTAGCACTACCCTACAACTGATTTAAATAGTTACAATCTTAGACACTTTGAGGTTATTCTAGACCTAAATACCATATTAACTAGATCATACGAATAACACCCTTTATACACACTTTTTTCTCAACCTACTTTTTCTCAACCTACAAGTAAGATATTTACTAACAAAAAGGATAAAGATGGAACTCCTAAATCTGCTTCTTATCACCATGATAAGTATCATCCTGCACACAAAAACATCACAAGCATACCTATACACGTATCCCATTTATTCACCAAGCCACATATACCTATACCAACTACCACAATACACACAATGGTTCCCATATCAATCCAAACATAATATACACCAATATAAATCAAAGGTAACGAAACCACGCTCAAGACTAATTACAATCAAACCAACCCTTAATGATACTCACACCAAGTCTAGCATACTAATCCCCCAAACATGCATACTAATAAATACTAGGTCTATTAAAAACAAGTTGCCCATTATACAGGACCTTATTACTGAGGAAAAACCTGATCTATTATGCATCACAGAAACATGGCTCTCAAAAGCTGACACAGTACCTCTTAATACGCTAAATGTACCTGGATATAATATATTTAATTGCCCTCGTAACAAAGGAAAAGGTGGTGGGGTGCTAATAATAGCAAGAAAAAATCTAAACCTATCCTGCACTGCCCAGAAGTCTCTTGAAGGTATAGACATCCTTAAGGTAGAAAATAAAACCTTTGCTATTTCCCTCATTTACAGACCACCTTCTGGAAAACATGAAGCATTAGCATCAGCCCTCAAAACAATATGCGAAGCCTCATTAAAAAAATATCACATGATATTAGGCGATATAAACCTTGCTTCACTCAATACATCACAAACTAATACATTTAATGAGGCCATGGATCAGATGGGTTACCGTCAAATAATCCAAACACCTACACATGACAAGGGAAATATCTTAGACGTAGTATTTCTTCCCAAAGAATATTCAAACACCACAGAAACAAATACACCACCTAAAATAACACAGGTCCCATGGTCAGACCACCACCTTATACAATTCACATTTGAAATGCCATCACAATCACTTAATATAGAACCTAATAATAATACACATAAAAGCATGTTTAAAAAACTAGATAAAGACACACTAATAAATTCGATCTTTTCACATGTAAATACAGAATCCTCAAATTTGGACGAATTAATAAAACAATGGAACAACGGAATTGAAACTGTTTCTAAACAAACATCTAAAATCACCTCACATACAAATAACAAACCAAAGAAAAGATCGGAACCGTGGTACACAGCAGGATTAGCTAAATTAAGGAAGGATCTCAGAAAAATGGAAGAAAAATGGAGAGCTAGGAAATCAACTGAGACCAAAAAACAATACTTATCTCTACTTAAATCCTATAAAGAAACAGTAAATACAGCAAAAAAGAACTATCACACCAAAAAACTAACTAATGCTTTAAATAAGCCAAGGGAATTATTTGAGCTTGTAAAATCACTCACTAAACCCACAAAAGATGATAATTCAAATTATCCTATAAATGCTCAAGAACTGGCTGATCACTACTCTAAAAAATTAAATCCTAGCGAAGAAAAAATCTCCCATAGAATTGAAACTAATGCATTTCAAAGGATAACACAAAATACCAACCCCACTATAGTATGGGAAAACTTTTACTCAATAGATAACAGACAACTTCTAAACATCATCACAAACTTGAACACCACCACATCCCCTCTTGACCCTTGTCCAGTAGACTGGATCAAGAATGCTAAAACAGAATTATCGCCTATAATACTAAACATTGTAAACCAATCTCTAATACAAGGAAACATGCCAACAGAACTAAAAAGATCTTTAATACGACCTATACTAAAAAACAAATCACTAAACAATGCAGATCCATCCTCATTCAGACCCATATCCAGTATACCCTTTCTAGCTAAAATTATTGAAAAATCTGTACATTACCAATTGCAAGACCACATAGATGACACAAATGCACTTGATGCTCAACAATATGGTTTTCGTCAATCGCATGGAGTAGAAACACTGCTTCTAGTATTATTCGACAGACTCTATAAAGGCATTGAAAACTGCAAAAAAAATGTTTGTCCTAATTTTCATCGACATATCTGCAGCCTTTGATTCAGTGAATCATAAGATCCTCATTGAAAGACTAGAAACAATAGGTATAAATGGAACCCCCCTAAAATGGTTCTCGTCTTATATATCCAACAGGATACAACAAGTATATTTTGATAGAAACCTATCCAATACCTTCCCACAGACACAAGGTATCCCACAGGGCTCAGCACTATCCGCTATATTATTCAACTTATATCTAAAACCAATTTGCGAAATATTCCAGAAACACAAAATTGACTATCATCTCTATGCGGATGATATAATGCTTTATACTCAATTGGATATATGTAACCCTGATTACAGCCACATAGAAAATTGCCTTAATGAAGCACAACAATGGCTCCAACAAAACAATATGCTTATCAATCACAAAAAAACTGAAGTTATGTTTATCTCTAAAAATCCGGAGTTTAAACACCCCCCTACAATCATATTAAATGATACTACTTATAACACAAAACAAGAACTAAAGTATCTGGGTGTCACACTAGATAGCACACTTAACATGGAAACCCACCTAAGACTTTTAAATAGAACCATTTTCTACAAACTAAGAACTCTACAGCCATTACGTAACCTCATTGAACTATCAGACTTTAGATCAATAATACAAGCAATCGTAATGCCACATCTAGACTACTGTAATGGCATACTTCAAGGCCTGCCCAAAAAAACAACAAACATACTTCAGATGGCACAAAATGTAACAGCCTGAATCCTAATGAACGTACCCTTCTCTGATCACATCACACCTATCCTAAGAGAACTTCACTGGTTACCTATACATGCACGTATACGATACAAAATAATAATTACTACATTCAAACTAATAAACAATTCTGCCCCATCTCATCTGGCTACACTCATAATGCCGCAAACTACAAACAGGAAAAGACGTACCCACAACCTAAATATACTACACACCCCCTCTCCATTTGCAAAACAAAGGCATTCACTAGTAATAGAGCATTCACATACACTGCTCCAACACAATGGAACAAACTCCCCGACAACTTAAGAGCTAACAAAGATCTCACATCATTCCGTAAAAGCCTTAAAACACATCTATTTCAAGAATACTTCAATCAGTCAGAAATAACATAGAGTAATTTGTGATGAAAACAATGAAAGGGAGATATTCTACCACTTCTACCAGTTAGTTCCCCCAAGTCCACGAAGAATCAAAATAATGAACCTACTTATATTATCTACACAAAGAATGTATATAGTTAATCAAATTCATGTATGTTAATATGTTTCCCTCCTCTATCTTGTATTTAGTTTTAGTTTTTCTATCCCTATTTTTTGTTATCCTAAACAATTTTTATCTTTTAATGTTCAAATGTTATGATCCTACTGTTTTATGTAACTGCTAATCTTTGCAGAGTTAATTGTTAACTGTAAACCGCTGCTGATCACTGGAAGGAGCGGTATAAAAATGTGCTCAAATAAATAAATAAATAAATAAACAAGAACTGGTGCGTTATCTTCTGTCCCCCTAGTTCACACATACGGTTCTGCAGGAATGGCTTGGTGGCCCTGTTCCCAGTGGCCTCAACAATGGTGACAGATCGAGAGGAAAGAGGAGCCACTGGCTTTGCCACCACGGAATGTTCTGCTTCTGTATCTACCATAAAGTCCATATATTGGTCCCCTGCTTTTAAACTGATCATAGGCTCTTGGGGACCCAGGGTGAACTTGGAGCCCGGTCTGGCCTAGTCTTCATCCATTTCATCCATGTCATAGCCCGTTGCTACTGCCACTCCCTCAATGGCTTCTTCTCTCTCGCGTTGGAACTGTGCTCGGTTCATTCCTCCACGATTTTGAAATCGGCCTCCTGTTCTCCAGGGGCTCCCTCCTCCCCTCCTGGGGGTGGAGTCAAGATGCAGGCATTCATTTCTCCAATGTCCTTCTTCTCTGCAATGGGCCCACTGATTCGCACCCAAAGGAGGCCTGCTACTTCCGCGGCCTCTTCCCGTTCTCTGGTCCTTTGGTTAGGAAAACCTTCTCCACGTCCTTCAACTAAAGCGGCAGCAAGAAGATCTGCTTTCTTCTTCATCTTTCGTTCACTTTCTCTGTCATGTTCATTTTCACGATTCACAAATACTTTCTGAGCGACTTCCATTAACTGTGCTGTATTCATACCCGCAAATCCATCCAGTTTCTGCAATTTTCGTTTTATGTCTCTCTGGGACTGACTGACAAAGGCTGCATTTACCATGCGCAAATTCTCCTGAGCGGCGGGATCGTATGGGGTATATAGTCTATAGGCCTCGGACAACCGCTCATAAAAGGCCGCTGGGCTCTCATCTGGACCCTGGATAACTTCACATACCTTTCCGATATTCATGGCCCTCTGGCCTCCCTTCTTCAGGCCTTGCAGCAAGGCCTGGCGAAATCGCGTTAGGGCCGCTGCCCCCCTGTCACTATTCGGATCCCATATAGGATCTTCATTTGGGAAAGCTGTGGCGGCTGCTTGTGGGAGATTCAGATCCCCCCCTTCTATGGGATTTTCTTCTAACCAGCGGATGGCTGCTTGCACAATCTGCGCTCGCTCCTCAGTAGTAAAGAGAGTGGACAGGAGCTGGCGACAATCGGCCCAGGTAGGCTGATGAGTTTGCATTATACTAGACATTAATTCTGTCAATTCCTGGGGTTTTGCTGTATAGGATGCATAATGCGTTTTCCAGTTTAATAAATCAGTAGTGGAAAAAGGTACATAGACTAGACTGGTTGGTCCTGGTGCCATCTGGCCCTGTTCATTTAGGATAGGTACACCAGGCACTTGACGCAATGGCATTAGGCACCCTGCTTTCTCCTTCTTCTTCGGGGTTATACTTCTTAAGTCATACGGCTCTCGGGTATAAGCTTCCTTGGTTGGTGACCCTGAACTGGCAGGAGAGCCTCCACTTTCCATCTCGTCGGAGGACCCTGGTTCCCCCTACGTACTTGGGCCAGACTCGGGGCTATCACTCGGGGAAGTGGGCTTCTTTTGCTGCTGCAGCGGTAATTGCTGAGGTACCTCATCAGGTTCCGCTTCAGGTAGCGGAGCTGGGGGAACTAACCTATGTGGGTGCTGAGGTAAACGGGCCGGGATTTCTGGGGACTCTGGGGCAGAATACACAAGCGGCTTCTTCTCCTCAACCTTCTGGGTCCCCCTAGTGGTTGCTACTAATATTCTACACTGGTCCTCATAGCAGCGCTTTACCCAAGAGGGCTGCCTTTCGCAAACACCCAACCAAGAATCTATGTAGGGGAACTGATCAGGGTGCGCTTTTTGTACAAGCTGATGAATACGAGAAACTATTTCTACATCAAAGGTGCCCCCACGGGGCCATGAAGTAGCTAACACAGGCCACTCCCTATCACATAACACTCTTAATCTAGACGGAGACAATTTTATGCCGTAGTCTCCTGAAAATCCTTTACGGAAATTTGTGATCATACATTCCAGCGGAGTTTGCGTGGACTCTGTCCCTCCCATAATCATAATGGCGTACACGTAATGACGTACAAGACGACAAACAGTAAGGGTAGGTAGTATGGCTGTAGGTAAGGGGTCCGTACAGCCCACAGAACACTGAGGGGAACAAACACCACACACTTCCTCCTTTTCGCGACCTGGGCGCGGTCGCCCGGCCAGGAACTGCGCTACTCAGGAGTCCGCTCTCGCACGGTCTGTGTCTCAAGACCTCTCAATCACACAAACAATCATAGCAGCACAAGAAATCATTTTTCAAAATGCCCAAGGTTTTCTGACTAACTGACTATTCCCAACCAAAGGGTTGGTGGCTTCGGCTTCTGCTAACCCTTATGCGGAGCATACTAGGACCGCCCTTATGAGAGGTGATCAGGCTCTCTCTTGTCTCGCGCACTCATGCAAGACGTCTCGCGCACTCATGCAAGATTCTCCCAGTTAGTCTATACCAAATCAGTCTCGCGTACTCATGCAAGACTCTGTTCCCCAGGCTTCACTGACTTTTAAACAAGAAAATGTCTACTCATCGGATCTGGTTCCCGATACCAAACCAGTTCTTGGATTGGATCCTGGACTCCCCTCGGGTTCGGAGGTGTTGGCTGGTCGGACCCAGTGGCCCGCCGAGGCAAGGCGGAACCCTCTCCGATACAAAGGGATCAGCGGCGCCCGAGGTTTCCCCTGTGGTCGGACAGACATGGTTCTGACCGGGCCAAACCTGGAGGCGAATTGCGTGGAGTATTCGCTTGACCACCATTCACTATCCGCACATTCCCGGCCAACGCACCAAGAATATGAAGCAGCGAAGTGCAGACAATGAATAAATCATGGAGTCAATTTACAGGGTCCAAGCCAATTTATTGTGCACAAGGCCCAGTTAGTCAAAGCTTCAAAATGGACTGAGCAACGTTCTTACAGAGACATATTCATTTATACATTTCTTTTCAATTTGATACATGCAAACTTTCTATTGGTCCCAACGCCCCCTGCACCTGTCCAATCAGAGATCCCTCCTGGGCCTAGCACCCAGCTCCCTCCTCTTGGACTGTTGTAACAATGGTGCAGTTTCTAGGTTTGGATACTTCTCTACTGCAAGGTCGTTTCTAGCTCTAGGAATGCAAGTATTGAAACATTTATTTTCACAGCACAAGAGAATAATGAAAGATTTATGCATTCATGAAAACTTCTTATTAAGCAGTTTAAACAGTTTTCTCAAACTTTTACAGACTTTGGTTCTTTACTGAGATGGGGGTTGGCATCAGGGCCTAACTTACAGGCCTTTCACATTTGCAGACCATTATAGGCCATAGCCTGCCACAGTGTTACATTGGCTATTCACCATTCTTTAGGTATTACAGATGATTTTAATGATTGTAGGTTTGCAATCTCATATTTCAGTTCTTTCAACACCCTCGGATATATACCATTTGGTCCAGGTGATTTGTTACTCTTTAGTTTATCAAATAGTTATAATACATCTTCCCGGTTTATCAATATTTCCTTCAATTCTTCCGATGCATCATCTTTAAATACCATTTCAGTTATGGGTAACTTCCCTACATCTTCAGTGAAGACTGAAGCAAAGAATTCATTCAGTCTCTCCGCTATGGCCTTGTCCCCTCTTAGTGCCCCTTCTATCTTTCTATTATCTTTCTATAATCTAATGGTCAAACTGACTCGCAGGCACTGTTCCCTCTAAGCTGTGCACGTGTGTGCGTGCGCACACCTCGCCGAGCGAGCGCACATACTTTACAACAGAGCGCACAAAAATGACGGTTCTGATTCTGATAGAAAACAACACAGATGTCTTAAAATTTAAAAGTTGTTGTGTATTTACGGTTTTCACAAGTTCTACAATATTTTCTAGTGCAATCAATGTGGTGTACATACTGTATTCTGACGTGCAGTCAAATTTTAAAGTATATAACTCCGAGTGTCGTTACGTGGCGCACAAAAATTTAACCTTCCTTCAAAAGCTGCACAGCTGATATTTTATGCGCACACAGCCTACAGAAAATTAGAGGGAACATTGCTCGCAGGGTTTTTGCTACGAATGTACTTGAAACAGGTTTTTGTGGTTTTTTTTAAATTTTTTAAATATGTGTTTTTGCTTCCACAGCAAGCTTTTTTTCAAATTCTCTTTGCCTGCCTTATCAATGCCTTGCATCTAACTTGCCAGTGCTTATGTTTCCAGTTTTTGTCATTTGGCTCCTTTTTCCATTTCCTGAAAGATGCTTTTTTGGCTACAACAGCCTCTCTGACCTCACCTTTAAACCATGCTGGCAGGTTTTTGGACTTCCTTCCACTTTCCTTAAAGTGTGGAATACAGCTGGTTTGGGCTTGCAAGATAGTAATTTAAACAACATCCATGCTTGATGTAAATCTTTAACACGTGCAGCTGCTCCTTTTAGTTTTTTCTTAACTATTTTCTTCTTTTTATCATAGTCTCCCTTTTGAAAATTAAAAGGTAGTATTGTGGATTTCCTTGCCGTTCTTCCTCCATTTATTAAATCAAATGCGATCATGACTATGATCACTATTGCCAAATGGCCCCAACACCCTTTTCTTTTGCACCAGATCTTGTGTTCCCCTAGGGACTAGGTCCAAAATAGCTTCCCCTCTTGTTGGTTGATGAACTAGCTGTTCCAAGAAGCAGTTATTTATTTTGTCTAGAACCTTTACCTCCCTAGCATATCCTGCCATGACACTGAACCAGTCGATACTGTGGTAATGGAAATAGCCCATTATTGCTGTGTTGTAACTTTTGTTAGCCTCCCTGATTTTTTTTTTTTTAATCATTTTATCATCCATTTGTTCATTCTGGCTAGTCGTTAGTACACCCCCACTGCCATTGTCTTCCCCTGTTTTACATGGAATTTTAATTCATAGAGATTCTACAATGTATTTTGTTTTCTGCAAAACTTTAATCCTGTGTGACTCGATCCCCTCTCTAACAGAGTGTGCAACCCCTACACCAATTTGACCAGCTCTATCATTGCAATATGATTTGTACTCGGGTATCACAGTGTCCCACTAGGTCCCTGAGATACCAATCATATCTAACCTTTCATTTAGTGCTATACATTCCAACTCTACCAATCTTATTTTTTATATTTCTAGCATTTGTATACAAGCTTTTTAGAGGTTGTATTTTATTCATATTTATCTGATTATTGCTCGGCAGGGGTAATTTGGAATCTCTAAGCTGTGTCTGATCTGTACTGAAGGGCATTTGGGTTACTTTTGTTTTTATTGGATGCTCTCTGTCAGAATGCATTAACTTCCCTCTTTTGCTAGTATCCTTCGAAAATACATCATTCTGAACCATGCATTCTTGGGCAACTGTTGGCTTTCCCCTATTGTGTAGTTTAAAAGCTGCTCGCTCTTGGGGAGCTGCTTTGCTTGCTGTGTGAATGTGTCATCTGCCTGTCTGCTGCTCGGCACTGCTGTGATGAGCTGGACTCAACCTGAGGGCCTTATGAAGAACCGGGTTGGTTTGTGAGTATGTTGGGAGCTGCTTTACTTGCTGCTGCTGTGTCAAGGCGTGTCATCTGCCTGCCTGCTATTCCGGCACTGCTGCGGTCAGCTGGACTCAACCCAAGAGTCCCATAAATCTCTTGTCCACCCTCGGCACACGGCGTTGGTGCGTGGACAGGGGCATGCAACAAAGGGCATGATCTGCCCTTTGTGAGCTGCTTAGGAGCTGAGGACTGAGGTGTAGTGAACAAGTGTGTGGTACATTTTGGCTGTGAGATGCCAGGGAAGAGGAAGTCGAAGGACAGTAAACAAACGGCTACAGGTATGGGTTCTATGGACAAGAATTTGGTGCACCAGAACAGTGTACCAGATATAGATAAGACACGGGTGTCCTTGGAAGGATCATCTTTAAACTCCTTTGAGCGGACTTCGCCTCCTATACTCTGTCCATCTTTACTACCTGGTCCTTGGGAAGTCGTAGAGTCAGGCCCTGTAACAGTAGGCCTAAACTTGAAGTGTGTGCTTTAGATAATACTATTATTCAGTCTCCTGGAGTTCAAGTTTCTTCATAAAATATATGGCAAAGAGTGTCGTGTACTGAGAAGTTATTGTCTGCTATTATTTTCCAACTCTGCGATTTCTCCCAGGAAACTATTGCAAAATTTAGACAAGTGGATGGCCAGTTGGAGACCTTGGCAGGGAAAAAGGGTGACCTCTCTGAATGCAGTAGGTGTGTCCGTATTAAGGACAGGGTTACGATGCACCACAAATTGGAATCCTTTGAAAATTCTTTTCATGGTAAAAATTTGAGGTTTTTGAATTTAGGGAGAAAAGTTTATGTCTATCTAAATAGTGTTATGTTGCTGATAAAGTGGTAAGGACATCTTCTGGGCAGGAGGGAGAGGACGTTCTGGTTAAGAGACCTGATCTGAGTCTCTCTGCCTTCCTAGAAGATTCTCAGGATGTCATTGACACTAAAGCCACCTTAGTGGTTTCCTTTGCGAAAGACACTGATAAGATGTTAATTCTAAAAAGTTATTTTATATTTAAGGAATCCCTTTTTTGTGGTGCTAGAATACAATTGTTCCCTGATGTTTCTAAAGCCACCCAGGTGAGAAGGAAACCCCTTCTTTTTTTTTTTTTGCTTTTGTTTTTTCTTTCTTTCAAATCTCGAGTATTAGCTCTCGCTGGTACCTTTTATCTTAGATTCCCCTGCAAATGTGTGATTACATTGAATGGGGTTAGATATGTTTTTCAAGATTCATCCCACCTGGAGAAGCTTTTGAGGAATCGAGAGGCTACCGCCCCTTAGGTTCAGATTTTAGGAGGTAAATGGTGTCATATGCTTTGGCACTGTATTGGAGTAGAGTTTTATGACAGTAATTGTGTGGTTTATGCTGCTTGATTGGTTGGTTTATTTTTATTTATTTATTTTTGGGATGCTCCCAGTGATGTGGGCTAATTTTCCCTTTATTTTTTTTTTTTAATTGTTATCTTCTTGCTGTTTTCTTTGAATGGGAATTGTGTTCTTATTTAAACTGTAAATGTAAATTAAAAAAAAAAAGCAGCCTTTTCTTTTTAATCTCCTTTTTAAAAGTTAATGCCAGCAGCCTGGTACCAGTTAAGGTGGAGCCCACAAGGTGAAGCATTTCTGAGAATGATACTCTGGAAGTTCTGGATTTCAGCTTCCTACCTAAAAGCCAAAATTTGGCCTTCAGAACTTCCCTCCCACACTTTCCTATGTCTTGGTACCAACATGTACTAAGACAGCAGATTCCTCCGAGTGCCATCTAAAGCCTTGTCTAGGTGGCACGTGAGGTCTGCTACCTTCAAACCAAGCAGGCATGTTTCCAGGCGATCCTCACGTCCACCAGCCACCCAGCTATCTACATGCCTAATTATCCAATCACCAACTATAACAGCTGTCCTAACCCTTCCCTCATGGGCACATAGCCCTGGAGAAATCTCCTCAGTGTGAGAAGGTTTTACATCACCTGGAGAACAGGTCCTAGCTACAGGATCAGTTCCTGTCACACTAGGGTGATGCTCTCCTGTCACGTGATCTCTCTACTCTATGGCAACTGGAGGTGGGACTTCAGTACTACATCCCTGTAGGTCTCATCTATATATCTCTGACACTTCCTTATGTCCTCCAATTATGCTACTCTAGACTTCAGAGATTGGATTCATTCCTTGAGAGCGAAGAGCTCCTTGTACCTAGTGCACATGTAAGAGCCCTCGCCATCTGGGAGAAAATCATACATCTGACACTCGGTGCAAAAGACTGGAAAGACCCCATCTTGCTACTGTCTGCATCTTAGTTTTAAGGTTTGGTTTAGGTATTTAAGTTTTTTACTTAGGTTTGCTGGGGATACTTATACAGCTATACTTAATACGTTTAATGGACTTTTTTCACCTCAAGATTAATCTCAGGTCCTTAATTAATCGATTCCTGATGAGAAAACCTAGCTGCACCTGAAAGTGAATATGGGCACCTCCATAAAGCGAAGATTATACCTAGGGTGAGTTGGAGGGAAAGAAGGCGTAATAAAAACTGGCTTGCTACACAGTGCCATGACCTGTGCTTCTAAGGTAAAATCTTACCATTTTCTTGTATGATTCAAACAGACCTTGTTCCTTATCGTTCCTCCAGTTCAGTCCTCCACCTCTGGGTAGTGTACCTCCTCCTGTAGCTTGGAGACTGGGCATGTCAAAATCGTGACATCACTGGATGTAGCCTGCTGGTCTCTACCATCAGCCCCAGTGTGTCCAGTCTCCATGCAGCAGGAGGACGTAGTGAGCCTAGGTGCTGAGCTCACTTGAGGAATAGATAAGGAGCAATTTAGTCAGGGTTTAGGTCTTACAAATTTTAAATTTACAAATTTCAATTTCAATTGACTAATCTTAATTTAAATTTCAAGTTTTACTTTGGTCCCTTTGATTTAATTTTATTTTCTTTGTTCCTGGGAGATATCTTAATAAAAAAAAAAAAAAAAAAGACTTCAGGTTCAACTTCCCTTTCTTTCTTCCTACCGTGCCAAGTCCACTCAGTTTTAGGATCTCTGCCCCTAGACGGTACGGGGGAGAGCTCCGCAGAACGCGCACACACAAACTCACACTGAGCGTCTGATCGCCGGCTCCGGTTCTTAAACAGCTTATTTCGGCAGAGCAGCTCTCGCTGCGAACGTCGCTCGCGGCAGCGCTGAGCGATGTCGCAGCTTGAAGGGCTGTAATTCCATGCAGTAAGTCGTTTTCTTTACCTTTTCGTCGGCGCAGGGACAAGGAGCAGGAGAGCGTTCAGCCTGTGAGTCTTCAGCTAGCTTTAGGTGCCAGAAAAGACCCGGCTGGGTTCGCAGCCATTTTGTGCACGCGGTTCTCACCGCGTGGTGCTTTAGTGTGGTGGCTCGCATTGGGGGGAAAGCAACATGGCATGGCCCCGAGACAAGGGCGTTAATTTAATTTGTTTTACATCATTTAATTTCGGGGGGGGGTCCCTTAGTTCCTTTTAGCAGGTACTACCCCCCTGTGGGGGGTAGTTCTTGTTTCTTTTTTTCTTCATTTTCTCGGTTGGGGAAAAAACAAAACAAAACACAGAAGGGACAGCAACGTTATTTACTTTACACTCTTTCTTGCCAAGGACTTTTGGGGTGTACAGCTCATGTCAGCACGCCCACAGTGTGTTGTCTGCGGCACCCGCAGAGGCACAGTCACTGACACCAGAATCTGTTGGGGATGCACTACTGTTTCTACCAGCGTGGAGCAGCAGATGGAGGGTAAAGTGGTTCCAGAGCCCCAGGGGACATCAGCAGGGATAGAAGGAGAGGCGCTGCTGATCACTCCGCCACTGCCCTGCCCGGAAGTCCCAACGGGTCCACCTAGTGCTTTGCCGGCAATAGGGTCCGGTCCGCAGCTGGGGGATTTCTCTCCATACTTTGTTTTGATTAATGCATCAGGCATTCTGTTTAATGCGTCAGGGTAAATTGCCTGAGCCCTTGCCCCTTACCACGGCTATGCAACTGCCTGGAGTAGGGGAAGCTGGTAACATTTCCCTGAGGCCCCCAAACAGATCCCGACCTCTTGACCTTTCACCCTCAGATTTTTCGGGTGGCACGAGACAGATGAAGTCAAGTTAGAACTCCAAAGCAGGTACGGAAGAATTGGAAGAAGGGGAAATACCGGAACCTGAGGATCAGGTGAAAATCATTCAGGTGTTACGGAAAGACGAGCTGACGGCACTTATCACGGAATTCCTTCAGACGCCAAATCTCGCTACGGCGCAGCCAACGGAAGAAGAGGATGTGGAAGATCCTATCATTCAAGCGGTGCGACAAGCTCAGGTAGTGTTTCCCGTCCACCGGGTGGTAGACCAGATGATCCAGGAGGAGTGGGATCAGCCAGAATCGGGACTAAGAGGGATCAGGACTATGAACAAGCTCTGTCCCTTGGTGGATAAGGACAAGGAGAAGTTCTGCTCTCCGCGAATTGATGCAGCAGTGTCAGCAGTTACAAAGAAGACCACTATCCCGGTGGAAGGTAGCGCTGCTTTAAAGGATGTGCAGGATAGGAAAGTAGATGGTTTATTGAAACAAACATTTGAGGCTAACGCTGTATCCTTGCAGGCTTCCATTTGTGGAGCATGGGTGGCGAGAGCATGTCTCAGGTGATCTCAGCGCTTACAGCAGTCTACTCAACTAGAGCAGGAGAGTGTAAGGGAGCTGACTCGGCTAGAGTCTGGGTTGGCATATTTGGCGGATGTGCACTACGACTTGATCAGAGTGTTAGCAAATAGTATGGCTTCATTGGTTGCTGCCCGGAGAGCACTGTGATTGAGGAATTGGGCGGCTGACGGCTCGTCTAAGTCGCGCCTCAGTAAGCTTCCGTTTAAAGGGAAGTTGTTGTTGTTTTGTAGAAGATCTTAACCAACTTTTCAAGGATTTAGGAGAGTACAAGGGCGGAAGACTCCCAGAGGTTAAACCTAAGCAAGGGAAGTCCTTGCCGGCCTTTCGGGGTTAGTTTTAAAGATTTCAGGAGATTTCGTACTTCTCGCTTGGGTGGTTTCCAAAGGGGAAGATTTGTTTCTAGAGCCCAGGGGTTTTGCAGGTTTCGTGGAGCAGGTAGAGGTTTCGCAGCGGTTTCCGCAGTGACAAGTAGAAAACCACAATGTAAGGAGGCGGGTCCCGGTAGGAAGCCAACCGATAGGAGGGTGACTTTGTGGATTTCTTCCTGCCTGGACCCAAATAACGTCCGACCAGTGGGTGTTGGAAATAATTTGCGAAGCTTATGTGCTGGAATTGGCAAGACCAGTTCTAGACTTGTTTGTGATGTCTCCCTGCAAAGCTCAACAGAAAACCTTAGCGGTCCACCGTACGCTAGATCGACTGTTACAGATGGGAGCAGTCACGCCGGTCCCAATAGCAGATTACGGCGTGGGGCGCTACTCCATTTATTTCGTGGTGGCCGAAGAAAGACGGGTCCCTCCGTCCTAACTTGGATCTAAAAAGTGTGAATCGCTGTCTTCGAGTACCACATTTCAGGATGGCAACATTGAGGTCAGTCATTGTGGCGGTGCGCCAAGGAGAGTACTTGACTTCCCTCGATCTCACAGAAGCGTATTTACACATTCCAATCAGAGCGACTCATCAAAGGTTTCTGTGGTTCGTGCTTCCTTGGGGACATTATCAATTCAAAGCATTGCCCTTTGGTCTGGCGATGGCCCCACGGACCTACACCAAGATCATGGTGGTGGTAGCGTTGCGAAAGGAAGGAATTCTGGTTCATCCTTATCTGTACGATTGGTTGATTCGGGCAAAGTCCAAGGCTGAGAGCGTTCAGGTTACAGACAAGGTGGTGATGTTTCTGCAGAGTCTCAACTGGGTGGTTAATTCGACCAAGAGCTGCTTAGTGCCGTCCTAGGATCTCGAGCATCTGGGGGTACGGTTCGACACTCAGAGGAGCAGTATTTCTGCCGGATCGTAGAGTTCAAGTTCTTCAACAGTTGGTGTGCAAGTTCAGGTCCGCTCCGGCACCCTCAGCATGGTTACCTTCGCGTGCTGGGAACAATGGCGGTGACCTTGGAAGTAGTGCCATGGGCCAGATTTCATATGCGTCCATTACAGAGGGTGTTGCTTCGCCGCTGGTCTCATCAGTCCGACTCGCTGAACAAATGGCTTCCCTGCTCCCTCGAGTCAGGCAGTCCCTTTGGTGGTGGCTGCTTCCAAGATCTCTGAAAGCAGGAATGCCCTGGAACAGCCGGAGTGGCTCCCATTGTTGATGGACGCAAGTCTCGCGGGATGGGAAGCACATTGCGAAGATCTCTTCGCGCAAGGCACTTGGACCAACCAAGAGAGCAAATGGTCAATCAACCGACTAGAGCTGAGAGCGGTCTGTCTAGCGCTACAGACGTTCAAGGCTACGGTGACAGGTTGAGCGGTGCGAGTTCTGTCAGACAACTCCGCGACGGTGGCCTACATCAATCGACAGGGCAGTACAGGAAGTGTGGCCATGGAAGAAGAAGCAGAGGCACTGTTCTCTTGGGTAGAACCTCGACTACCAGCGATATCGGCGGCGCACATTGCAGGAGAGGACAATGTGATGGCGGATTTTCTCAGCAGGGTCCGGGTGGATGCCGGGGAGTGGGAGTTGCATCCAGACGTGTTTGCGCAAATAGTCCACTGATGGGGACCGCCAATCATGGATCTCATGGCGACCTTTCAGTCAGCAAAGACGGGTCGCTTCTTCAGCAGACGGCGAGAGAGGATGTCGGAAGGAATCGACGCCCTGATACAACATTGGCCGTCGTCAGGACTCCTCTATGTCTTCCCTCCGCGGGCGCTCCATAGGGCAAGTGGTTCAGCGTATCGAAGCTTATCAGGGGAGAGTGCTGTTGGTGGCAAGACGCCTGTGGTACGCCAATCTCATTCGACTGCACGACGGGGATCCTTGGAGGTTACTGACATTGGAGAATCTGTTGCTTCAGGGGCCACTTAAAATGCCTCAGGTGGATCGGTTCTCGCTTACGGTTTGGCCATTGAAAGGGCAAGGTTAAGGAAAAACGGTTACTCTGGAGCGGTCATCGTGACTTTACTTGGAGCGAGAAAAAAGTCCACGTCTCTTGCATATGTACGCATATGGCGTATTTTTGAGGACTGGTGCTCACGGCAGCAAGTACGCGCGGCTACAGTATCCGTTTCCGTGGTGTTAAGCTTCCTGCAAGACGGGTTTGATAAGGTTCTGGCAGCAAGTTCCTTGAGAGTTCAGTTAGCAGCCCTGGCTTGCTATAGAGGCAAAGTTCAGGGAGTGGCTCTAGGTTCGCATGCAGACATGTTATGTTTCCTTAAGGCAGTATCCCGACTGCAGCCCCCTCGTAGAATCATGGTCCTGCTGTGGGATCTCAACCTGGTTTTAGGGGCGTTAGCTAAGGAACCATTTGAACCCTTACATCAGGCATCGGTTAAGGATTTAACCTTAAAGACAGTGTTTTTGGTAGCCATCTGTTCGGCGAGGCAAATTTCGGAGTTACAAGCATTGTCATGTAGAGAGCCGTTTTTGTCTTTTTCCAGAGAAAAGGTGGTGTTGCGCCCAGTTCTGTCCTTTCTACCAAAGATGGTTTCTCCGTTTCACCTAAATCAAACGGTTTCTCTTCCAGCTCTAGGTTCGGCGGAGGGGAACCTATCGGACCGTAGTTTACACCATTTGGATATAAAGAGAGTGCTGTGCCAGTATTTAAAGGTGTCAGAAACTTGTCGCAAGTCAGATCGCCTGTTCGTGGTGTTCGGAGGTCCCCGCAAAGGAAAAGCGGCTGTGAAGGCGTCCATTTCTAGATGGATTAGAGAGGCGATTGCGTCAGCATATCTTTTGCAAGGTCTTCAGTCGCAGCGGAGTTACGAGCTCACTCTACCAGAGCGGAAGCGACTTCCTGGGTGGAACACAGTTTGGTTCTGCCAGTAGAAATCTGTAAAGCGGCCACCTGGTCGTCTCTCCATACTTTCAGTAAGCACTACTGCCTGGATGTTCTGGCGGCGAACGATGCCTGTTTCGGGTCGGCAGTGTTAAGAGCCGGCTGGAAAGGTCCCTCCTAATGATTACTGCTCTGTTACATCCCAGAGGTGGAGGACTGAACTGGAGGAACGATAAGGAAATAGAAATTACAATTACCTGGTAATTGTTGTTCCTTGAGGAACTCCAATTCAGTCCTCATTCCTGCCCGGGGATGGTTTCATTGGCAGTGGACGGTCAGTTGGGAGAAGTGCAAGACTACTGGTGGGTATGGTTCTATTAATTTCTGTCTATTCTTCTTCTTGTCTTTGGCTTTGCATAAGGTGGAAGGAGAACGTACCGGAAGCAGTCCCCTTCTTACTAGAGGGGGAGGTTAGTTTTCAATTATTTTTGTGTTAGACTTCAGTTTGAGTATAAGGTTAAAATTACTATGATAGCTACTTATTTGTTGCTCCTTTGAGTCTGCTTTGTCAGTAGTTCACTGGGGCTGATGGGAGAGACCAGCAGGCTACATCCAGTGATGTCACGATTTTGATATGCCCAGTCTCCAGGCTGCAGGAGGAGGTACACTACCCAGAGGTGGAGGACTGAACTGGAGTTCCTCAAGGAACAACAATTACCAGGTAAGTGCAATTTCTATATTTGATAGGTGGTGTCTTTCAAACTGCCCCTTTGATCTCTGACTTGCCTTTAACACCTTTTTTAGACAACTTCACTGATTTTTTTGCCTCCTAACTGGAAGGCCTCTTTGTAAAGGTCACTAGAAACAAGTTTATTTCTTTGTACTCTGAGACTATTTATTCTACTTGTATGCTAAGCTATACTCTGATTTGATTTTAAATAAAAAAGCTCTCTGGTGGTACTAAGACCTGACTGACTCAGTAAAATCACTGAATTTTAAAATACACAGATTTTTCAGCTTTAGTTCAAAAATTTAGTGCCTAAGGCAATGAGGAAGTCAGTGTAGATTGTGTGTTCATGAGAAGAGACTCCATACAGGATTCTTGTGGCAGTGTTTTTGAGCTACCTGCAGAGTGTGGATTGCACATGTCGGTAGTCCTTGAAGGATAATGCTGCAGTAATCCCAGGTGCAAGAGTACCAGCACTTGTATCTGTTGTTGTCTTTCCATTAGGTAGGAGGTGAACCACGTTATGATTGTGCTGTGTAAGCTGATTGGTAGGCTGTGTAGTAGTGCTTCATGAGGTACAGAGTCAAAGGCTACAGTGATGACCAGGAAGACAAGTATGTATCCTTCATGGAGTTTCTATGTGCCTTGATTTAGTCTGCCCATGTGGGCTGTGAGCAAGGTTTCGACACTGGTAGGGTCAGAAGCCATGTTGTGTGTCTAGGGATGCGTGGGTGTCAATATGGTCCTGGAGTTGGAGTTGCATTACCTTTTCGGTGACCTTTTGCTATGCAGGGCAGGCTGGAGGTGAAGCTATAGGAGTTTGGAGTGGTTGGGTCCAGGTGGTTGTTTTTGAGTGTGGGCCTGATGGATGATTGTTTGAGACTGGATGGCAGATATCCTTGGGTGTGAGAGAGCTGGGTGATTTTGAGTAGTTTTGGTGCAAGTTCAGATCAAACTATTTTGATTCAACTTACTGGGCAGGGATCCATTGGAGAGGTTATGGTATTTGTTGTAGATGATGGTCTTTATTTGATCCAGGGTAATGTTGTGGAAGATGTGCCATGTATGGGTGGTAGTGGTGTATTAGTAGTTGGTTGGTTGGTTTGTTCCCATTTTCTCCTTGAAGTGATTGGCCAGGAGTTGAGAGGAGGGAGTTTCTTATTTGATGATCTGGGTGTGATTCTGTAATACTGATTTTAACTATGGTGAATACCCCTCATGGACAATTCAATGAGTTTAGTAGTAGTTTGGAGTGGTATTCCTTTCTGTTGCTGTTGATGGTTTGTTATTGTAACGGGATCATATAGTTATCTCGATTGGTTACTGTTTTTGAATGTTGCCATTTTCTTTCCAGATGTCGGAGTGTCTGTTTAGTATTTCTCAGATTTGCGGTGTGCCATGTGGTTTATTCTGCTGTGTGTTCTGGTTTTTAGTGCTTCTGCAGCTTTGGATATTTTGTCCGATTTACAGTTTTGGATTAGGTTATCCAGATTTTGTGAATCTAGTGGAGGGGGGATTGCATTTAGGAATTGTTCCTTGAGTAAACGTTGAAATAATCTTATACCGGGTTGCTGATGCAGGTGTGGTTTTAGGGCCAGGTCTTGCAGGAGGTGGAAAGTGATTAGTTTGTGGTCAGACCAGGGGATCAATATATATATACAGGGTGGCCCAAAAAAAGTGAGAACATCTCGTAAATTAAAAGCTTAAATAGTTTACTTATTTAACTTTTTAAGCTATATAACGTCTTTATTTTGACAATTTCTGGTCGCCATCTTTGTTTTTTTAATTTGTCAATCATTTACATCTGTCTTTTTGAATTTTTAAATAACTTATATGCTGTGAGATGTTACGATTGACAAATTAAAAAAAAAAAAGATGGCGACCGGAAATTGTCGAAATAAAGACGTTATATAGCTAAAAAAGGTAAATAAGTAAATTTATTTAAGCTTTTAATTTACGAAATGTTCTCACTTTTTTGGGCCACCGTGTATATGTGTGTGTGTATATGTATATATTTGTGTGTGTGTGTGTATATGTATGTATAATTTTTTGCGGTGGGGGGGGTGAAGGCTGTGCATTTCGTATCATGTAGTTTGTGACAAAAATGAGGTCCAACAGTCCTTCCCATGTTGTGTGTTGGTTGGTTTACTAATTGGGTGCATTATAGTGCTTCCATAGCATCCAGAAATGATTTGGCTGCTTTGTGTGGAACTGAAGATAGGTTCAAGTTACCTAGAAAAACATATTTGTTGCCTAAAGGATGGTTGTTTGTCAGCTGATGCAGAGGGTATTTGTCACAGCAAACATGTTTAGTCCATCAGTTGATATTGCACTAACCTGGCATAATTGCATGTTGGCTCGAGCTAGTATGAGGACATTCCCACCCCTGCTCCCAATCCTGGGGCAGCTGAATATGTTGAGGTTAGGTATAACAAGTTGATTCACTAGGACGGTGGTGTTCTCTGATAGAACTCAGTGATGCACATAACGTCTAGGTCATAGTCTTCAGGTATATTGGATAGGACAGGGATTTTGTTGCATGCTGAGCATGAGTTGATAAGTGCAAATTTTAGTTGGATGGGAGTTGTATGGTTTGTCTGCACTAGTGCCTCGGTAGTGATCCCTTCCTGGGATCTGTGTCTGGTGCTGAAGGCCCTGGTGGCAGTGTCCTTTGAGCCATAGAAGCATGCTACTTTAAAGGATTTGTTGCTCAGGACGATCTTCTTGGTTGCAATTTTTTCCGCAAGGCGGATTTCCGAGCTGCAGTCTGTCTTGTCAATATTTTTAACTGTCTTTTCATAGGAGACTGTTTCCATTCAGCCTATACCTGCCTTCTTGTCTAAGGTGCTTTCTCCCTTTCACGTGAACCAGGTGGTCTGCCTGCCCTCCTTCTCAAAGGAGAAGTGTTTGGAGGAAGGCTGAGGGATCTCCGCCTTGTGGATACTGGAGGGTGCTTCTCTGGTATTCTGTAGTTACAAATTTCTTTGGTAAGCCTGACCATGGTTTTGTGCTGTTCCTTATCGGTCCTACAGTTCAGTCCTCCACCACTGGGTAGTGCACCTCCTCCTGCAACATGGAGACTGGACAAGTCAAACTTGTGACATCACCGGGTATATCCTGCTGGTCTTCTCCCATGATCCCCCAGTGTGTCCAGTCTCCATGCAGCATGAGGACGTAGTGAGCCTAGGTGCTGGGCTCACTTGAGAAGCAGTTTAGGAGGAGTTAGTCAGGATTTGATTTACCTTGCATTTCTTTTGCCCTTCTTTAGGTGTAATCCTGTAAATTGAATTCATTTTCATTTAATTTCATTTACTTTTACTTTATTTATTTTCACCTAGTCTGCCTTAGTGTAAAGGGGGGTTCTGTCCCTTTTCAAAGTTCACGCTGCCAGCTAGCCTCTCTGCTTGGGATTCTTCGGTCTCTGTGCCCGGTGATGATCTCTCCCCCAGGACTGTACGGGGGAGAGCTCTGTGGAACACCTGCATTTTGGCAGTGTCCATGCGGCAGATTCCCATCGCGGCGGGAGCCTCAGGCCGTTCGAGGTTCTTTAGCCGGTGGGCCGGGGCTCGCAGCGTCTGCTACTTCTGGTGGCGCGAGGCAGCAGCGTGTCTGGACAGCTCTTCACCCCGCAGCTACAGCGGGGTAACTGCTGCATCCCGACGCCACAAGGGAGTCTCTCGAGTCCGCATGGAGGGGCTCTGAGCTCTTGCCGCCTCTGTGGTGTTTGGCGCCAAGCGGGCCCGCTTCGGATTGGCGCCATTTTCTCGGCAGGGCTGAGGCCTCGTGGCGGAGAGCAGAGCAGCCCCGCGTTTGAGCAGACGACGCTGTTCCACGCGGCTACACCCAGATAAGGACTTCCTTTTGCTGTTACTTTTAATTTTAATTCTAATTTTAATTTCCTTTTAATTTTAATTTCCTTTTAATTTCATGATAGTTTATAGTTCTTTGAATGCAATGTGATTGGTTTGGGTTTTACTTCTTGGGGGGTGCCTTTACCTTTGTCTGCATTCTGGCAGTTAGCGACGTCTGTCAGCAGCAGGTTTCCGTGCTAGGATTTGGCCATTCAGGGTCATCGGCGGCACAACCACCTACAAATTGAGCCCTTTCTGAAATTGTCATTTACATAAGGATGCTATTTCCATGTTTATACGCTTGGAAATTGTGCAGACAGCCTCTAAATGTCGTTATGCCATCTGCAAATTTGATCGCCATGCTTGCTGATCTCTTTTCCAGATCATTTCAGTGCAGTAGATGTTACCAGATGCCAGTTCCAGTGCAGATCCCGAGACATTCCACTATTTACGGGTCTCCTGTGAGAAAACTGGCCATTTAGTCCTATTGTGTTCCTGTTTTTGATCCATTTCCCATTCTATAATATCACATCATCTCCTTCCTCAGGAGAAGTTCATAAGGGGCTTTGTCAAGTACCTTCTAAAACATCCAGATACATATCTGTAGGTTCATATTCAAAGCCGTCCGGTTACATGTCCCTCCATTGTGGAATGCTGTACTAGTAGGCATACTTCATATGCTGGGCTTACAAGTTGGCTTCCGCGCTGCTCGGCATCAGCCAAGGTGACTGCCGGTTTAGGCTGTGGAGTCAGCCTGGAGGAGGGGCCTTGCATTCTCTGGACAATGCCCTGTTCGGTTGTGTGCCTTGTGGCCCTTATGGAGTTGTAAAAAGGAAAAAAAAGAAAAAAAAAAAAGAAAGAATAATCAAACAGGAAAGCCTTCCTAATTGTCCCCACTTCTTTTTTATAAGGTTCTGTCCCTTTCTTCCGGGAGCTTGGCCGGAGCGTGGTTAGACTCAGCTACATTTTGGGGATCCTTTATGTACAAGGCGTTTTAGTGTACGTAGCACGCCCAGTGTTCCATCGTCTGACTGGAACGGTACGCGGTACGTCAGCCGTGGCAGGCGTTCACGGACACGGTAGCGGATCGAGCGCTGTAGGTGCTGTCTGAGATCTCCGGGATGGTGGCCTATTTCGATTGGCAGGGTGGAGTCGGTCGGGTGGTCAGGGTGGCCCGAGCGAAGGGACAGCGTGCGCGGTTGAAGCCTTGGCGGCCTGCGTTTCGGTGGGGACACTGTGGTGGCGAAAGTCCTTAGCAGGGTCCGAGTGTTTGCCGGAGGAGTGAGATTGCATCAGGTGGTGTGCGCGCCGCGTGTGCTCAGATGCGGTCAGCCCATATTGGACCTCATGGCGACCTGTCAGTCTGCGGCGACGGGTCGATGTTTAGCAGAGGACATATGAGGCTACTGGATAGCGTCGACGCATTGGTACGGGGCCGTGGCCCGGTCCATTCTATGCCTTTCAGAGGTCATTGTGAAAATGGCCGACTGGGGCTGGTTGCTAAGATATGTGCTCTTCATTAGTCAGTGGGGACCATTACCAGTGTATTCTGCAACATTTGCATGAGCTTGCATAATCTTTACTTGCAACCAATCGAAATAACTGTCCAAAACCAGTTGATGCAGTCACTACTTAAATTTGCCTCGCTTGACAGTAAAAAAAAAAAAAAAAAAAAAGACATATTTATTTTATACCGATAGGTCACTCACAGCATATTTGGCGATTCCTCGTCCTGGTGTTAATCATGCAGATAATTTCTGCTCTAGTTGTGGTGTTGTGACTTTTACATCACAAAAATGGCATATGACTGAGGCGGTTCAGAAAGCCTACAATTTATATTTTGGCTGCAGAATAAAAGATCAGGATAAAAGCTAGGTGCCACACATATGCTGCAATACATGTGTAGCAGATCTCAGGCTGTGGATGGATGGGAAAAGACCATCAAAGTCTTTTGCGGTTCCAATGATCTGGAGAGGGCCCATGGATCACGTCGGCGATTGCTACTTCTGCATGGTTCCTCCAATTCCGGAGGGCATATCCAGGTGATGTAAGCGGTTGGCCTACTGGCATTGCGTCGTGGGTGTGGCTACCAGAGTCTCCTTTCTTTTTTGTCACACCATGTAAGACTCCACATCTTCTGAAACAACGCTGGACTCTGGGGCACTTGACACCCTCTTATATGCCCTTGGTGGATCACGCTTGGTTTATTGCAACTCATTGCTTAGCTGCATTCCACATTCTCAATTAAAAAGACTCCAACTGGTCCAGGACATAGCTGTAGAGCTACTTTGTGTTGCAAAGAATAAAGCCCTTAAGAGGTGTGACAAATAGGGTGTTTGACGCTGGTGGTTTTTTTCCATTTCCCTCTTTTTGCTTCCCACCTCTGTCTGGATGGACCTCGGTTCCGTTCTCCCTCGTGGAATCCGGCTGTGCCTGTTTAGTTGTCGGTTTGGGACTTACGCAAGAACACTTTGCTTGTAACCTGCGTTCCTTGGACCTTAGGTGAGGTTCCGTCGCTTTCTGGGAGGTCTCTTCGCTGCCTGTCCCTCCGTGGAGGCGGGTTCTGCGGGAGAGCAGCGGTTGCTAACACTTGACACCCTGGTGGGGTCGAGAGCCAAGGGGGAGCTCAAGCGGATTTTTCAGGCGGAGCTCCGGTAGCCTTCTCAGTAGGTCTGTTTCTAGGGCGTTCAGTGTGTTTGCGATGGCGAGTTTGTCTTTCTGAAGCACTAGCACTGCTTGGGGCAGAGTTCTGTGCTGTTTTCACCAGTGAAGAGGATCCAAGTGGGCTCTCGGTCGTGTCTTCCTGGTTGGCTTACCGCCTGTTGACGTGAGGAGCGGGCTGGGTTCGGTGCCTGCTCTGTTCGTTTAGGGGCCGAGCCGACTGGATAGGTCCCTCCCAATGATTACTGCTCTGGTACATCCCAGTGGTGGAGGAATGAACTGTAGGACCGATAAGGAAATGGAAATTACACTTACCTGGTAATTGATGTTCCTTGAGGGAGTACAGTTCAGTCCTCATTCCCGCCCGGGGATGGATGTTTCAGACGCGAGGCGTCAGTTCCGAGTATGCTTTCGGATCCTAGAGTCGGCAACGGGCTCTGATTGGCAGGTAATCGCGAGAGCAACCTTTTCTGCCTATACTCTTCCTTAGTTCTCCTTCCTTCTAGCTCTCTGTCTTCCGCTGTTTGGTGCGCAGGGGGACAGGGGCACGGAGGAGGGTGTTTTCGGCCTTTCTTTTTGGGGCCCTGTGATTTTAAAGTTGAAGTTTGAGCATAGCTTTGTATTTAGTACTTTAACTGGTTGTTTGTTTGCTCCTTTGAGTCTGCTTTGACAGTAGGTCACTGGGGGATCATGGGAGAAGACCAGCAGGATATACCCGGTGATGTCACAAGTTTGACTTGTCCAGTCTCCATGTTGCAGGAGGAGGTGCACTACCCAGTGGTGGAGGACTGAACTGTACTCCCTCAAGGAACATCAATTACCAGGTAAGTGTAATTTCCATTTTGCTGACCTGTGCAAGGGTGATGCGGCTTTTGGGCGCTGGATTGAGGAGGCCATGTTCTTGGCGTATCTGTTACGGAACCGTCTGGTTGCGGAGGGTTTGCATGCCCATTCTACCTGAGCACAAGTGCCCTCATGGGTGAAGCAGAGCTCAATAGCTCCTGCAAATGTTTGTCAGGCAGCAGCATGGGCATTACTTTCCACTTTGGTCAAGCATTACCACTTGGATGTCCATATGTGGGTGGACATAGCCTTGGCTCAAGGATTTTGCGAGCTGCTGTGTTTTCTTCCAGCCTAGTGGAGTTGTAGCTTTGGTACATTCTATTTGTCTGGACTGGTCTAGCAGGACGATATGGAAGGTGACATTTTACTTACCAGTTAGTCTTTTCCTTGAGTCCTGCTAGACCAGTCCAGGGCCCACTCCTGAAACTGTATTTGTTTGGTTCTGCTGCGCTACCCTTGGATCCACTATGAATTTCATATTTGGGCTTTGCAGGTTCATCTTCCACTGACGACATTCTGTTTATGCTTTCCTGTACATAGTTCTCCACTGTTGATTATGCATTGTTGCCCATAGTTGAGGTTCTGTGAGGTTTGCCATGTTTCTTCCATATGCTTTGGGATGAATACTGAGATGACTAGAGACAAAGGAGTGGTGTCATTGAAATCTGGGATTTTCATTGGTTCTTTGCCTCCACCAGTCTGCTGGAAGGGAAACGCAACCCACTTGTCTGGACTGATCTAGCAGAACTCGAGGAAAGGACATTAACTGGTAAGTAAAATGTCACCTTATTTGATAGGTTTCATAACATCAAAGCAGTTTATGTATCAAATACAATTACATAATTAGGGATTTACTAACAAATGGAAAAACAAAGGAAGGATAAGGAAAGGTATAATAGTGCAAGTACAATAAGATAATATGAAAATATAACTCTCAGCTTTAACAAATGACTATACGAGCAACATCAATATCATTACCATTAACTGGGTCAAACTAAAGGTAACTGGGACAGACTACCAGCTAGCAACGGTCAAAGTTAACAAATTGAGTCTCCTTGAGGCCAGGATTAACCATACAGCCAAGGAAAGGCCTGTGGGGGAAAAAACAGGTCTTTGAAGCATTTTTGAAATTCAAATTGGTAGATTCCACTCTTAACTCAGGCAGTTTGTTTCATGACTGTGGAGAAAGAAACGTAAAAGCTGCAGCTCTAATTAACAGAGGGAAGGAAGTGGAAACAAATGCTGCTGGGAAGTTCTGATTGGACTAACTTAGTATGCAGGTTACTAAGGTAGGCTAAATACTAAGATTGTCTGTTTCTTATTCACCAGTCCAGATGAGTGGGTTGCCAGCAGGTAGAGACAGACTTGCGCAACTTTCAGTGATGTCATCTGATATATCCTCTGGTGCAGCATTGAAAGATGCCAGTAGCAAGGTATGTGGAGTTTTGCAGTAGTGCAGATAGGCCTGACTGTCATTGCACACACAACAGTACAAGTGGCCTTTGGATTGAGTCCTGGAGGATCCAACAATGCTCGGAGCAAGGGTGTGCCCTTGACTCCTCGAGCCGACAGCCATTCAGGATCCAGAGCTGTTTCTCATGGGTTACTGGCACTCTGTGGGCCAAAGAGGAGCAGATGAACCCCATGAGGGACTCCTGAGGGGAGTTGGTAAGTTGGGCCTAGACCCTCTTCCCTCTTTCTGTTCTTACATGTTCTGTGTTTTTCCTAACTTTTTCTGATTGCTTTTTACTTCTCCTCATTGTATTCAATGGGAAATATTTGTCTCTTTGCTGCTTTTAATCAGCTTGAAAAAGGAAAAAAAAAAGGCCTTGATCGGTAGCCTCGGGCGTTTCTCTAGTTTTCTCAGTCAGCCTGACAGGCCTCGGGACTCCCTTTTTGCTACAGCCCTGCTGTGGTGTCTTTTTAGTTTTTCCTGCAGCTGGCTTCAGCCTTCTGGCCCTTAGCAGTTTTTTTTTTGGGGGGGGGGGGTGGGATTGGGTGTTTGTGTTTGTGTTTTTTTTTTTTTTATTGTGGCTGCTGCTTGTAACTGCAAAGCTGGGGGCACCTTCTTGCAGGTATTCTGCCCCATGCATATCTGTGGTCTTTGTCACTCTTTTCCTTTTTCTATGGTGGACAATGCAGCTACTTCAGATGGTGATTATGCAGCTGTATTCCTGGTGGCCTCTGTACCCTACTGGTCAGAATGTGATGCAGCTCCAGAAACAGCTCTTCGGCTGTGTTCAGTCCAGCTACTTCTTTGCAGCCCCCTTTATGAGGGCCCGAGGCTTGGATGTCCTAGAGACCTGGGACCCATGTGTGCTCCTGTTTTGTATAGCTAGAGGTGATACGGCCCCTGCTTCACCTTTGTGCTCCTCTGTTCCTCTGGGAGCTCAGTCTTTCCCCCATGGGTTTGGTGGAAGGACTCAAGTAAAGTTCCTGCTACCGGAACTTAAGTCTGGGAAGGACAACATGATGGTTCCCCCAGGAGCCAGTTAGGGTCTGTGATCTGCCTTTTCTCTGCTGGACTCTGTTTATGCCCTTTCAGGCATCTCTGGTGGCTCTGCACGTTGCGGAGCTGCCTTTTTGGGTGATTTTAGCAAGTAGTCCCTTTTATACTTGGGGGATCCAGTGGTCTGCTGCACACTATGTCTCCCTATCCCTATGCTCCAGCACATAGAATGTGGGAAGAAGCCCACAAACTGGGCCTTCGGGGTCCTAAGGTCCTGTCTTGGCAGTCCCCTCGTCCCCAGAGTGGGACCAACCCTTTGAGCCCCTCAGGTGGAAATAGTGCTTATGGCTGTGGCTAAGCACATGACCATCCCGCTGGAGGGAGGTGCTGCATATGAGGAATCTCTCTATTCTGGAGGGTCAAGGTCTTTGAGCAGCTATGACAGTAGCCGCATTAGGCTCTTTGAAAGTGCTGGGTGCATGCTTGGAAGCTAGCCCTCTTATGATCAATCCTTCCTCTGCCTGTAGTCTTGTGGTTCCAGCAATGTGACTATGGTCTCTTGCTCCTAAGGTTGCAGGTTTGTTCCCTGGAATGGCTAGCATTGTTTGGGCTGAAGGGTCATTAACACCTGTCTCCTTTTGGATACTTGAAGGCTTGCAGCAGACTGCCTAGGTAGCTGTGCTGTTCAGTCTCTTTCCTAGCCCTGGCAGCGGTGGTGGTATTGGCTAGGGCTGGCAGTATCCTTAGTCGACAGATACTGGCTCTGATCTGTGGCAGGCACTTTCTCTTAAATGTTGCTTCCTCTTCAAGAGGAGAAGATCACTCACAGATACTCCTGGAAGGACCAAAGAACCTTCTGAGGCTGCGTGTGGAACCTAGAGATTTTATTTTTTTTAAATGTATATTCCACACTAAAACCTAGGCAGGTAACATAAAACATAGTAAGTTGCACCAAAAAAAAACGGTAACAAAACATAACATACTTCTGCTTGGCTAACACCTGAACCTGCTAGCTTACAATATTCAAAAAAGCCTGACACAATCTCATAAACTAGTTCATGCAAACAGCTGGAAAAGCTGGTTAAAATAAATGTGCCTTCAATTTTTTTTAAACACCAAAATATCTGAAATATAGCACAGTTCTGCAGGCAAAGCATTCCAAATATGCAGAACAGCCATAGAGAAGATCCTGCTGAACACTTGAAAATGAATCCACTAAAATGATGGAACATCTATCAATGATGTCTCCTGTGAGTGTAAGACACGAAGAGGGCAGTAAACGCATTAAAAAGCAGACAAATGGAGTGGGGATTTGTGATTCCAAAATTTGAATACCAACATGATGACTTTATATAAACTGTGGAATTTAATTGGCAACCAATGTAACTTACATAAATCAATAGAAATATTCTCAAACCCATTCACTATCAGTAAGATGCCCTTGTACTGCTGTGAGCCTTTCAGGGTCTCAATTGCAGTCCTGTCTGGAGCTTCTGGCATGCTTGAGTAACCTCCATGACTCCTTTTGGGAGCTTGTAATTCCCCTTAATGTGTCTAGTGATCCCTCCTGGGGTGCAGCCGATTGTGTGTAACTTTGGCAGTTCTTTCTGGATGGACCCTTACCACGTTAGACTTCAAGTCTTCAAGGTTCTTAATGGATGAAGATGTCCTAGCTCCTTCTACAAATTGTCCACCTTCTGTCCCTAAAATCTCTGATTCAGGACATCTTGTGATGCACAATATTTGATTTATGGCAGAGATTATAGAGTCTCCTCGATAGAGTATCCCCTCAGGCTCTCTGCGTATATGGGTGATGTTTGAGGAAACACTTCTGCGCCTCCTGCGATGTCAGTTTGTTTTCCAATGTCATCCACTGTGGAGCCAGGGATATTATCCTCTATATAGTACATAACTGAGAGCTTGACAAATCCCGGGTGCCAGGTCACCATGTTGACTATTAATTGCACCCTGGCGCCTGGGATATGATTGCTTCACTCCCCCAGCCATCACCCGATATATCACTGTGATTGGCTCTGCTTGTAGTTCGAGCCGCGTAGTGAAGAAAGTTTGCTAATCTCACGGGACTCGAAAAAACAAAATTAGCAAACTTCCTCCACTACATGGCTAAAAGTACATGGAAAGCTAATCACAGTGGAGGAAATTTGTTAATCTCGTTTACAGTTTTGCGAGATCAGCAAGCAGTGCGGCTCAAACTACATGCAGAGCTGATTGTGGTGAAATAGTGGAAAATGGTAAGACGTTGGGGGATGGTTTTGGGGTAAAGAGAGAAAGAGACATTGGATGATGACTGAGGGAGGGAGAGAGAAAGGCACAGTCAGTGATGGTGAGGATGGGGGCTCTGTTTTTGCTTCATCTCCCTAGCATGTCCTGCCGTGACACTGACCCACTCGATACCAGGGTAATGGAAATCACCCATTATTACTGGATTGTAACTTTCTGTTAGTGCCCCTAATTTCTGTGAGCATTTTATCATCTTTTGTTCATTCTGGCCAGGTGGTCGATAGTACACCCCCACTACCATCACCTTCCCCTTTTAACATGGAATTTCAATCCATAGTTATTCTACCGTGTATTTTGTTTCCTGCAACACTTTAATCCAGTATGACTCAATGCTCTCTCTAATATAGTGCACAACCCCTCCACCAGTTTGATCTGCTCTATCATTGCAATATAATTTGTATCCAGAAATGAGTGTCCCACAGGTTGTCCTCCTTCCACCAGGTCTCTGAGATACCAATCATATCTAACCTCTCATTTAGTACTATATATTCTAACTCAACCATCTTATTTTTTAGCCTCTAGCATTTGCATACAAACATTTTAAAGGTCAAATTTTATTCATATTAATCTGGTTATCGGTAGGAAGGGGTAATTTTGGAATTTTTAATCTGTCTGCTCTGTACTTAAGAACATTTGGATTACTTTTGTCTTTATTGAACTCTCGCTATAAATAAGCCCTAACTTCAGTCTTTTGTTAATATCCTTCATGAATACATTGTTCCGAACCATGCACTTTTGGGAGACAGTCGGCTTTCCCCTATCTCCTTTTTAAAGATTAATGCCAGTAGCCTGGTTCCATCCCAGTTAAAATGGAACCCATCCCTTCGGAAAAGCCTTTCCTTTCCCTAGAATGTTCCTCAGTTCCTAACAAGTCCAAAACCCTCTTTTTTGCACCATCGTCTCATCCACGCATTGACACTCCAGAGTCTGCCTGCTACCCTGGAAGTTCTGGATTTCAGCATCCTACCTAAAAGCCTAAATTTGGTCTCCAGAACCTCCCTATCGCACTTTCTTATGTAATTGGTACCAACATGTACCAAGACAGCAGACTCTTCCCCAGCACTATCTAATACCTTGTCTAGGTGGTGTGTGAGGTCCGCTACCATCGCACCAGGTAGGCATGTTACCAGGCGATCCTCACATCCACCAGCTATCTACATGCCTAATACTTGAGTCGCCAACTATAATGGCTGTCCTATCCTTCCCATCATGGGCATATGGCCCTGGAGAAACCTCTGCAGTGCTAGAGGGTTTTACATCACCTGGAGAACAGGTCCTACCTACAGGGTCACGTCCTGCCACACCAGGGTGATACTCTCCTGTCATGTGACCTCTCTCCTCCATGGTAATAAGGAGGTTGCCATACTGGAGGTGGGACTTCAGTACTACATCTCTGTAGGTCTCATCGTCCTCTGTCTTCTATGTCTTCCAAGTCTGCTACTCTAGCCTCCAGAGATCGGACTTGTTCCCTAACAGCAAAGAGCTCCTTGCACCTAGTGCACATGTACTACTCCTCACCAACTGGGAGAAAATCATACATGTGACACTCCATGCAGAAGACTGGAAAACCCCTATCTCGCTGTTGGACTGATGTCTATATCTTAGTTTTAAGGTTTTGTTCAGATATTAAAGTTGTTTACTTACCTAGGTTTGTTGGGGATACTGATACTAATACAACTATACCTATATATGTTAAATGGACTTTGTTCACCTGAAGAATAATTACCCAGGTCCTTAACAAATGTATTTCTGATGAGGATAACCAGCCACACCTAAAAATGATAATGGACACCTCCCCCCTTTAATAGGTATAAGAGCCTATAAAGTTAAGATTATCCTTGCGGTAGGTGGGAGTTGGGGTGGGAGAGAGGGAAAGAAGACTTAAAAGCTGGCTTGCTATGCAGTGCCCTGAACTGTGCTTTTAAGGTAAAGTCTTATCAATTTTCTGAGCGAGTCACGCAACCCTTGGTTTGATAGAGGGGGCATCTCAAATTGCCTTTTTGATCTATCACTTGCCTTTAACCCCTATTTAAGACAGCTTCACAGATCTTTTGACTCCTAATCAGAAACAAGTTTAGTTCTTTGGACTTTGAGACTGTTTATTCTACTTGTATGCTAATCTATACTCCGGCGACTGCAAAAGCTAAAAGGATTCTTGGGTGCATATGGAGAGGAATGGCTAGCAGAAAAAAGGAGGTGATAATGCCTCTGTATAAGTCTTTGGTGCGACCTCATTTGGAGTATAGTGTGCAATTCTGGAGACCGCACCTTCAAAAGGATGTGAACAAGATGGAGTCAGTGCAGAGGGTGGCTACTAAAATTATTAGTGGTCTTCATTTATTTATTTATTTATTGAACGGTTTTATATACCGCCTTTCAGAAAAATCAAAGCGGTTTACATAGAACAAAACTTGAACATTACATTGAAACTTATTCAAACAATTGAAATTACAGTGAACATTAAATTGTATATAATAAAAATGGTAATTTGAGGGTTACAATGCTGAGTAAATGCTGATTAGGTATATAGATAGTTTAAACATATATACAGATTTAAATATTTACAAATTTCAAAAATCTTATCTGAGCAAGGAAAAATGTATTGTAGTTCACTAGAATTATTACTGTAAAGAGTAAATGTGATAATGTGGAGAATTGGGTATTGTAAGATAGAGTAAGAAAAAGGAAAAAGTAAGTTGTGAATTAATGAATATGAGTATACATGAGTTTAAGTGGGAAATATTTCATTTTTTGGGAATGAGTCTCCAAAGTACTCTACAAATAGGTGAGTTTTAAGATCTTTTCGAAATGCTGAAAGATCTGTGATATCTCTGAGTTTATCCGGCAGAGCGTTCCATATTAAAGGAGCTTTGAAGCTGAATGCCCTATTTGTTGTAGTTTTATTGAGTTTTGAAAAGTTGTTTGGAACAAGTAGTGTGTTCAGGTTCCTTTGTCTCACTGTTCTGGTCCTTGAATGAATTGTCAGTAGATCAGTTAGATATGATGGGGCTATATCTCTTATCAGTTTGAACGTTGTTATGATAACTTTATATTTTATCCTACTTTGTATAGGTAACCAGTGAAGTTTGTACAGTATAGGGGTTATGTGTTCAGTTGGACCTGCATTTATAAGCATTTGGACCTGCATTTATAAGCATTCTTGCAGCAACATGTTGTGCTACTTTTAGTTGGTGTAAAGCATGTTTTGGAATACCTTGAAGAATTATGATACTAAAATCTAAGTGAGGCAGGATCAGGGCTTGAAGGACTGATCTGAAGTCCAGATTTGATAATAATGGTTTTAGATTATAAAGCATATGAGGACAGACTGAAGGATCTTAATATGTACACCTTAGAGGAAAGGCGGGATAGAGGTGTGATATGATTGAGATGTTTAAATACCTCAGTGGCATAAATGTTCAGGGAGAGAGCCTCTTTCAATTGAAAGCAAGTTCTGCTACAAGGGGACATGAGATGAGGGTGAAGGGAGATAGATTCAAGAGTGATATGCGGAAATATTTCTTTATGGAAAGAGTAGTGGATCCGTGGAATAGTCTCCTAGTGGAGGTGGTAGAGATGAGGACAGTAACTGAATTCAAAAAAGCATGGGACAAACACAGAGGATCTCTAAAGGTAAAAAGGGGACTGTTGTAGTTGTTGATATGGAAGGACAGACTAGATAGGCCACGTGGTATTTTTCTGTCATCATATTTCTATGTTTCTGTTTGATTTAAATGAAAAATTCTCTAGTGCTACTAAGACCTGACTGACTCAGCAAACATGCTGAATTCTAAAATACACAGATTTATCTGCTTTAACTCAACAATTACCCTTTTCCCCCAAGATTTAGAGTTTATTCAGAAGATAAATACTTACAAGTGCAATTCTATTTCCAGTTATAGCAGTCCCTCTGGGTAGTCCTTCAAGGTTCAGACCTCTTCTAGTAGATGAAATGTGTTGTGCGTGATTTGACATGGCCCTAGTGGCGATGTGTGCCTACTACTGAAGCAGAACTCACAGGGATGGAGTTATTGTTGAGTCCTTTGAGCTGTGTGTGTGGGTGTAGGAGCTTCTGATTGCCCTGTCTGCTGTGAACATCGCAAGCTTTGATAGTAGGCAGGCCCACCTTCTGTGTTGAAACTCCATGAGTCTGGGCAAAGTGAGAGCTCAGCTCTATTGCGTTAAACCTCATTGTGACAAGATGGGGCATTTAAGTGTTCTATTTGATGGCCACTCAGAAATATGCCAATACGAGGAGCCTTTTCAGTTTTGGAAAGGTTCTGTAGATGGCAGGCTGGGAGGCACTTCAGGGGTGAACTTAGAAGGGATGATTTATGTCTCCTTCCCTAACTCTTGGTGAGCTGTCGTCTTTTTGCACAGATTTCCAGTTCATTTGGACCTTATGATCCTAGGGGCCCAAACTGTCCTTAAACCGTGGTTTATGGACTTAGACCACACTCCTTGGATCCATCTCTTGCTATCTCAAGAGATGGGCCTGCAATAAGAGACATGGCGGGGGCTCCTGGTAATGGAGGTCCTCTTCTTGCTTATGACCTGGTTCTTGTGGACGTAAGCCTTCCATTAAGGGCTGTTTGAGGACAATAATACATTACAAGAAACAAGACTGTTAGTAAATTGTAAAGAAGGTACCATAAATCATCATCTTCCAACAAAGTGAACTGCACTGCGGTTTCACAAAGTAAGAAAGTAAGATCGGACGATAGATGTATTTTCTTGAAAGATACGCTGGAATCCAGAGTAACTAACACCTATCTCCAGGAACAAGCAGGAATGTAGTCTTCACATATGGGTATCGTCGGTACCGACGGAGCCTGCGCGGGAACGCTCCCCAGCGTCCAATAGGAAAGCTTTTGGGAGCATCCCACAGCGCCTGCGTGCTGCCTTCCCGCCTTTCCCAACTGTCCCTCTCCAGTTCTTCATTTTCTGCGGAGCCGACAGGTTGCACATCCTGTCACCGCAGGAAAAATTCCCTTCTATTCTTCTTTTTTGTGGTCGCGTTTGCCTTCCCTTGACGCTACACTGGTACCACCGGTGGTTATTTCTTTTTTTCCAAAAAAAACCAAACCCTTTCTTTCTGGAGTCTTTTCCAGTTATTTTCTCCTCAGGTGCCACGCGCCATTTTGGGCACTAGGCCCAACCTTTTTCCTTTAAAATGGAAAAACCCGCTTCGGGTTTTAAAAAGTGTTCCAAGTGTGGCGGTACCATCTCTGTCACCGACACCCATGAGTGGTGCCTCAAATGTTTAGGTCCTGACTACTATTTCGGAGTGTGTTGCCCTTGGGATGATGTCAAAAAGGGGCCGGCAGAACCGAGCCGCTAAACTTAGCACCCTTTTTCCCTCTGATGCAGCCTCTGTGGCATCAGCGTCGTCCAGGGCTTCGTCTTCCTCCCATGGATCTCAGGTAACTAAACATAAATCTAGCCAGTCCTAAAAGGGTAGATCTCCTTCTAAGCATCGAGATGCCTCTGGCGTTGCCCTTGAGGGACTTTCACCAGCAAAATTGCCCTGGCGGGAGGCTTCGGCTTCCAAAGCACTAACGGGGCTCCAGGATGTTCTTGAGGCTTCAACCTCGGCAGAACTACTGGTGCCATGCTCTGGGGTACTGGCCGCTTTATCCGGTACCGATACCCAAGCATCGGCAGCATTGATAGACCAGAGATTCTTGGCTATTGAACGCAGTCTGGCGGCTCTTCTCACGGCCTCGATGCCCCTAAAACCGCTTCAGACAATTCAACCGGTACCAGCACCGGCACAGACTCCGGCACCGACTGCATCGACATCGGCAGGTATTCTACCGGGAACGAGTCATGCGTCTCTGTCCAGCATCGACAAGTTGGTACCGGACCCCTCCGATGCTGACTTTGATCGGTACCGGTACCGTGCCTTGCACGATCACCTGGATCGGAGATATTTCGAATCCTTGGATGAGTCTGAAGACTCTGAAAGCTTTGCTGATACCAGAGTACTTCTTCCTAAGGATTCCTCTTCTCCTCAGCATAGGATGTCTCCACCAGAGGATATGTCCTTTCAGGATTTTATCCGAGATGTGGCCCGAGGTCTTTCCATCACAGTGGCTCCTGAAAAAGAGCCTAGGGCAAAGGAATTAGAAATCCTGCAATACCCTAAAGCTCCCAAGGAGGCAGCTACCTTACCTATTCATGAGATCTTGCATGATCTCATGTTAAGGATGTGGGAAACACCTCTAACCACATCCCCTCACTCTCGAAGATTCGACACCATGTATCGAGTTCCTTCAGAAGACTCAATTACCACACCATTCCATGGTGGTAGAGTCTCAGCTATGAGAAGGATAAAGAGTGCAAAAAGGCATGCATCTAATCCTCCAGGACGTGAGTGTAGGACTCTTGACGCCTTTGGACGTCGAATCTTCCAGGCTTCCATGCTTTCTGCTAGGATCAGTTCTTTTATCTTATATATGGAAATGTTCCTTAAGGAGGTCACAGGAGATTTAGAGCTTATGAGCCCTCTCCTTCTTGATGATAAGAGGCAAGATTATCTCACCCTTGTCAAACATGCTCAGGATGTTTCCAAGTTTGTGAATTGTGCAGCCTTTGACTGCTTTGAATGCATAAGCAGAACCTCTGCCATTACCATAGTTGCACGTAGGATTGCCTGGCTCCAGGCCTCTGACTTGGAAATTTGGGTACAGGATAAACTAGGGAATATTCCTTGCACAGGAGAGAATCTCTTTGGCAAGAATTGGCAGGAAAAAGCTAATGAGATGCTGACAATATCACTTTGGACAGATTGTCTAAATCTACAGCTGATCCTGCGAGGAAAAAATCCTCTAAGAAACCATTCTTTAGTAAGAAGAAGAGGTTTTATCCCTCCTATATCCAACAGGGGCATCGTTTAGGTCAGTCTGCCCAAAAGGGACAGCGCAATAACCTAGGCAGAGAAAGGCAAAAGCAGCTAAGCCTCAACCGGCTCAGCAGACTCAGCCTCCACAGGGGCTTTGACTCCTATCTAGAGAACTTTGCCTTCCTGGCCCTGAACGGGCCAGAACCTTCCACCATCCCAGGAAGGTTATGTCATTTTGCCCCCAGATGGGGTCAGATAACAGCAGAAAATTGGACTCTGTCTATTGTAAGAGAGGGGTACAAACTTCATTTCCTCAGCATGCCCCCTCCTACATTGGTAAGACTGTTCAGTTCTCAGATCTCTCAATGACCAGTTAGGTCAAGAGGTCACTGTGCTTCTTGCCCAAGGGGCAATAGAGGAGGTACCCATTCTCCAACGGGGTACAGTGTTTTACTCCCCCTATTTCCTTTTTCCAAAGAAAACAGGAGTACACAACTAAGAAAGTAGCCTAATGTTTGTTAAACGGTATAACGCTATATAATCACTTGAAATCCGTTTAATATTTTAAACCCACCAACCAAGAACCTTTTACTTATGTCACCACTCAAAATATATCATTATATAGAACGCTGGCCTCAGTAGATTCTTAAAGCACTACAGCAAGGGTATTGACCCATTAACTGTGCCTCTCATCACATCAACGGCCCACTTCATATAACGATATATTAGGAAACCTTACCCTAAATTCTCATACACGCTGAAAAATTACATACATACAACAACATTAATATAATTGTGCACTTAAGCTATTAACAGCAGAAGAATTGTGTTATAGAATATCACATTCTTAATGAAACGAAAATGATATGTGTCATCAAACAATGATAGCCAATGTGCGGGATTCAAGATTCTACACGCAGACTGGTGTCGGCTTCTTATAATATGCAGTAGCTTCTTATAATGTCCAATAAAACAGTCGTTGTGAAATAGTTCATGAAATCCGATGGTAAATCTGGTATTGGAAATCAAAGCCAAAGCCACAGAAAGTCACTTAACTTATCAGCAGCAAACCACCAGCTGACTGAAGTAAAATCTCTCCCGCTGTGCAATCCAACGCCTACTATGGGCACCCCCTGCGTTTCACTTCAAGGTTTCTTCAGGGAACTACGCAGTTTGGCTATATCTCTTAAAGTGTTCCAATAAGCTTATATTTTCAACAAAGGACATAGATTAGTTAACACACCATTTGTTTTGTATAGCCAAACTGCGTAGGCCCATTTTAGACCTCAGAGAATTGAACAAATTCCTGTTCAAAGAGAAGTTCAAAATGATTTCTCTAGGAACTCTGCCATACCTTCAGAGTCAGGATTGGCTTTGTTCTCTCGATCTCAAGGATGCGTACACTCATGTTCTCATCCATCCAACTCACTGAAAGTTCCTTCGCTTTCTGTTTCAAGGGAAGCACTACCAATACAGGGTTCTTCCCTTTGGCCTGGCCTCTGCACCAAGGGTGCTCACAAAATGCATGGCTGTGGTGGCAGCATTTCTCCGCACCCTGGGAATATTCGTCTTTCCTTACTTAGACGACTGGCTCATTCGAGCTCCTTCAGAGCCAGAGGCCAGGGTTGCTCTCTCTCGCACAATGCGCATCCTTCAGTATTTGGGACTTGTCATAAACTTCCCAAAATCCAACCTGGCTCCCACTCAGTCCCTAGAGTTTATAGGAGCTCTGCTGGATACCAGACAAGGGCCTGCCTTCCACAGCCCCGCTGCCTTCGCATTGTGCAGTTAGCTTCTCAAGCAGTGCTAAAACCTCACCTCACTGCTCGGGAAATGCTACAGTTGCTAGGCCACATGGCATCCACTGTGCATGTGGTTCCTTATGCTTGCCTCCATATGAGGGCAGCCCAGTGGACTTTATCCACTCAGTGGACTCAAGCATCAGGTTGCCTGTCAGACAAAATAACAAACTCAGATCGCCTTATTTTGTCCCTTCAATGGTGGCAGTCACCCCAGAACCTTCTGGCGGGGTCTCCTTTTCAGCAAACCCCACCCCAAGCCACTCTAACAACAGATGCCTCACAGGTGGGTTGGGGAGCCCACCTAAAAGGCCTCTCTTTCCAGAGTACCTGGACTCCACAGGAGGCCTATCTACACATCAATCTCCTGGAACTCAGAGCAATCTTTCTTGCTCTTCGAGTATTCCACATCCAGCTCATCTACAAGACAGTCCTAGTCCAGACGGACAATCAAGTAGCCATGTTCTATGTGAACAAGCAGGGTGGAACAGGCTCTCTGTCACTATGCAACAAAGCTTTGCGACTATGGGCCCTCGCCAGAGAGCATCAGATACACCGCAAGGAGATGAATCTTCCAGGCATTCAAAACACTTGGGCAGACAGACTCAGTCAAGTTCTGCTTCCACACGAATGGTCTCTGCATGCAGACCAGGTGGCCCAAATTTTTCAAATGTGAGGAGCCCCGGACATAGACCTCTTTGCAAGTCCGCTGAATGCCAAACTTCCCCGGTTCTGTTCCAGAATTCCGGCTCAGGGTTGCCCGGCCAGGGATGCTTTCCTCCTCCATTGGGGTCAGGACTTCCTGTATGCCTTTCCACCCATTCCCTTAATTCCCAAAACCCTATTCAAGCTTCAGAGAGTCAGAGGTCATATGATTCACATAGCTCCACATTGGCCACGGCAAACGTGGTACCATCTGCTCCTACATCTCTCTCAAGCTCCGCCTCTGGAGTTAGGATCTGCTCCAGATCTCCTTTCTCAGGAGGGCGGGATGCTGTGGCATCCCAATCCCCAGTCTCTGCATCTCAGGGCCTGGTTGCTGAAAGCCTAGAACTTCATGGTCTTAACCTTTCCCAGCAGGTAAAGGATATCCTTTATGCTTCCTGGAAGCCTTCTACAAGACGCTCTTATGCATTTAAGTGGAAAAGGTTTACCATATTGTGCTCGCAGAAGGGTCTTAACCCTCTTGCAATACCTCTGGAATCATTACTGGAGTATCTCCTTCATTTATCAAATGCAGGGCTTAAGACCAATTCAGAGAGCGTTCATTTGAGTGCTATTGCAGCTTCTTTCAAGCCTCTAAATGGGCAACCTATTTCCTCTCATCCTCTCATAGCGAGGTTTATGAGAGGCCTTCTTTTAACTAAGCCTCCCATTAAGCCACCACTGGTGGCATGGGACTTAAATTTGGTTCTTGGGCAGCTTATGAAACTGCCTTTTGAACCATTAGCCACTACCTCTTTGAAATTCCTTTCCTGGAATGTCATCTTTCTTAATGCAATCACATCAGCACGTCACATCAGTGAATTGCAAGCATTGGTGGCTGATTCTCCTTATACAAGGTTCCATCATGATAAGGTAGTCCTTAGGACTCATCCACTTTTTATGCCAAAGGTGGTGTCACCTTTTCACTTAAACCAAGCGGTTTACCTTCCTGTATTCTTCCAGGGCCTCATGCCTCAAATGCAGAAAGGAATCGTCATACTTTGGATTGTAAAAGGGCTTTGGCCTTTTACTTGCAATGGACACAGCAACATAGAAAGTCCTCTCAACTTTTTGTTGTTTTTGATCCTAGTCCTTTGGGACTTAAAGTCTCCAAAAGAACACTGTCCAACTGGATTGCACAGTATATTTCTTTTGCCTATGAGAGTAAAAACCTTCCTCTGGAAGGCCATGTCACAGCTCATAATCTGAGAGCCATGGCTGCTTCTATGGCTCATCTTCACTCTGTGTCTATTGACGACATCTGTCAAGCAGCTACTTGGGCTTCGGTTCATACCTTCATAGCCCATTACTGCTTAGACAAGGACTCCCGCCGGGATGCCTTGTTTGGTCAGGCTGTTCTTCAACACCTGTTCCATACTTAATCAACTCCTACCCACCATCCCTGGTAGGATGTCAGAGATCCATGGGGGGAAGTGGAGCCTTTTAGCAAAGGCACACAACTTCTGGGGCTTTCTTCCTGGCATCTGCAGCTAGGGAGTCCCCATATGTGAAGACTACATTCCTGCTTTTTCCTGGAGATAGCATAGTTACTCACCTGTAACAGGTGATCTCCGGGAACAGCAGGAATTTGTCTTCACGACCCACCCACCTCCCCTAAGAGTTGTATCTCTCTATCTCTCTCTTTCTTTCTTTCCCTCTCTCTTTGTTTCAGCTTTAAACTCAACTGGAGAGGGACATTTGGGAAAGGCAGGAAGGCAGCACGCAGGCGCTGTGGGATGCTCCCAAAAGCTTTCCTATTGGACGCTGGGGAGCGTTCCCGCGCAGACTCTGTCGGGACCGACGATACCCATATCTGAAGACTAAATTCCTGCTGTTCCCGGAGATTGCCTGTTACAGGTGAGTAACTATGCTTTACTGAATCCATTAACAAGTGGAACACCATAAATCTTAGGGACAAGGATAGAAAGGACATTCTTCTGCTCAAACCAAATGGCCTTGCACTTTCTGGTATTGTTTTAGCATATACGACTTTAGCCACATTACTAATCTGTAATCTGTCATTAAAATCAACTACGGTATTTAAGGATTGGAGGGAGGATCAGTATTATCTGGGAAGCTATGAACTGATGAACCTGTCTTTAGTGTCAGGCAAAATGGTTGAATCTTCCTGCTCAGTTTATTCCACCTCACACTTGCAAAATGAGCAGATTGAGTAAGAGACATTTTAATTATGTAAATGTATCAACTTGCTGGGTGTTCATGGATACTGTAATGTTGGAATAGAATAAGTTCTGTGAAGATAACTTGAAATAATGGCATTAGCTATGCCAACATGTACTAAATGATCCCTACGTGCAATTTGTATTTCATATGCTCTTTGGAAACCACCTTGGGTGACTTTAGGCCAGAGGGATGGGGTAAGACTCTGATAAATATGTTTTAAGCTGAAGTACTGAATTCTAATGTGTGCATTTTTTTTTAATATAGGTGATGATACATGTGATTATCTCCTCTCCAGTGGAAGATTTCTTGGGGAAAATGTCTGGCAGCCCCATAGTTGTATGATGCATAAGTATAAAAATAGGTAAGAGTATCTCATTCTTTTTACTAGCAATCTTATAACATGATGAAAGAAATGTAAGAACCAAACATTGTCAACCTGCAAAAATGGCAGGGGCTGGTGGCACTTTCGTAAACTAACAGATTTATTGAGGCATAAGCATACATCTGATCAATGGAACTCTAGATGTCAAAAGCTCATTCCTAAATATATCTAAAAAGGTTTGTAAGCTGTGAGCAGGAGCTGTTTCGTATATGTATATGTACAGTGCTGCATGTATCTAGTAGTGCTATAGAAATCATAAAGTGCAGTATTAGTTGTCTATAAGGTGCCACCAGCCTGTGTGTCAGATGAATGAGGTGGCTACTCTGGAAATTCGTAAACTGAGCAGTGGTTAGGCAGAACTACCCATTTGGGGTTTTGATGAGTCAGCTTCATAATGTCCCAGTTTATTTACATTCATCACAATTTATTTACCTTTGCAGTGGTCGGAATGCCTAAGAGGTGCTTCAGATCATTAATTTCCTTAGAAATTAGATATAATAAGAAACGAGGGATGTTCTTAATGATTACTGTAATTGATCTGAGCTGGATATATGTGAGCATAGCCCCAAGGTTGTGATGTGAGACGATGAGAGGTGATATTTATTAAAATTCTCACAACAAAACCTAAAATGTTAATCTCAGTGATTGAAGATTCATGGGTGGTTAAATCATTTCAATGTTTAAGAACTGGCATTTGGCATCAGACGGGCTGGGAAAAGCTGCTGCCCTTCTGATGGACCCCACTGGAGTTGCTACTTACTAGCACATTCAAAAAATAGCACTAGCTGAACCTGAGCCATTTTGAAAATGGCAGCCAACTCTGATGACAGCAACAGGTAGAAAATGGAATATCTTGAATGTTTCTGCCATAACCCAGTTTATTTTTTTTTCTTTTCGTCCCTAAAGCATCTCTGTGTAGCTTTGATGTTCAAGCCCTATATCATTCTAGTAGCCTGGGTTTTGAACTGCCTGTATCCTTTATAACCTTCCAAAAGTGTAGCCTTCACAACTGAACACGCTACCTTTCTATAGGTCATTGGTGAGACCCTACTTGGCATACTATTACCTCCTTTTGTATTGCTGGTGATACCTTTTCTCATGCATGTGAGCATGCTGTTAGTGTGAAAAAGCAGCAGGGAAAACTATCAATCTCCCAGCTATCTGAGAAGACTACTCTTAAGTCTCTCTCTTATTTTTCAGTTCCTTATCGTCCCTCCAGTCCAGTCCTGCACCTCTGGGTAGTGTACCTCTTCCAGTAGCTTGGAGACTGAGCATGTCATCTTTTTGATGACACTAGTGTATATATGCAGCTGGCACCGCCTACCAGCCCCAGTATGCTCAGTCTCCAAGCAGCTGGAGGAGGTAGTGAGCCAGGGTGCTGGAATCACTGAAGGGACAACTAAGGAGATAGATTTAGTTAGAGTTTGCTTTTTATTTCCCCTGTTATGGTGCAGGTTTCTTTGTTTAGAAAGGCAGAAGTAAAAAAAAATCAGAAGGAACAGAGAGAACCCAGGGGACAACAGGGCTGAGGGGAGGATATTCCTTCTTCCTCTCCCCCCAGGATTTTGGGGGGGGGGGGGAGCTCTGTGGGGGCCTTCCTTAGTCCGAGACTTCTGGCGGCTCCCGAACCCATTATCGGGTGAGGAGCCACTGCAGGGGCTGCAGTTTATTGACAGGCGTGAAAGCTGGTAGCCCCGAGTTGCCCCCCTCAGCGCCGAAGCCGAGAAGGAAGGCTGAGGGCGAGGGGTAGAAAAGCCACGCGGCAAAGAGGTTCCAAGATAAGAGTGGCAGGGGGGAGGACAGCAGGAACCCCTAGCAACCGCCAGAACACGAGGAGACAGAGAGCGGCCTTTAGCCGCATGTTTGGGAGCCTGTAGCGGTGTGGGAAACTCCCCCGCTGCATTTATGCACAATTTCTTCTTATTCAGGTCCGCATGTGTTTAATCCCCTACTGTATTTTGGGTACCCGGGAGAGGCAGCCACTGGAGAATAAAGCAGGACAGAGCAGCCTCTTCCTAGGGGGCCATTTGCAGTTTCTTTTTAATTTCAGTTTCAGTTAATTAGATTTGGTTCTGTTTTATTTAATTTCAGTTTCAGTTAATTAGATTTGGTTCTGTTTTATTTTATTTTAGTTCAAGTACTCTAGTGCTCTGTGCCTGAGCCTGAGCCCGTGGAGGTGCACTGTGCTGAGGATCCTTTTACCCCCCTGGGTACAGATTGAGGGGGTTCCTGGGGAGTTCCCCCAGCCCTTCCCACCATGCTGGCCAGACCGCAGTGCCTGGTATGGGATGGTATCAAGGGGGGTGAATCCCACTTAATCCTTAAGCATTCCTTGTGTTATACAGCTCAAAACTTATTCAGTGCACAATGACTTGATGCAGACCTGTGGGAGAAGCCTAATCAGATATGCCATTGTTGCTGGGCAGATTTCAGAGTGCTGTTGTGCCTGGTCAGGTGATGTAAATGACAGTTGGTTGAGACATTGTGACTTTCTCCTGAGAAGGGTCAGGTAAAGAGTCAGACACAGAAATAAATGAAAGATAAGGGGGGGGGGGGGGTGCTGCATATAGGTTTTGTAGCAGCTACAGCTTTCTGGAAAATGGGTGTATGTAATTTGAAAGATAGTCGGTCAGTGGATAGGAGGCAAACAAAATCCTTCCGTCTGTCTATGGTCAGTGAGTAACCTGACATGATAATTCCTTGTCTCTTAGCCTAGATTATGTACCTATTAAATTTGTAATATTGCTTGTAAGGGAAGCTGTACTCCCTTATAGTCATTTGTAGTATTAGAATAAAAACGTAAACTTTACTCTGAGAAAGTGTCAGTTTGATTGGATCAGTGCAAGGTCCATTTCATATCTTTAAGATACAACACGGAAGTGCAATCTAAAAATCCTCAAGATATGCGGTCCCCGATGGGGTGTGGTCTTGGAGGCAGGTGTCTGCCTAGACTGCACACAAGAGGCTAAGTCATGGGGGCAGGTCTTGCAGGATGAGATGAGGCAGGAGAGTCCCTCCCGGTTACAAGAGACCTGGGGGGTGCCATGTTACCTTCAACGGATCCGGCCCCCTGTCCTTGCATGATGCCTGGACCATTCACCCCTCAAGCCCACGGAACAATAGGGTTCCCGGGGAAGTTCTCGTTGGAGTTTGTTTTACTTTTACACAAGGCATTTTGCCTATGTCAGCAGGGCTTGGCAAGTGGTTCCTCAGCCCGGAACACAAGGCTAAGAGGATGTCAGACGCAAAAGAGCATGAATCAGGAGCAGTGGCGTCTAAGTGGGCTAGAGGCTTAGAGGAGTGACAGCAATTGCCATTGTCAGAGGGGCTGGATGGGGAAGACCTTGACATGGAGCTAGATCTGAGGAGGAGTTGGAAGAAGGAGAGAGCCCAGAACAGGAGGATCAGGCCCGGATTGTTTGGGTTTTCCGCTGGGAGGAGCTACCAGCGCTTATGTTTATGCAATTTCTTGATATACCGCCCAGGCCGAATGGCATCAAAGCAGTTTACAATCATTACAGACAGGTACTGATACAATTCCTCGTTCCCAAAGGGCTCACATTCTATGTGTACCTTGGAGTCCCTCAAGGCCCTGAATATGCCTGCTAACCTCCCGGCAGAGGAAGAGGCGCTGTAGGATCCACTGTTCCAGGCGGTACGGAAATTGCAGAAAGTCTTCCCAGTACATGGGAAAGTCTTCCCAGTAGCATGGGAAATAAGATCCCTGATGTTGAAGCTTTGGTGGGAGTGGCTGACTTGGATTTAGTGGCAGTTACAGAAACAAGGTTCACAGAAAACCATGATTGGGATGTAACTATACCTGGCTATACTTTATTCAGAAAGGACAGGGTAGGAAGTAGGAGAGGAGGAGTGGCACTATATGTAAAAACTACTATTAAAACTTTGGAATTATAGAGCTTAAAAAGGGAGAGGGGAGACATTGTGGGTTAAACTAGAAAGAGGGAAAGAGAAATCTATTTACATTGGTGTGATATACAGACCTCCCTCACAAGAGGAAGAGGTGGACAGAGAGTTAATTGAAGACATGCGCAGCATTGCTAGGAAAGGGGAAGTGCTACTGATAGGAGATTTTAATATGCCAGATGTTGATTGGCACATTCCTGCTGCAGTATCATCTAGAAGTAAGGAGATCCTGGATTCTCTACAGGGAGAACTATTCAGGCAATTGGTAACAGATCCCACACGTGAAGGGGCCATACTGGACTTGGTGCTTACCAATGGTGAAAGTGTTTCTGATGTTGTAGTGGGAGATCATTTTGCATCCAGTGATCACCAGATGGTGTGGTTCAGTATTAGGACTAGGGCTGTTAGAATCCATTCAAAGGCGAGGATCTTAGACTTTAGGAAGACTAACTTTGTGAAGATGGGCCAATACCTCAGGGAGTCGTTAGTTGGATGGGAACAGCTGAGGAATGTAGAAAAACAGTGGGAAAAACTGAAAGGGGGATATTTTAAGGGCAACCAACCTTTTTGTTAAAATGGTAAATAAAGGTAAAAGGAAAAGGAGACCGCTATGGTTTTCGAAAGAAGTAGCTGAAAAAGTGAAGAAAAAGAGGGAGGCCTTCATGAAATACAAGAGATCACAGAGAGAGGAAGACAGGCATCTGTATTTGGAAAAACTTAGAGAAGCTAGCAAAGTAGTCAAGAAGGCAAAGATTCAAAAGGAGGAGGAAATAGCCAATGCAATAAAATGGGGGGATAAGACATTTTTCAGATATATTAGTGAGAAGAGGAAGGGCAAGAGTGGTATTGTCAGACTCAAGGGTGCAGGGGAGGACTATGTAGAAGCTGATAAGGATAAAGCGGAATTGCTTAACAAATTTTTGTTCTGTGTTCACAGATGAAGAACCAGGAGCAGGACCTCAGAAAACACCCACAAATAGGAACAGAAGCAAAGGACATCTTGAACAATTTTCAAAAGACTGTGTTTGTGAGAAACTATCTCAACTTAAAGTAGACAAAGCGATGGGACCAGATGGGTTACACCCGAGAATACTGAGGGAACTTGGGGACGTTCTAGCAGCTCCACTGACTGACCTTTTCAATGCCTCGTTGGAGTCGGGAGTGGTGCCAAAGGACTGGAGAGAGGCTCATGTGGTGCCTTTACACAAAAGCGGAAGAAAGGATGTGGTTGAAAACTACAGGCCGGTTAGTTTAACTTCGGTGGTGAGTAAATTATTGGAAACGCTGCTGAAAGAGAAAATAGTGAGGTTTCTGGAGTTCAGCGGATTACAGGATCCGAGGCAGCATGGATTCACCAGAGGCAGGTCTTGTCAGACAAATCTGATTGATTTCTTTGACTGGGTGACCAGGGAGTTCGACCGAGGGAGAGCCCTAGATGTGGTGTATTTAGATTTCAGTAAAGCCTTTGACACTGTTCCTCACAGGCGACTTATAAACAAACTGAGCACCCTAGGGATGGACCCTAAGGTTACTGCTTGGGTTAGAAATTGGTTGGATGGGAGGCGACAAAGAGTACAAGTAAATGGAGCTCACTCTGAGGAGAAGGATGTTATCAGTGGTGTGCCCCAGGGATCTGTCCTTGGTCCGATTCTTTTTAACATCTTTGTTAGTTATATAGGGGAAGGGCTTTCAGGTACGGTTTGCCTCTTTGTGGATGATACCAAAATCTGCAATAGAGTAGACCCCCAGGAAGGGGTAGATAACATGAGGAGGGATCTAGCTAAGCTTGAAGAATGGTCTAGAATTTGGCAGCTGGGATTTAATGTTAAAAAATGTAAGGTCATGCATTTGGGCTGCAGCAATCCAAGGGAGCAATATAGTATAGGGGGTGAAGTACTTTTGTCCACTAAAGAAGAGCGGGACCTAGGCGTGGTTGTGTCTGATGATCTTAAAGTAGCTAAACAGGTAGAAAAGGCGATGGCAAAAGCTAGAAGGATGCTTCGGTGCATACGGAGAGGAATGGCTAGCAGAAAAAAAGAGGTGATAATGCCTCTGTATAAGTCTTTGGTGCGACCTCATTTGGAGTATAGTGTGCAATTCTGGAGACCGCACCTTCAAAAGGATGTGAACAGGATGGAGTCGGTGCAGAGGGTAGCTACTAAAATGATTAGTGGTCTTCATTATAAAGCATATGAGGACAGACTGAAGGATCTTAATATGTACACCTTAGAGGAAAGGCAGGATAGAGGTGATATGATTGAGATGTTTAAATACCCCCGTGGCATAAATGTTCAGGGAGAGAGCCTCTTTCAATTGAAAGCAAGTTCTGCTATGAGAGGACATGGGATGAGGGTGAAGGGAGATAGATTCAGGAGTGATATGCGGAAATATTTCTTTACGGAAAGAGTAGTGGATCCGTGGAATAGTCTCCAGTGGAGGTGGTAGAGATGAGGACAGTAACTGAATTCAAAAAAGCATGGGACAAACACAGAGGATCTCTAAAGGTAAAAAGGGGACTGTTGTAGTTGTTATGGAAGGACAGACTAGATAGGCCATGTGGTCTTTTTCTGTCGTCATATTTCTATGTTTCTACATGGAGTAGTAGGATAGATGATCCAGGGTGAGTGGGATCTGCCAGGGACTCGCCTTAAAGGGATGCAACCCATGACGCGCCTGTACACACTGCCGGAACAAGAATGAGCTCCTTTGATCGCCCAAAGTGGACGCGGCGGTGTTGGCGGCAATAGAAGAGATCTTGACTTGTCTCCTGCAGCTGAGAGCCGTGGAACTGGTTCCATGAGACCAGTACGTACATCTGTGGTTGATGCTTCATGTATTTCATGGTGCCCAAAAGGAAGGTTCCTTTCGCCCAGTTCTTGACTTCGAGGACATGAACTGCTGTCTCTGGGTACCGTATTTCCACATGGAAATGCTGCGATCAGTAATAGTGGCGGTAGGAAGCAGAGAGTTTTTGGCGAGACTCGATCTCACGGAAGCGTATCTGCACATTCCCATCCATCCAGAACATCAGCAGTTTCTCCACTTTGCAGTGCCAAGGGGCCATTTCCAGTTTTGAGCATTGCCCTTTAGTCTGGCGACTGCCCCCCCACAATACCTTCATCAAGGTCATGGTGGTGGTGGCGACAGCAGCTCTCCACAAGGAAGGGGTTCTCTTCCATCCGTACCTGGACGATTGGCTGATCCAGGCGAAGTCCAGGGACGATAGCGAAAGAGCAACAGCGCGGGTGGGAGAGTTCGTTCAAAGTCTTGGTTGGGGGGTCAACCTGGCCAAGAGTCAGTTACGGCCGGCCCAGGAGCTAGAGTATTTGCAAGCATGCTTTGATACCCGCGTGGGCAGGGTTTTCCTGCCGGATTGCCGGGCACAGGAGCTACAATAGTGGATACGGCAGTTCCTGAAGATGGCAAGACCATCAGCGTGGCATTATCTGCAGGTTCTGGGGTTCATGGCGGCCACTCTTGAGCTAGTCCCATGGGTAAGGGTGCACATGCAACCGCTGCAGAGGGCTCTGCTCCATCGATGGTCCCATCAGAGTCAACTCCTGTCCCAAGTACTCCCCTGCCCACGGAGCGCCAGGAGAGCCCTCAGTTGGTGGCTGTATGTGGGGAGCCTGGAAAGAGTCCTTGGTGTGAGTTCCGCTGATGACTGATGCCAGCCTTGGCAGGTTGGGGAGCCCATTGTGAAGGACGCTTTGTTCAGGGATAGGAGCCCGCAGGAGGCCCTGTGGTCGATCAACTGGCTGAAGATGCGAGCGGTGACCTTGGCACTAAAAGGTTTCGAGCCATGTTTGCATAGAAGGTGGTCCAAGTCCTCTTGGACAATGTGACCACGGTGGCTTACAGCAACCGGCAATGAGTCATGGGCAGTGCAGCCTTGGAGGAGGAGGCCAAAAGGCTGTTCAGATGGGCAGAGATTAGTCTCCGGGCGTTATTGGTGGTGCCCGTAGCGGGAGTTGATGATGTGATGGCAGACTACCTCAGCTGAGTACGCATGGACCCCAGAGAGTGGCAGCTCAATCAGGAGGTGTTCGAGCAGGTGGTCCGCTGATGGTGCACACTGGTCATGGACCTAATGTCAGTGTTTGAGTCTGCCAGGGCCTGCTGGTTTTTCAGCAGAAGAAGAGAGGATGTTCGAGGGCCTGAATGCACTAATTCAGCAATGGCTCGAAGAGGGTCTTCTCTGTTTTTCCCCTGTGGGTGCTCATAGGCCAGTTAGTACAATGGATAGAGGCGCACCGGGGATTTGTAATTCTGGTAACACCAGACTGGCCGAGGTACCCATGGTATGCCAACCTGATTTGGATACTGGCGGATTGACTGTGGTGGCTTCAGGTTCGGAAGGACCTCTTGACACAGGGGCCACTTCGCATGCCCCAGGTGGATCAATTTTCGCTTACGGCATGGCACTTGAAAGGGCGAGATTGAACAAGAAAGAATAATCGGGTTCGGGGATAGCGACCTTGCTACACCCCCAAAGGAGGTCTGCGTAGGGCGCATCTTTGAATTGTGGTGCGGAGAGAGGCAGGCACTCCTTTTCACTGGCTCCGTCCCGGACATCTTGGAGTTCTTGCAGTCCGGTTTTGATAAGGGTCTAGCCGCCAGTTTCTTGAGGGTGCAACTGGTGGGGGGGCCTCAGGTTTTCCAGGTCGATAACAATGAGAGTCCCTTCTTCCCCTCTGCTTCTGTGCTTCGGGCTCATTCTTAACTTTTTCATGGAGCGTATGGGCTCAGGGACTTGGTCCTTTCCAGAGGAGGACCCTTCTGGGCTGCGCAATGAAGGTTTTGGGGCCATTCCCTGGTTCCTCCAGTTGGAGGCAGGCTTTTCCTTTTCTTTCATTAATGGACTCTGGTTGCCAAGGATTGCTGTGTGCTAGACACCATTCAGTTCAGCTTTGTCCTGGAATGCAAAGAGCTGATTCTGGATAATCTTAGTCATCTCCCTTTGTGGGTCTGTGATCAAAAGGGCGGCTTTGCAGATTGCCTTAAACAAGTTGCTGCGCCTAAAGGCGGTGATGCCCTTCCTGCTGGATGATCGGGGCAAGGGCAGATACTCCGTCTGTTTCATGGTGCCCAAAAAGATGGTTCCTTCCGGCCCATTCTGGGCCTCAAGGGGGTCTATGAGCACTTGTGCATCCTGTGCTTCTGGATGGAATCCTTGTGCTCCATGATTCAAGCAGTGCGCAGAGGGGAGTTCTTGACTTCTTTGGATCTGGCCGAGACGTATTTTCATATCCTGATCCAGGCGGATCAGCAAAAGTAATTGCATGTTGCCATGCTTGGTTTTCACTATCAGTGCACCATCCTCCCTTTTGTGTTTTCCATCACCCCGAAGATGTTCTCCAAAGTCATGGTGGTGGCAGCTACAACGTCAAGGGATGTGTGTTCTTAGCCTCAATTGGGTGATCCATCGGGGAAGAGCCAGGTATAACTTCTCAGTCCCTGGAGTTTCTGGAAACCCATTTCGATTCTTGAGTGGATAGCGATTTCCTGCCAGAGGAGAACATCAAAGTCTGTTGGGTTGCCTGGCACTGTTCTGTGCATAGTAGGTTCCCAGAGTCTGGGATTCTCTTCAGCTCCTTGGATTGATGGTGGTGACCATAGAAATGGTGCCATGGGCACATGCTCACATGTGATTGCTCCAGTGGTCCTTGTTGATTCTTTGGCTCCCCAAATTCTCAGGAGTACAAAAGCAAACTCCTGCTCCCGTTGATGGTGAAGCCCAGCCTATAGTGGTGACAGCAGCCCTGTCATCTGAGGAAGGATGTACCACTGGACGATTTCTCCTGGATCCTCCTGACTATGGATGCCAGTCCTTCGGGCTGGGAAGCCCATTGAATAGACCGTATGGCCTAAGGCTGTTGGAATCACAGGGAAGTGGTGTAGTCCATCTGCCTCGAGGCGAGGGCTATCAGGTTGTCTCTTCTGTGTTTCCGGCCTCTGATCGAGGGCCAGGAGGTTTGAGTGTTTTTAGGCGCCATGGTGGTGCTGTATGTCAATTGCCAGGGTGGCATGAGGAATGCCAGGGTAGCTTTGGAGATGGTTCTCCTGTTTTCCTGGGTGGAGATAAGGCTAGGCAGTTCATTGGCTCAGCACGTTACCAGGGTTGAAAATGTGGAAGCAAACTTCCTCAGCCGGCACTCTCTGGAGAGTAGGAGTTGAGTTAGGAGGCATTTCAATTGATTCTGTGCTGCTGTGGTTGCCCCAAAACTGATCTGATGGCGACCCGCTCTAGTGCTGAAGTTGCCAATTCTTCAATTGCCACATGGAGACGGGATCTGAGGACATTGTTGCCTTGTTCAAGTCAGTACCTGCTGTATGTGTTTCTGCCGTGGCCCCTGGTGGGGCGTGTGATACAATAAAGGACTTTTTCTGTTACACCTTGCTCCTTGTTTCTTTCTGGGGTGTGTGAGTCTGCATATAGAATGCCACTAGGGCAGAATTGTTCTGGTGGCACCAGATTGGCTGAGGAGAGCGTGATTCGGAGACCTGCTGCAGCTCCTGTAGGCGCTGCTTCTTTGGGTGCCACTGTCTCGGGGCTTGTTGCCGCATGGACCGATCATCCGGGAGGACCTGGTTCCCTTCTCACTTACAGCTTGGCTCTTGAAAGGAGACAGCCAACATGGGTTACTCTCCCACGGTGATATCCACTCTGCTTGGAGCCTGGAGAAGGTGTACCAATCAAGCAAGCATGCAAATCTGTTGCCTTTTTTGAGCAATGGTGTGGCGCTCGGCAGTTGGCTCCTGAGATGGCCAAGCTATCATCTGTGTTGACCTTTCTATAGGATGGGCTGGAGAAGGTCCTTTCCCTTAGCTCTCTGAATGTTCTGGTAGCAGCTTTGGCCTGTTTCTAAGGTCCTGTGTCTGGTAAGGCTAGATCCTTGCTACCTGGGTGTTTTACACTGTCTCCAGGGGGTTTGGCATCTGTCCTCTCCTCCGGTCTGTGATCCCTTCCTGGGCCCTGATGGCTGCACCCTTTTGAGCCATTGAAGTGTGCTATTTTGAAGAATTTGACGCTCAGGACAGTCGTCTTGGTTGCGATTTGATCCGCAAGGTGCATTTATAAGCTGCTGTCTCTGTCTTGCTGAGATCTTTTTCTGCCCTTTTAAAGGTGGCTGTTTCCATTCCACCTGTGCCTTCTTTCTTGCTGAAGATGATTTCTCCCTTTCCTGTAAACCAGGTGGTATGCCTGCCTCCACCCCCTTCTGTAAAGAGTATTGTCGGGGAAGGATAAGAATCTTTGCCTTCTTGTTGCCCACTGTTGAGGTTGTGTGAGACTTGCTGTGTTTCTCCCATATGCTCTGGGACAAATACTGAAGGGATCTGTGGTGCCTGAGGTGAATAGACTCATGGGAGTGATGCCGTTTAAACCTGGGCTTTTTATTGGTTTGTCTCCCCCAATCTGCTGGTAGGGGAACACAACCTACTTGTCTGGACTAGTCTAGCAGGACTTGAGGAAAGAACATTAACTGGTAAGTAAAATGTCACCTTTTCTGCCTCCAGTAGGTGGAAAACTGTGTAGACTGGTACAGCAATTAAGATAGATCTGACTCACCTCACCCATGATATGTACAGAGGTCTTGGATTAAGTCTGATTCTCCTTGCCCACATTGCAGTGTGGAGCCTTGAAATGAGTCCCGACAGGCCTAATATCTCTGAGCACAGGTTCGCCCATGTTTCCTGGAATAGACAGCTGCCCTGTGTCCACACTGTTCCTTCAGGTTATTAGCACTGGTGAGCCAGAAGAGGAGCTGAAGGCCCCCACTGGGCCCTTGAGAGGAGGGGGGGGGGTCAGTAAGTTGGGTTCAGGTCCCCCTTCCCTCTTCCTATCCTTCTCTGATCATCATCTTTTTTGGATCTTTTTTTCTATTTTTTTGGTAATTTTTTTATCTGTCAGTGGTTCCCAAACTTGATGTCGGGACCCCAAGTGGGGTCACATCATGGATGGGGTCACAAATATGACCATTTTCCCTCCTGTGGCCTATGCCAAGTAGTGGCAGAAACCAGTCAGCATGTGGTCTGTGAGCCAGTGAACATTCATAGGCCCTTTCCCCCACCTGGGTAAGCTTCCTGTTAGACTAGAAACTCATGCTGATTACTGGAGTCTGTAAGCACACTGTCACAAAGGACCTTGTACTGACTACCACTGCTTTCTGCGCTAGATGAATGGAGGCAGAGGAAGGAAAATGGAGATCTGCTATTTTCATATCATCATCATCATCTGGGGGTCACATGAATTTTCAGTTACTAAAATGGGGTCATCTGTGATAAAAATTTGGAAAGCACTGGTCTAAGTCCCTTTTATCCTTTTGATTTCAATGGGAAAGTTTCCCCATCTATTTCTATGGGAGCTCAATTGGCTCTTGGCTGCTTGTGTTTAAAGCAGCTTCATTTATTAAAAAATAAAAATAAAACAAAAAGAAACTACCTCAACTAGGCCTCCCCAGACCTGTGTGGTTGTCCGGTGCCTCTCTTATAGTGTTGCCCTGGTCGGCCTGACAGGCCTCAAGATTCCCTTTTCAGGACCCCCCCTTCCCCCGCACCTGTTTGCCACCGCTCCACTCTGGTTTTTTTTCTTATGCAGTTTTTTAAATATTTTGTCACCATTTTTTTTTCCTCAGTGCAGCTGCAGCCCCTCATGTGTGTTTTACTGCAGCTACAGTTTTTTGCCTCCTGTTGGGCTATGATGCTCAGGGCACCTTTTGGCTGGCATCCTGCCACCTTCCCCCCCTCCCCTCAATGGACCTGGGCCACGATGCCGTGCCTGTGGCCTGTGCTGCTCCTTTTTTGTTTCTTTAGTGCTGGTGAACTCTGCAGCCACTTTGGACTGCATGGGCCTGTGAGTTGAGCATGGCCTTTCAGGGACACCTGTGGGCTGGCTTGCACTGCAGCTCCTGAAATAGCCTTTGATCTGTTTTCAGTTGGCTAACTGCTTTTTAGACCTCTGTGGGGACAATTGGAGCCAGAATGTATGCTTGGGGGACCTGGAGACCCTAAACTCTCTTCTCGTAGGCAGCTAGAAAGGACACAGCCCCTGCTTCACCCTTGCTCTCCTCCATTCCTCTGTGATCCCAGCATTCCCCTACAGGGGTTGTCTGAAGGTCTCAGGGGCTGTTTTGGCCACTATAAGGTAAGTCTGAAGAGGCCAGAGTGGTGTTTCCCCCAAAGGCCAGGTGGGACTCCCTACAAAATCCATTTTTCCTTGGTCATGCCCTGTTTAGGCTTTAGGGGGTGTTATGGCAGCTCTGTAGGTTTTGGAGTTGTCTTTTAGATGAGGATAGCAGACTGGTCCTCTTTGTCCTTGGCGAACCCGTGGCCCTGCAATGTTTTGCCTTATCTAGGACCCTAGTGACAGAGGTTTTTATGGTGGGAAACACTGAGCCGGACCTCTGGGGTACTTATAGTCCTGTTTCTGCTGCCCTCTTGGCTGGTAGCAAGCTGTACCAGCTCATTGGGCACCTGGGGTGGAAGTACGGTTCTCAGCGGTGTCTAGGCTCATGACCCGTTCGAGGAGCAGGGGTTGCTGCATGTATGAAGTCTCGATTTGAAAAGCTCAAGGGTCATTCAAGAGGCCTTGATGGTAGCCATCTTTGACTGTCAGATGGTGGTGTGGGTACTTCTGGAGAATAATACTTTGATAAGTGCTCCACTCTCTGCTGGTAGCTTGATGGCTCCAGCTATAAGGACTATGGCCCTTTACTCCCATGGTGGCTGGTTGTTTCTGGGATCACCTGATGAGTCAAGGCATATGGTCAATGAGCTGGATCTCCTCCGAGATAGTAGCAGGCTCGTAACTGACCACTGAAGTGGTGGCTGCTAGTTGAGGCTGCTTCAGAATTTCTCCCAGCTCCATGACAGTGGTAGTGGCCAGTTAATAGTTTTGGCATTCTTCCACAGATGACTCCAACCTGTGGCAGAGCACTTCCCCTTACAGAGTGGCTTTCTCTCTGGAAGAAGAAACTCGACCATAGCCACTCTGGAAGGATAGGCTTTGAAAGGTCAGTGGACCTTCTAAAGCTGTGCATACAGCCTGAAGTTTCTCTCTGATGAAGGGGAAGCCATTAGTAGCTTCCATTGCGGTAGGGGAGATTCTCATAACCTCTGGTTGCCTCCATACGTCTTTGGAAGCCTGTAATCCCATTCACTGGTTGTCAGTGCCACACCTCCGAGGGGTAGCCGGTTCGGGCTCAGTCTTTTTCTTCTGAGCTCACTCATACCATTTTAAGCTAGTGCGTTTCAGGTTCTTAGTGCCATCGACAAGCAACCTATCTTTGGTTGTGCAAGTGGCTGGCCCAGACCAATCTGGAACTTCTCAAGTGCACTATTTGAATGACAGTAGTGGTTTCAAAATTTTCCCATGACTGTCTCTCTTTGAGGCTGTCTGCTTGGGTGGGGGACAATTGTGGATATTTCTTACCACCTCCATCAGTGACATGTTATTTCTCCCGTCCCCTCCGCAGCAGGACCAGGATGCTCTTCTGGATACATGCGGATTCTGGTAGGGATGTTTCTTCTGGCATTTTCTGGTTTTAGATCTGGTTGTCTGCAGACTCAGTCTCTCATTTTCATACGGAGCCTTTTGGGTCTGTTGTTGCATTGGTCTAGTGGAGGGTGCTCCCACCTTCTGGAATTAGTCAGGGCATTTCTTGCTTTGTGGCTTCCTATATCTTTTTCAAGATGGTAATGATGATAGCAGTGCCTTTTGGCAGAGAGGCCCTGGTTGCTCATGCCTGGATGTCAAGCTGGTCCAGTTTAGTGTCCTTAGCAAAGAGTGCAAATGGCACAAGCATACAGAGGTCAGGCTGGAAAGTCTGGAGTTGAGTGACAGCTGTCCTGAGAGCAGCCTGACTACTTCTCAGGAGGTAAAGTCCTGGGGGTTGGTTACTATTTCTTTGTGGCGTGTACTGGCAATGGAAAGTTTGTTCAGGATGCTGCTGACTCGGAGCGTCTGATCCTCACACAGATTGAGTCTGATTTCCTCTGACCCCTGGGCATGCAGCATCCTTTTATGTCTGGATACTTGTATTAGGGTGCACAGGCACTCGATTGAAATATACCACTTAGTCTATTCTACAGTGTTCCCTGTCAGTCAATCAGGCTTTTCCTCTTCTGCGGGAGATCAAGGAGCACGTGATGTAGTAGATGCAGTTCCCCTCCTGGCAGGTAAACTGTGGGAAGCACCTGTGGAGAGGCTTGTCGGCCTGACTTTCATCCAGAAGGGCTGTAGTTGTAAGACCTGGTCCACTTGGCCCAGGGACTGTCCCCTCACAGGGCTCCAGGGAGGATCTTCTACATGGAGGCTGCAGCGGTCACATTAACCCTGCGGTGGCTTGCACCTCCTTTTAGGGAAGCAATGGGCTGAATGTTTTCAAACATAGCCTAGGAATCCAGGCCCAGATCTTTGCCTTCTTATCCAACATTGCTGCCTGGATATGTCTCTGCCATCTAAAATTGAACATGGCCAAAATTGGGCTCCTTATCTTTCCCCCTAAACCCACTTCCTCCTTTCTTTGTTTGTTTCCTTAGCTCACAACCTTGGGGTCTACTTTCTCATCTCCAGGAACAAGCAGGAATGAGTCTTCACATATGGGTATCGTCGGTACCGACGGAGCCTGCGCGGGAACGCTCCCCAGCGTCCAATAGAAAGCTTTTGGGAGCATCCCACAGTGCCTGCGTGCTGCCTTCCCGCCTTTCCCAACCGCCTCTCTCCAGTTCTTCTTTTCCGTGGAGCCAGCAGGTCGTGTTCCTGTGTCGCGTCTGCCTTCTTCGACGTCGGACCGGTACCGCCGGTCTTTTCTTTTCTTTCTTTCTTAAAAAAAAAAACAGCAAAAAACTTTTCTTCACTCTGCATTTTCAGTTTTTGGGCCTTAGGCCTAAAAATATTTTCCTCATGGAGAAGCCCGCCTCCGGGTTTAAAAAATGCACAAAATGTGGCGGTACTATTTCTGTCACCGACACCCATGACTGGTGTCTAAAATGTTTGGGGCCTGACCATTCCATTACGGATTGTATGTCCTGTACCATGATGTCTAAAAGAGGTCGGCAGAACCGAGCAGCCAAGCTCAGTACCCTGTTTCTCTCTGATGCAGCTTCGGTGGCATCGACGTCTTCCAGGGCTGCTTCTTCCTCTCATGGATCTCAGGTAACCAAGCATAAATCTGGCCGGTCCTCGAAGGGTAGATCTCCTTCCAAGCATCGAGATGCCTCCGGGCTTGCCCTCGAGGATTCCGCACCGGCAAAATTACCCCGGCGGGAAGCTCCGGCTTCCAAAGCATTGTCTATGGGGTTACAGGTTGACATCGATGGCTCGGCCTCGACAGATCACCTGTTGCCGTGTTCTGGGGTACCGGTGGCTCCCACTGTTACCGACATCCAGACATTGGTTGCGTCGATGGATCAAAAGATCCTTACCATGCAGTGCACACTAGCAGCATTCATACAGGCTGCGACGCCTCCGGTACCGCAACAATCCCCGTTGTCGGTACTGGCTCCGGCACCGGCATTACTCCTGGTGCCGGTACCGATCGCATCGACATCGGCTTCGGTGTTGGCTGCAACGGTACCCTCTCCTATGATGCCCATCGGTACCGAACCGGTACTGGTTACTACCGATACCGATCCTACTCGGTACAGTTATCGGGCTTTACAGGAGCATCCAGACAGGCGATACTTCGATTCCTCTGAAGTCTCTGAGTCTGAGGGTTCTGTCGAGGCATCCATACTTCTTCCTCAGGAGTCTTCTTCTCCTAAGCGAAGAATGTCTCCTCCAGAAGACTTGTCTTTTCAAGACTTCATCAGGGAAGTGGCCAGGGGCCTCTCCATCACAGTGGCCCCTGAGTCAGAACCCAGAGCCAAGGAATTGGATATTTTACAATATCCTAAAACTCCTAAGGAGGCAGCTATCTTGCCTATCCATGAGATTCTGTATGATCTCATGTTGAGGATGTGGGAGACACCTCTTACCACCTCTCCTCATTCTCGCAGGTTAGACACTATGTATCATGTCCCTTCTTGTCCTGGCTTCCACAAGACTCAGCTCCTTCACCACTCTATTGTGGTAGAGTCTGCCATGAGAAAGATAAAGAGTGCAAAGAGACACTCATCTAATCCTCCAGAACATGAATGCAGGACCCTAGATGCTTTTGGCCGAAGGGTTTTCCAAGCTTCTATGCTAGCTGCCAGGATCAACTCCTATAGTCTCTATATAGGGATGTTTCTGAAAGAAGTCACAGATCATCTGCAGACTTTAACCCCTTTTATTTCAGAGGATAAAAGGCAGGAGTTTCTCACTTGGCTCAAACATGCCCAAGATGCCTCCAAACTTTCCAACCGTGCAGCCTTTGACTCTTTTGAGTGTGTAAGCAGAGCTTCGGCTATTGCCATAGGGGCACGCAGAATTGCTTGGCTACAAGCTTCTGATTTGGAGCTCTGGGTACAAGATGAATTAGGGAATATCCCTTGTACAGGTGAAAACCTTTTTGGTAAGGATTGGCAAGCAAAGGCCAATCAGATGGATGCTGAAAACTCTGCTTTGGATCGACTTTCAAAGTCTACCTCTGCTCCTGTTAAGAAAAGATTGTTCAAAAAGACCTCTTTTTCTAAAAAGGGAAGATACTATCCTGCTTATAGTCAGCAGGCATCTTCTGCAGGTCGTTTTGCTGCAAAGCGTCAGCAACCACCTAAACAGGCCAAATCAAAGGCTGGTAGGCCTGCCATGACCCAGCAGCCTCAGCCTCCTCAGGGCCTTTGACTTGCAGCTAGAGAACTTAGCCTTTCTGGCTCTGGAAGAACCAGAGCCCCTTACCATTCCAGGAAAGTTGACTTACTTTGCTCCCAGATGGGAACAAATCACAGCAGAGCAATGGACACTCTCTATCATAAGGGAAAGGGTACAAGCTTCATTTCTTAAGCCTTCCCCCTCACACCATAGTGAAACAGTTCAATTCTCCAACATCTCTCCTCGACCTTCTGGGTCATGAGATTGCCACCCTTCTTGCCCAAGGGGCAATAGAAGAAGTACCTCTTCTTCAGCAAGGCACAGGGTTCTACTCCCCTTATTTTCTTATTCCAAAGAAAACAGGGGCTACAGACCCATCTTAGATCTCAGAGAATTGAACAAATTTCTATTCAAGGAGAAATTCAAGATGATTTCTCTCGGTGCTCTGCTTCCATACCTTCAGAGTCAGGACTGGCTTTGTTCTCTAGATCTCAAGGATGCGTACACCCATGTCCTCATTCATCCAACACACAGAAGGTTCCTTCGGTTCATTTTTGGAGAAAAGCACTACCAATACAGGGTGCTTCCTTTCAGTCTGGCCTCCGCACCAAGGGTGTTCACGAAATGCATGGCAGTAGTAGCTGCATTTCTACGCACCCTGGGAATATTCATTTTCCCATATCTGGACGACTGGCTCATTCAAGCTCCCTCTCAGTCAGAGGCCAAGATTTTTCTAACCTGCACAATGCGTGTCCTACAGTATTTGGGACTGGTAATAAACATCCCAAAATCCAATCTCACCCCTACTCAATCTCTGGAGTTTATAGGGGCTGTCCTGGATACTACAACTGCAAGGGCCTATCTTCCTCAGGTTCGTTGCCTACGCTTGGTGCAGTTAGCCTCCCAAATACAGTTTGTGATGCAGCAAGGGGTACACAGCCTATGCAAATTCAGGTAAAAGAAAGACTTACCTCAGAGTCAGCTTTAGAAAGCAGCACTAGGCACTCTGAGTCACCGGAGCAAGGGAAATTCTTGCTACGTAGCAAACAAAAATCCCATCAGGAACACCTGAGTGAAAATCCCCAGGTCACGTGCAGAGCTAGGGATTACTTAAGGCAAGGTTCCAGTCAGTGGAGTAGATTGGGAGTGGCAAGAGGAGGAGCAAGAACACGAACACCAAAGGGAACTGCAGAGAGTAGGACTGCAGCTCGGGTTGCAGAGAATAGCAGGAGGTGTGGCTCTCATCAGCTGAGCAGAAACCCCAGGGGATTGCTGGGAGGAAACTCTTCTCACGGAGAACCAGGAAGTGAGTCTGACTCCAGCTCTCGAGAAGAGAGGTTCAAGGCAAGCTGTTCCAAGAGTAAACCTGCTACCAGAAATAACCTGAAAGAGAAGCTAGGAAGATCCCACTACACTAGAGACCGGTATGTGCCAGTTCAGGGCAGAGGTCACTGTGAGAGGAAAGTGTTGGGGGATGGGAACTCCAAGCACGTCTGCAGCCTAAGAAGTAGGTGTAAAACTAAGTCTCATTATACTCCTGCACAACCAGCCTGGAAGGAAAAAGCCATAAGGTATAGGGAGCCAAGTATTAAGGCAGTCCCTGCAGAGAGAAGGAATCCTCCATATGATTATAGGGAGAAGTTTAAAACCCCTAAGTGCCAAGGGCGTGGTCCTGAATATAACTACAAGCAGCAAGGTGGTTCAGAGCTGTTATTCTGGGAGGAGAGCCCAGGCAGAAGATACCACAGGCCAGAGAGGTATAGCCCTGAAGGGAGAAGAGCCTCTTTTGATTATTACAGTGATTTATCACAGGACACTGTGTCTGAGCGCCATTTGTATGAGGAGTCTGACACAGGGAGTTTGGGCACTGCTGAGGAGAATATGATATGGGAAGACGCTAGCAATCTTCCGGAGCCCATTCCCATGGAATGCAGCATGTGTTACAAACACAGCCTTGCTATGTGAATGAACGCAAAGAGAACTGTGTACAGGAAACAAGGATTATTTGTTTGCCATTAATTTGTTGCTCTGTTCATCTTTAAGTTTCTGTTTTCTTGACAAGTCCGAGCGGGACGGGGAATAAAACCCACTTTAAGTTTCATTCAAAAAAATTGCTCTGAAAGACTCTTTTGTTTATCAAGCCAGAGCAATTACTTGTTCATAGGCCCTAGGCAACCGCCTATACAGGGCAATAAGGGCTCTAACCACGGGCCCCATCACAAGTTAAAGTCCCATTTAACTGATCGGGAAATGTTACAACTCTTAGGCCACATGCTCGCCTTCACATGAGGGCAGCTCAATGGACTTTGTCCACCCAATGGACTCAGGCATCAGGTTTCCTGTCAGACAAAATAGCAAACTCCAGTTGCCTTTTTTGGTCTCTCCAGTGGTGGAAGTCCTCTCAAAACCTGTTGCTGAGGTCCCCTTTTCAGCAGGCACTTCCCCAAGCAACCCTTACAACAGATGCCTCTCCAATGAGTTGGGGAGCTCATCTGCAAGATCTCTCCACCCAGGGCATCTGGTCTCCACAGGAGACTTCTCTACACATCAATCTCTTGGAACTCAGAGCAATTTTCTTAGCTCTCAGAGTGTTCCACTCCCTGCTCAGCTACAGGACAGTTCTCATCCACAACAAGCAGGGAGGGACTGGCTCTCTGTCGCTTTGCAACGAAGCTTTGCGACTGTGGGCCTTCGCCAGAGAGCATCAGATTCATCTTATGGCAGTATATCTTTCAGGCGTTCAAAACTCTTGGGCAGACAGACTCAGTCGAGTTCTGCTTCCACACGAGTGGTCCCTCCACATGGACCAGGTAGCCAGGATTTTCGAATTTGGGGAACCCCGGACATAGACCTCTTTGCAAGTCCGTGGAATGCCAAACTTCCCTGGTTATGTTCCAGAATTCCGTGTCAGGGAGTTCAGGCCAAGGATGCCTTCCTTCTTCACTGGGGTCAAGACTTCCTTTATGCCTTTCCCACCCATTCCCCTAATTCCCAAAACACTTTTCAAGCTTCAGAGAGACCGAGGTTCCATGATCCACATAGCACCACATTGGCCACGCCAAGTGTGGTACCCTCTACTTCTGCATCTCTCTCAAGCTCCCTCCCTGGAATTGGGCTCTGCACCAGATCTTCTATCCCAGGAAGACAGAACGTTGTAGCACCCAAACCCCCAGTCTCTCCATCTCAGGGCCTGGTTGCTGAAGGCCTAGACCTTCAAGTTTTTCATCTCTCTCAGCAAGTCAGAGATATTCTTCATGCTTCTAGAACGCCTTCCACTAGGCGTTCTTATGCTTTCAAATGGAAAAGATTTACCATTTGTTGTTCAGAGAAGGGTCTTAACCCTCTTGCAATACCTCTGAATTCTTTACTAGAGTATCTTCTGTATCTATCCCATGCAGGCCTTAAAACAAATTCAGTAAGAGTCCATTTGAGTGCTATTGCAGCGTCCCTCAAGCCTCTCAATGGACAGCCTATTTCCTCTCATCCTCTTATAGCAAGATTCATGAGAGGCCTTCTTTTAACTAAACCTCCCATTAGACCACCTCCAGTGGCATGGGACTTAAATCTGGTTCTTGGCCAGCTTATGAAGCCACCCTTTGAACCTTTAGCCACCACCTCCTTGAAATTTCTTTCTTGGAAGGTTATCTTTCTCATTGCAGTCACCTCAGCACGTCGCATCAGTGAGTTGCAAGCCTTGGTGGCTAATCCTCCTTATACAAGGTTCCATCATGATAAGGTAGTCCTCAGGACCAATCCACACTTTATGCCCAAAGTGGTCTCGCCTTTTCATCTGAATCAAGAGGTATACTTACCTGTCTTTTTATCCAGGACCTCATGCATCAAGTGCAGAGAGGAATCTTCATACTTTGGATTGTAAAAGAGCTCTCGCCTTTTACTTACAAAGAACACAGCAACATAGAAAGTCTTCTCAACTCTTTGTTGCTTTTGATCCTTCCCATTTAGGACTTCCAGTTTCTAAGAGAACACTGTCCAACTGGATTGCTCAGTGTATTTCTTTCGCCTACCAGAGTAGAAACCTTTTTCTGGAAGGCCATTTCATAGCTCACAATGTGAGGGCCATGGCAGCCTCAATGGCTCATCTAAACTCTGTGTCCATCGACCAAATCTGTCGAGCAGCCACCTGGGCCTCGGTTCATACCTTCACAGCCTATTACTGTTTGGACAAGGACTCCCGCCGGGATGCCTCGTTTGGTCAGGCTGTTCTCAAACACCTGTTCCATTCCTAATCAACTCCTACCCACCTACCCTGGTTGGATACCAGAGATCCATGGGGGGAGGTGGAGCCCTTTTCAAGGACGCACAACTCTGGGGTCTCTCCCTGGCATCTGCAGCTAGGGAGTCCCCATATGTGAAGACTCATTCCTGCTTGTTCCTGGAGATAGCACAGTTACTTACCTGTAACAGGTGATCTCTGGGAACAGCAGGAATAAGTCTTCACAACCCACCCACCTCCCCTAGGAGTTGTATCTCTCTATCTATCTTTCCTTCCCTCTCTCTCTCTCTCTTTGACTCAGCTTTAAAACTCGAACTGGAGAGAGGCGGTTGGGAAAGGCGGGAAGGCAGCACGCAGGCGCTGTGGGATGCTCCCAAAAGCTTTCTATTGGACGCTGGGGAGCGTTCCTGCGCAGGCTCCGTTGGTACCGACGATACCCATATGTGAAGACTTATTCCTGCTGTTCCCAGAGATCACCTGTTACAGGTAAGTAACTGTGCTTTATCACACATCCAGCAGATTAGCTAAAATCTATTATTTCTTTTCTATATAACATCATCAGAATTTGTCGTCTCTTTTCTAAATACACTACTAAGACCCTTACCCAATTTCTATTATTACTATTACTATTTTTAGCTCACACCATTCCTGTAGTAGATCAAGGTGAGTTACGGTAAGGATTTCTCTATCCCCAGAAGGCTTATAAATTGGGGAGGAGGAGTGACCTAGTGGTTGGGGCAAGTTTCCTTGGGCCGGAGATCCAGAGGTTTGAATCCTGCTAGAGGATAGCAATCTTGGGCTGGAAGGACAGGGGTTTCTAGTCCCACAGGTGCTCCTTGTGGCCTTGGGCAAACCACTTAGCCTTCCGCTGCCTCAGGTACAAAAACAGATTGAGCCCTAGGGGACAAGGGAAATTTATATATACAGTACCTGAATGTACACCACTTTGGTAGAAAAGCATTAAATAAATAAATTTGTACCAGTGGCATGGAGGGTTAAGTGGCCAAGGCCACAAGGGAGTACCAATGGGATATGAACCCTGGTCCTTCTGGTCCCAGGCTGCTGCTCGAACCACTAGGCTGCTACTCCACTCCTGTCACATCCAATCTGGACTATTGTAGTCTGCTCCTCACTGGTCTCTCTCTGAATCATCTCTGTCTCCTTCATTCTGTTCAGAACTCAGCTGCATGGCTTATCTTCCATCAGTATTGCTATGCTCATGTAACTCCTCTTCTCAAGTTGCATCACTGGCTCTCTATCCATTTCCACATCCAGTTCAAAATTCTGATCTACAAGTGCATTCATTCTGCAGCTCCTCACTACCTTTCCTCTCTTATCTTTCCCTACACCCTTCCTTGTGAATGCCACTCCTCTGGCAGATCTCTTTTGTTTGTGCCCTTCTCTGTCACTGCCAACTCCAAAGTGAGTTCATTCCATCTTGCTGCTCCATATGCCTGGAACAAACTTCTTGAGTCAGTATGTCAGGCTCCTTCTCTAGCCCTATTCAAATCCAGGCTGGAAACCCACCTGTCTGAGGCTGCTTTTGGATCCTGATGCCCCTCACTCTTGTTCACCACTTATGTGTATCTTATACTATAGTCCCCAGTTTTGTGGTAACCTTTGTCTTGATTAGATTGTAAGCCAGTGATTCTCCAGGAACAAGCAGGAAGTCGGTCCTCACATATGGATGATGTCGGCACTGACGGAGCCTGTGTGGAGCATTTCCCCAGCTTTCAAAGAAAGCCTTTGAGACATGCTACCATGCATGCATGGCCCCCTTCCTGCCCATGGGTGCCATCTTGTTCATTCACCTTGTTTCCATGGAGCCCGATGGACATCTGTCCTGTTTCTCTGCAAAAATCCTTGCTAGTTATCTTTAAAATTTAGCTTTCCCAGTTTGCGTGCCGATCTCTGCGCTGTTCTCGGCATCCTTTTTCCTTTTTTGATCGAGGCTTGCCTCGACTGGCATTCGTGCCTTTTTTCACTCTGTGGGTTCAAGAAATGTGACTGCTGCAGTCAAACCATGTCAGTGATAGACACCCATGACCTCTGCCTGGACCTGGGCCTGGACCTGGGCCTGGACCTGGACCATGACAGCACCCCCTGCAACTTGTGCCAGCCATGACGCCTAAGACCAATAAAAAGAGGTCGGAGTTGCAGGAAAAACTGTTCCCCAGGTCTGACTCTGCCTCGGCCTCCCTGATGCCGAGCTCCAAGCCCAGCACTTCCTGTGAGGCCCGAGTGTCTTCCAGTCCAGCAGTGGCGGCTCTTCCGAGAAGGCCTCTGACCTAGAAAAGAAGAAGAAAAAGTCAAAGTCCACCGAGGTTGCACCAGAGAAATCTGATAAAACCACCCGGAAAGACTCGGACGACTCCGAGAAGCGCCTTACCAAGGTCCTCAAGAAGGATTCCTTGGCCGGTGCAGACCGTGCAAGGTTCCTCAAGGCCATAGTCCTCATCGAGGACGCACTCACAAGAGTGCTGGCGCCGGGCCGAGATCCTCTGTCCCCGTGCCGAAAGCTGCAGAGCTTTCTGGCTTAGAAACCAGAATGGCAGCCCTGGAGCAGAATATCACTGCTATCCTGGCCCTGCAGCAGGCAATGATAGCTGGTTCATCCGCATGATGACTGGGCCCCTGACTGAAAGGGAGTCCAGGTAATCGAGCCGAGCTCTGAGTGCCACTGGACTCGGGTAAGCCCTTGGCGCCGGTCGAGGTCCCGGTCCCATTCCTCAGGCATCCGATCCTCCCTGGCTAGTTTTGCAGCTCGGATCCTAGGTCCTCTGGAGGCCGCTGATGTCTTGGCGCCGGCCTGGAGGCAATGAATCGCAGGGCCTCGGATTCGTCATCACCACTCGACTCCAAGTGGCAGACCTATGATGAGGCATCCCCAGAAACCAAATGGTAACAAGATATTCCCTCGGACCTGTCTTCCCCTGGCCCCATTCTCCTCCAGAGGACGTAGCATTCCATGGCTTCGTCAAGAACATGGCCAGAGCCCTCTCATTGCAGACACGTGCACCGAGGAGCTGGAGATCCTTCAATATGAGTTTCCACCCAAGGAAGCCCTCACAGTGCTCGTGCAGCCTAAACTTGAGTTGCTACTGCTCAGAATGTGGGAGACACTGGCTTTGGTTCCGGTGATGAGCTGGTACCTCGATGCCATGTACTGTGTCTGGAAAGGTCCGGGGTTCCATAAACCCCAGCTCCCACATAACTTAATGGTCATCAAGTCGACCATGCAAAAAATTAAGTGCCAAAAGACCCATGCCTCTGTTTCCCCCGGAAGGGAGGCCAGAACACTCAATGCCCTCTGGCGCAAGTGTTACCAGAGCTCGATGCTGGGTTGCCGGATCCAAGCCTATGAATTATACATAGGTATGTACCTGAAGGCTCTAACCCAGGAGCTGTTGGGATTTTTGGCGGGCCTTGTCGGACAGCCCCTCCAATGGTTCTAGTCTCTGACCTCAGGGATCAAGGACTGCTCTAAGTTCCTCTCCCGAGCAGCCTACAACTGCTTTGAGTCAGTGGCTTGAGTCTCAGCAGCCGGCATCGGTGCCTGATGCCAAGCCTGGCTACAGTCTTCTGACCTCGAGCAATGGGTTCAAGACAAGCTGCTCGATGTCCCTTGCACCGGGGAGAACCTGTTTGGCAAACCTATGGCCGACAAGGCAGCCGAGATTAAGGCCGACGTGGTGATTCGCCAGAGGCTCGCTAAAAAGACCTCATCCATTACCGGGTTTCCTGGGGGAAAAGTGTCCCTTTGCACAGAGTCACCACTACCAGTCCTTCTCGGGCCAGCAGCATGGCTCTCACCCTAAGAGGCAAGGCCATGGAGCTCAGAAGGCAAAGACACTGAAGCCCCAGGCCCCAGCTCCCACCCAGTCTTGGGGGGAGCTTTTGACTCCCAGGGCAGGGCCTCCCCTTCCCTGGGAGACCTTTACCAGCCCACAGGGGGGCACCTGGTGCTCTTTGCCCACAGATGGGCCAATATCACCTCAGACCAGTTGGTACTGCAAGTGGAAAGGGAGGGATAGAGACCCCTCCTTTACCAGACTCTTCGTCTCACATTGCTCGCAGGTCTGATCGGGGACAACGCAGTAGAGCCTGTACCCAAGCACCTATGGGGAAAAGGCTTCTTCTCCAGATACTTCCTTGTCCTGAAAAGAACTGGAGGCCTCAGACCCATACTAGACCTGGGAAACTTAAACAAGTTTCTGGTGAGGGAGAAGTTCAAGATGTTCTCCCTTGGAACATTGCTGCCTTATCTCCATCAGGGAGATTGACTGTGCTGCTTGGATCTAAAGGTTGCATACGCACACATCCTAATCCACCCCTCCACAGGCAGTACCCAAGGTTTATGGTAGGAGGAGAGCACTGTCAGTACAGGATGCTACCCTTCGGCCTGGTCTCCTCACCAAGGGTCTTTACCAAATGCCTGGTGGTATTGGCTGCCCACCTGTGCCTACAAGGGGCCTTTGTCTTCCCCTACCTAGACAACTGGATAATTGGGGGCGGCAGAGTCTCAGAGGCAAGTCAGACTGCAGAGCGTGCAACCCTCCTTCTGCAGCACCTGGGTTTGTCATCAGTACCCCAAATCCCACCTCTCTCCAGCCCAAAGTCTGGAGTTCATAGGTGCTCAGCTGGACATGCTACAGGTCAAGGCCGTTCTCCCCAGAGAAAGGGCAGAACACCTCAGTCAACTGGCAGGAGAGGTCCAACGCCACCCATCAGTGCCAGCTCGTCATCTCCTATGCTTTCTGGACCATATGGCCTCTACAATCCATGTAATGCCCTCAGCCCATTTGCACATGTGGACAGTCCAGTGATGCCTCCGCTCACAGGGACTCAAACCACAGGTAGGCTACAGGACAGGGTCAGAATTACCTACCAACTGGCGGAATCCCTCAACTGGTGGCAAAACATGTGCCACCTCTGGGCGGGAATGCCCTTCAAGGCACCCGTGCCTCAGAGGACCCTGGCTCCGGATGCCTCCCTCCTGGTTTGGGGGGTGCATTGTGGGGACCGCCACACAGGGCAGCTGGTCTCATGAGAAATCACTGCTACAGATCAATCTCCTGGAGCTCAGGGCAATCTTCCTGGCCTTATGAGCATTCCGCAACCACCTGCGACACCGGCCCGTACTGATCCAGATGGACAGCCAATTCACCATGTTTTATATCAACAAGCAGGGGCGCACTGGTTTGTACTCCCTCTGCCAGGAGGCGGTGGCCCTCCTGTCCTTGCAGCCTGCTACAGCATGCTCCTGCGAGCAGTTTATCTCCTGGGCCAGGACAACTACGTAGCGGACAGGCTGAGCAGAGTCCTTTGGCCACACGAGTAGCGCTTGAACCCCAGGGTGGCAAAACGGCTCTTCCATCTCTGGGACAGACCCATGATGGACCTGTTCTCCTTTCTGGACAACATGCTGCTGCCTTGGTTATGCTAGTGCCATCTACACCCAGAGAGAGTGGTGGCAGATGCCTTCCTGTTCTTGTGGTCCAAAGGCCTACACTATGCGTTCCCACCAATGACCCCCCTGCCCCCCTGTTCGCCAGGACCCTCTTTAAGGTCCAGAGCGAGAGGGCATCAGTTATACTAATTGCCCCCAGGTGGCCCAGGCAGCCTTGGTTTCCACTGCTACTCTCTCTGTCAATGGCACTCTCAGTCCCCTGGACTGAGCCCCAGATCTCCTGTCCCAGGAGGGGGGCTCCCTCCTGCACCCCAATCTGGAGTCGCTAATGCTAACATCATGGCTGTTGAAAGGGTAGCATTGTCCCCTTTCAATCTTCTGAGAGAAGTCTACATGATCTTCCCGAAAGCTGTCCACCAGATGGGCTTATGCCTTTAATGGAGAAGGTTCTCCACCTGGTGTGTGGAAAGGAAGGAGAACCCTTTCTCCTGCCATGTGCAATTAGTACTCCAGTACCTACTGCATCTGTCACACACCGGGCTGAAGTCTAACTCCGTGAGGGTGCATCTGAGCATGATAGCCACTCACTATCACCTATCAAGGGGAAAACACCTCTCTGGCTAGACTCTGGTCTCTAGGTTCCTCTGGGGCCTGCTGTTATCCAAGCCCCATCTCCACCCTCCGACAGTGGAGTGGGAACCCAACGTGATGCTTTCACAGCTCACCAGACTGCCATTCGAGCCCCTATACACTTGCCATCTGCAGTATCTTTCTTGGAAGGTGGCTTTCCTGGTAGCCCTCAATTCATTCGAAGAGTGAAAGCTTCTAGTGTATTTGGTGACGGATCCACCATATGCAAGGTTCTACAAGAACAGGGTAGTGCTCCACATGCATACCAAATTCCTCCTGAAGGTGGTATCTCTCCTTTCTATCTCAACCAAGAGGTGGTGCTCCCCACCTTTTCCCCCGCAGCCTCACGTTGGCCGGGAGGAACTAGTAATTCATACGCTGGCATGCAAACAGGCCATGTCCTTCTACTTACAGCGGACTCTGGCCCATCGCAGAACTCCTCCAGCTTTTTGTGTCATATGACCCCAGCAGACTGGGGCTCCCTGTGACTAAGCAAACTGTCCATTTGGGTGGCGGACTGTATTGTACTTGCCTATGAGCGAGCTGACCTCTGCCTTGAGCACTGGATCACAACGCATCGAGTGAGGGCGATGGCCATGTCGGTAGTCAACCTCAGCTCAGTGCCAATAACGGAGATCTTCAAGGCCTCCACATGGTCTTCAATTCATGCGTTCATAGCTCACTACTGCCTGAAGCGCGAGTCCCACAGGGACAGTGCGTTTGGCCAGTTAGTACTCCGTAATGTTCTCCGGGTGTAGGCAACTCCCTGACCTCTGACCCTTCTGTGTTGAGGCTACTGGAATGATATGCCGCTGGATGCTAGGGTCCTGCAGAGTCTCAGTGGGAACTCATCTTCTGCAACTTGCAGCCACCCCATTGGTCGCCGTTGGTGCTGTCGTGGTTCAGTCCTCGGCAGCCTGGAGCTAGGGAGTCCCATATGTGAGGACTGACTTCCTGCTAGTTCCTGGAGAAAGCGTAATTACTTACCTGTAACAGGTGTTCTGCAGGGACAGCAAGAATCAGTCCTCACAACCCTTCCTCCTCCCCTGGGAGTTTTCTCCCTACCTTGTTTTATTTGTTACTACCGTCCTAGCTATGCCCTGTGACTGAGCAAGATGTCACCCTTGTGCAGGAAGGGGACCACATATGTGTGGTCACATGTCCGAAAGGCTTTCTTTGAAAGCTGGAGAAATGCTCCGCGTGGGTTTTGTCAGCGCCAGTCACGTATATGTGAGGACTGATTCCTGCTGTCCCTGGAGAACACCTGTTACAGGTGACTAACTACGTTTCAACCCAGTCCTCTGGTACCCCTAGTCGAGTTGGGATTTCAGGGTATCTGCAATGAATAGGCATGAGAGAGATCTGCATACAGTGGAAGCAGTGCATGCAGATCTATCTCTTGCATATTCATTGTAAATATCCTGAAAACCTGACTGGCCTGGGGGTTTCAGAGGGACTGGGTTGAGAACCACTGTTGTAAGCTCTCATCACGGACTGTCTCTTACATCTATATGTACAGTGCTGCGTATGCTTTGTAACACTATTGAAATAAGTAGTATGTTTGTTTTAATAAAATTTGATATACTGCCCTTCAACAAGTGGCAAGGTGGTTTACAACAAAAGCAACTATAAAAAGAATCAGCAAGCAGGAAAAGGAATTCACAATGTAAAATAGGAAAGATAGGCCACATTCATACTACGGAGAGAAGACAGGGGATGCCTTCTACTATGGCAGAGAACATAAGAACATAAATGCTATACTGGGTCAGACCAAGGTCTGTCAAGCCCAGTATCGCTTTTCCAACAGTGACCAATCCAGTTCACAAGTACCTAGCAGGTTCCAAAAGGCACACAGATTCCACAATTATTGTCCCAGGACAAGCAGTGGATTTCCTGGATCCTCTTTAATAATGTTTTATGGATCCTTCCTCCAGGAACTTGTTTAAACCTTTCCTAAACCCAGCTACACTAGAAGCTTTTACTATATCCTCCAGTAATGACTTCCAAAGTTTGATTATGTGTTGAGTGAAAAAAATATTTTCTCTTATTTAGTCTTAAATGGGTGCGAGATGGACTTTCAGGAGGCGCGACAAGTCACGAATCATCACTCAGCCAGCTGCCAGTGTGCCTTGAGCAATGGTAGTAGGTGGTTGTATTGCATAGATAGCAGTCTCGTTTATTTAATCAAAAGGAGAGAAATATCAGAATTAACATATAAGTAAAGTAAGTAACTAATTGTCAGATTATTGCTTTTAAAATCATCATAATGCAACATCTGACATAATCATTGTATATTGTTTCACTCATAAATTCACGGTTGCGAGAGTTCGTTAAGTGTTTCATCCCTTGGGGCCTCTCAGCTTGCCTGTCACCTCTGCTCTATGCACTGTGATATTATTTTTGTTGGAGGTGCGAACATTAATCAAGCATTTCCTAGGGGTGTGGGGCAATAGAAAAGGTTGAGAACCACTGTTTTTAAGCCTTTTAGCATAGTAGTATCCTTCCATTCCCTTAACTATTTTGGTGGCTCTTCTCTGTATGTTTTTTCTAATTCTGCTAAATCCTTTTTAAGATATGGTGACCAGAATTGCACACAATATTCAAGGTGCGTTCGCACCATGGAACAATACAGAAACATTATAATATCCTTGGTTTTATTCTCCATTCCTTTCCTTATGATTCCTAGCATTCTATTTGCTTTCTTGGCTGCCGCTGCACATGGGGCAGAGGGTTTCAACAGATTATCCACGATGATACCTAAATCTTTTTCATGGGTGGTGGTTCTTAATGTGGAACCTTGCATTGTGTAACTGTAGTTTGGGTTGTGGTGTTCTTCCTAGGTGCATAACTTTGCACTTATCCACATTAAATGCTATCTGCCATCTGAACGTCCAGTCTTCCAATTTATCAAGGGTCTCTTGCAATTTTTCACTATCCCCTTGTGTTTTAACAACTTTGAATAATTTTGTATCATCACCCCGGCTCTCCTCCTGCTCTCCCGGTGGGGATCGAGTGAGCCGGGGCACCGGAACTCCTCCTCCAGCTGCAACTGCCCAATCGGGGCAGCCGCGGGCTGATTCAAAAGGCAGCACCGTCCGGCGCGCCCGCGCCTGAGGGCCTCGCCAGAGGGCGGTGGCCCCTTCCACGTGGCCTGCACTCAACAACGGACTCACACTACAGATCTACGGACTCTCCACAGACGCCCCGCAAATACGGCATCTCGCAAGTATTCTGATCGTTCTCTACTGTAACCAGTACTTTGTCTAATCTCTCCCTTCTGTCGCCAGTTACCTGCCTTAAACCTTACCATTGCACCTTTGCATTATATTGTCTTTATTCTGTATTGTATTGTAACCTCCTTTATTTAGTATTATATTGTATATCCCTACTGCTATTGTCTATAGTGTAATCATCCAAATGCCAAATACATTGTATCTAATTTTTTGCTGATTCATTACATGTAGCGAATGAGTCAACCAAGCTCATTACATTGTAGATGATTATTATCCCTTAAGGCCCCAGTCTACACATCCAAGTGCTTGCATACTACTGTCTATATTTTCATTTATTCACAGCTACTTGCCTTAAAAGAGTAGTGTTTTACCGAACACTACCCATCACCTTACCACACCATGTGGACACCCATAATGACTCACTACCACCTCACACTTTCCATATGCTGCTTATTATTAATTCTAACGCATAGCACCCTAGCCCTCATCCCCAGTCACAACACCATCCCAGTGATACCAGGCTCATGGAGAGAATGGTCAAGCCATCCTCATCTACAGTCTTACGCCGCAGGACACAATCCAAGTCCACACCTAATCTATGTCGCCATCCAGCAAAGAAAGTTGCCCCGAGAGGTATGCTGCACCCACTCCCGCAACCTGAACTGTGCCCTCATTAATGCACGTTCGATTAGGAATAAATGGCCTGCAGTAGCGGATCTAATCTCTACCCATGACCTAGACATCCTCCTTATCACCGAGACGTGGCTGTCCACGTCTGACGCAATCATCCTACACAAATTTGTCCCTACAAACTTCGCCATCCACCCCTGCTACAGATCTGAAAGAAGAGGCGGAGGAGTACTCATTCTAACAAAGCAGGAACTACAATACCAGATCACATCAACCAGCAGTACCCTAAACCTAGACTCCATCACCATTTCGAACAAGTACAGCAACATCAGTCTTATCTACAAGGCCCCATCACCAGCCCCGGATGATCTATCCACCATCATCGATTCTGCTGGAAACCCTCAGGACCCACGCGCCCAAAACTGGGTGATGGGAGACTTTAACCTCCCCTCGCTTCAGGACAACTTCGCCGACGCCTTCACAGTAGCACTTACTGAGTTAGGCTATATCCAAATAGTAAACTCCCCCACACATGTAAAAGGTAACAAACTTGACCTAATATTCGCCCCTAGAGATATAATTGACTCCACTCTCAAGAAAAACCTCACTGTTAGCCCTGTACCATGGTCCGACCACAGCCTGATATTATTTCAGATACCATCACAACAATTACAAAACATTAACCAGGCCACAAATGAACCCACTGTCTCTTTTTCAAAGCGGTTTCGGCAATTCAACATGGAGGACACCATGGTTAAAATTCAGCCACTCCAAAACCCTCCACATCAATGCCTGGACGACATGATTACTTCATGGAACTCTTGCCTTGATGCGGAAGCCAAAACAGCCATCACTAAGAAAGTGGCAAGAAAAAGGAAAAATGTGCCGTGGTTCTCTCCCGAACTCCGAACATCACTACTTAAGCTAAGGAGGCTCGAAAGATCATGGCGGCGATCCCGATCAACCGAGAAACTAGTTGTAATCTTCTGGTCTTGTAATCTTCTTGGTCTAGTCTCTGCTTGGTCCTGGGTTCATTTCACAGAGACAGTAAGGTAAGCATCACAAATAAGTTAACCAAACAGGTGTGGCTTGGAAACAGGTCTTTATGTAGAAATAGGCTTATTACATAGAGAAGTAAGAGAGAATAGTCTATATGAAAGACTATGTGTGTGAGAGAGAGAGGTAAGAACATGTGGGTCAGAGCCTCATGGCAAGGTGTGTCCGATGAAAATAGGAAGAGAGAGAGAGAGAGAGAGAGGGGGAGGGGTGAAGAGAATTGATTATCAGAGCTTCATGTCCGATGAATAGTGGAAGAGAGAGAGAGCAAGAGGAAGTGTTTCTGTCCTTTATAGTGAATTTTCTCTAGCAACTCCCTTTGAGGTCTGCTATTGTTTCTAGCAACTCCCTTTGAGGTCTGCCATTCTTGATTTAGCAGGGAGGGGCTGCAGACCATTTTCAACAGGCCTGGAGACTGACATCAACAGGGGGTCAGAGTTAATCTCATCTTGTAAACTACTCTCATTAACTTCGGAGACTGATATCACCAGAGTAAAAAAGCTGCATGAAATCCAAGGTCTGGGGAAAAAGCCATGACTCCTATGTCATGTATGCTGACATCTCCCACACCTTTTTTATTTTTCTTTATTATTTGTGCCTGGAAATGGTGGAAGCAAACCTGTGGCACCTGTCCCAGCTGTGCCATTACATGATAGTACAGTAATCATAACAGTTTTTTCGTTCACGGTTAGCTCCAGTTGGATTAGAGTATCTAAACACAATTCTTCAAAAGACTTTTTTAACTTCCGAGGTCTCAGTTCAACAGAAGCAAGGCCTCGTAGACTTCCGTCATAAAAAGGCCATTTGCTCAATAACATCAGTGACCTCAATGGAAATTTCAACAGTTCCCTTAATACACAGTGAAATGCTCCTTTCTTATTATACCACTAGCAGCTTCAAACTTGACACAAAAACAACGCAAAGAAATGCCATTCTTCCCGCTGTGTGAAAGGGGTCTGCTTGCTCGTATTTTTCTTTAAGATCCCAACGTCGATCCCCGGCACCGCTTAGACGTTTCACTAGGTGTTTCCTCAGGGGATCATAATGAATCAGTGATGCTGCCCACGTTCTCGCTCCCGACTCAATTGGTCCATTATCAGTAACGTTTTCTCCAAAAACGCCGCACGTTTTGGAGAAAACGTTACTGATAATGGACCGATTGAGTCGGGAGCGAGAACGTGGGCAGCATCACTGATTCATTACGATCCCCTGAGGAAACACCTAGTGAAACGTCTAAGCGGTGCCGGGGATTGACGTTGGGATCTTAAAGAAAAATACGAGCAAGCAGACCCCTTTCACACAGCGGGAAGAATGGCATTTCTTTGCGTTGTTTTTGTGTCAAGTTTGAAGCTGCTAGTGGTATAATAAGAAAGGAGCATTTCACTGTGTATTAAGGGAACTGTTGAAATTTCCATTGAGGTCACTGATGTTATTGAGCAAATGGCCTTTTTATGACGGAAGTCTGCGAGGCCTTGCTTCTGTTGAACTGAGACCTCGGAAGTTAAAAAAGTCTTTTGAAGAATTGTGTTTAGATACTCTAATCCAACTGGAGTTAACCGTGAACGAAAAAACTGTTATGATTACTGTATAGTCATCGTTCAGGCAACAAGGGCTATTGTATATTTGTGTTATTACATGATAGTAGGCAGCTTGTCTGATACCTCCTGTATTAAATACCTTGCTATGTCTAGCAGGTCCCCTGTCCTACACACTACTGTCTCTAGTGTTCTAGAGATAAACAAGTCCCCTTATGAGTCCAAACCTCGTGTCTTAGGTAGGGCAGCCACTACTGTGGGGGGGGGGGGGGGGGGAACCCAATATGCTACCTCCGTGCCCGTCTTAGAGAGAGTGAACAGTGCATAAGGGCTGCAGGAATTTTTGAGGAGGTTAAAGCCAAAAGGTACCAGGATGCTGTGAGTGAGGATAGGAAGCAATACTAGACTGCAGCTGACTCTGGTATTCAGTGTAATAGGAAATGCCAAATTAGCAGGCCAAATGAGCCTGGATGTAGGGGTAGATGCTAGAGAAATTCAGTGTAACTACCTTAAAATGTTGTTGTTCTGTAGGACATGCGCTGCAAGGATATGTACATTTGTTTCATTTTACAACACAGGAAAATTATGATAATGCATAGCAATATTTGTACAGCAGTTAAAATAATAATAGGGTGATTAAAAACATTAAAGACATGATCAGCAGTAGGTGAGTAACCAAATAACAACTCCCACACAGACACATGAGCATCTTGTAGCAAGTGTCCACAACAATTTGTTGAATGTGTCCATTCTCATAAGCGATGGTGTGATTCACTTCAGTGGATGTTGTTTTAAGGTGATCAATATAGGCATGGAGTTCTGTAAAGTTGAGCAGTTTATTAGTGTCTCTTCTCCCATGCCAAGTGATAATGGATGCACAGCATATGAGAGAAAGTCTGGAATGTCCATAGAGTCATTGGTAACCAGCGGTGTGGAATAAGTTGTCCTGTTAATGGTGATGGAGACCAGTGGTGTATGACTGCACCAGGTATTGTTTGGTAAATAGTTTGAACTGTACAACAAAGTGTTCTTGGGAAGGTGAATGTCATGCATTCTGGGAGCAATCGAAAAAGAAACATTCTGGGGAAAGAACAGATGAAAACAAAAGTGTCCAGCTCCAAGGTAATACAAACTGTGTGAGGTAGTCAGGGAATATGAGAGCTTAACAGTCAGGGAGCAAGAGGAGGAATTGTTCCAGCAGGAGGTGTCAGCCTCTTTAAACTGGTGAGGTTGACACTTGAACTGAAATGTAGTCTGCTCACACAAACTGGGGTCCATTGGCTTGAATGAAGTCCAGGTGTCGTCCAGTGGCTGCACCCATGTGAGATGGTCCACAGGATACATAAGCATATTATCAAACTGCACCCCAATATTAACAATAGGATAAATAACTGTGTGTTGTCCTGACCATGGGATCAAAATACAGATAGAGCAGCCTTGTGGTGAACAAATGGGAACACTAACTGTCCACCAATCAAGGTGAGCTATAGCAAATTCAGGTATTTTGGTACTAGCCATATGGATGAAAGATGGTGGCCAGTGTCCTAACTTAGCAGTGATCAGAATTTCCTTTAGTATAGTGGTAAGCTCGATCTGTACTTGATCACAGGCAAGAGCCCAGGAAATATTCTTTCCCAATCTATATTCTGCATGTGCTAAGGTAACAATTTTCTGTTCTATAATGGGAGATATAAGAGCAAAGGTATCTACCACTACATTGGACAGTTTAGAGGAAGCTTCATTAATAATATGTTGTGAGGTAAAACCATCAGCAGCATGCTGAGCAGTGGATCCCATTTTATTAGGGGGCACCTCTATATCAGTTATATTAAGGGCACCCAGTGCAGTCCCTGTGCCACCTAAAATTGTATCAATTAATTCACGCTTGTGTCGAAATTGCTTGGCTCGGGGTGTTACTGACTGCATATCAAACCAAGTATTGAGCATTTGTATGTGGTTGGCAACAAACTGAGAGCAATTTGGATATTTGTGAGTAACTAGAAACAATTTGGGAAATAGATGCCAAGTAAGAAAATAGTATTCCACATCATATAAAACATCGTGTGGTGCATCATATTTAATCTGAAAGGGATGTCCTTCCTGAAATGGGTGGATATCAGAAAGGTAGAGTACAGGAGGAGCAGAAGTGGTGGGAGGGGTGGGATGAGGGGTGGTAGGTAAACAAGATACATCCAAAAGGAATGAAGTCTCAGTGATGTGCTATTGATCACTCACAACCCATGTATAAGATATTTTCCAGGTACCTCTGTCCTGACAGGAGATATTGTACAAAATCAAAGCAGGAGGACCTAGAAAGTAATGTTCTGGAGGTGCCCTCAATTCTTGTGTCCTTTCTAGAGAAGTGGAAACTGGTGGCTCCCACTGTACTTGTGTGATGTTTAATGAATAGAACACTGGCTTGTCCTGTACGGAACAGAAACTCAGGATGACCAGATCCTTTCCTTCCGGGAAAGGTGGGGGTATTTCTTGATAGCGATATGCCCCACCTGTGGAGTTAGCCCAGCCAATCGTGCATATTCGGATGATAGTTCCTGTAATGAGACTGGGGTAGAAGAGAGCAGATACAAGAACAACAGGAAACCGAGACATAATAAAAGCTAACTTGTTTCACTCTACTAGGGAGTAAACTAATGCTCCCCACTTATACTATGTAACAACAAAACAAAAAAAAATAATTTTTACTACTTATTTACATAACTATTAAACACATGTCAACTATACAGCAGAAGTAAATAGTTACCGTCCTCAAGCGACTTTTGTTCAGAAAGCAGCTGTCCGTGCTGTCTTCAGGTGGTATCTGAAAACAAAGACTGATAAAACACGTATTATCCATATGGTTTCAACTGGGTGATGTGTTTCCAATACTGCTGGTTGTCGGGCATTAGGATTTGGTATAGGCTTGGGCCTAAGGTATCAGTAACTAAGTATGGTCCTTCCCACTTTGCAGTTCCAAAGGGGAGGTTTGGTCTAGGTCTCAGAATCATCACTTTACTCCCAACCTTGAGGGGCCTTAAATCAGAACCTTTTGCATGTACCTCCTGCAAATAATCTCTAGCTTTTTCTGTGTTAGCTAGCACAGTGGTCTGAATTTCTTTTAGATGTTCTTGCAGGGATTTCATCCACTCATTGGTGAGAATTACTGTCTGATCCTCTGGAAGAAAAGGACTCAGCATATTTTCCCACCGTTGCATTGGCCTTCCCATTAAGGCTTCATAGGGTGCAAAACCTGTAGATTTACAGACATTAGCTCTGATACGCATAAGGACTAAAGGGAGCACCAGATCCCAATTTTTCCCGGTCAGATTAAGCATAGGGCTGAGGTGGGCCTTAATTGTTTGATTCATTCTTTCTACCTGCCCTGCTGCCTGTGGATGGTACGGAACGTGGAATTGTTGTTCTATACCTAGAAAATCAAACAATTCCTTGATGAGCTGAGAAACAAATGCAGGACCATTATCAGAATCAATAGTCTTGGGAATGCTCCAGCGTGTAAAAAATTGCATAGTTAGGATTTCTGCAGTGGTTCGAGCAGTTTGATCTGGGACAGGGAATGCTTCTACCCAATGAGAAAAGGAATCAACAACAGTGAGTAAAAATCTATTTTTCCTAGCTGTTAATGGGAGAGGGCCCACATGATCTATTTGCAATCTCTCAAATGGGCCACGAGGAGGTGCTCTCATTAACTGTCCCCTTCTCTTTTTAGGTTGCCTCCCAAATGAAAAACAGATTACACAGGAGGAAACATGATCCTGTATATCATGTTTCATTTCTGGCCACCATACCAACCTATTGAGGATAGTCTGCATTTCTTCTGCTTTAGGGTGTCCCATAGGACCTGCACCATGAACCCAATGCATCCATTCTTTACCTTGAGCTCTAGGGATAGCTATAACCAAGCCTTCCTCTCTTTTGCACATAGAATGTCTTTCTCTATAGCGAGTGTGAGAAAGGGTGTGTGCTGATATAGGTTATCTGGGGTGTCCTGCACAAGCTTCCTCAAATTGGAAAGCTCAGGGTCCTTTGTCTGCAGTGCTACAAAGTAATCTGGTGGTATTATCTGATCGTAATCTGTGGAACGTGTAGCAATAGCAACCATGCGTGTCTGCTCATACCAGGGCCATATGAGGCCTACATGGCATGCTTCCTTGGCTAGTGAGTCTGCTAATGTGTTTCCTTTCACTAAAGGGCCTTTCTTCCTATGTGCCTTTACTTTAACTAAATGTACTCTCTGAAACTTCTCACTCAGTTCTTGTGCCATAGTCCACAGTGATGAATTTTTCACTGTGGACCCATCTGTAGATTTAAATTTATTTGCCAGCCACCAGGGTAACAGGGCAATGGCACTTTTAAAGACATAATCAGAATCTAAAATGATTTGTATTTCTGGGTGTGAATCCTGATATTGTTGCATACAAGCTACAAAAGCAGCCAGCTCACAGTACTGTGCTGACGCTGACCCACAGGAATACTGTCTCTGCAGTACCACTTGGTTTTTTGGGTCCAATTGTACAATTGCAAAACTGCTAGTCGCCTGCCTCCTTCACATTGGCTACTACCATCAATATATACTGTAGGAAGAAAAGGTGAAATTTTGTCTAGTCCCAGTTCCCTAAAGATCATGTGATTAGGGGCACTGGGTGAGGACTGACAGTCATGAGGTTGCCCCTCCAGCAAGATTCTAGCCACTTGCACGTTAGGTTCTTTCAACAATTCAAACTTTACATTCTGTGCTTGCAACATGAGAGTCCACTGGACTATTCTCTCAGTCTTAATCTTGCTACATGCTAACTTCCTTATCACTTCTCCGGGCTAGTCCAGGGAAACGCTAAGGTAGTCAATCCCCTTCAGCAGCTGAGGACTGAATACTTCAAGTTTTCTTGTGAGCCTAAGCCACTCCCCCTGAGGTCAATACTCCAGTCTTTCAGTCCTCAGCAGCTGAAGAGGATCGATGTTAGCCATCTCCCTGTCAAAGATTGAATTTGTTGTTTTTGTTTCCCTAGGTCAGCGATGGCGAACCTATGGCACGCGTGCCAGCTGTGGCACGCGAAGGCCTTGCAGCTGGCACGCGGGAAGGTCCGCCATCGAAAAAAAAACAACAACCCTGTCTGCTGCCGTTGTCGGGGCCGCCGCGGCAGAATCGAGCGTGCCGCGGGGCCCCCCTGTACCCGGCACAGCCTCTCCTCCCTGTAGCAGCTCTCTCGTTGGAGCTGCAGTCAGACTCGCCGGCTTGCAGAGCGCGAAGGGAAGAGTTTCCCTTTCGCGACTCTGTTAAGCCCGCGGGGGCTGATGGGAACTTCCCATCAGCCCCCGCGGGCTTAACAGAGCAGCGAGGGAAAACCTCTTCCCTCGCGCTCTGCAAGCCGGCGCGTCTGACTTCAGCTCCAACGCGAGAGCTGCTACAGGGAGGAGAGGCTGTGCCGGGTACTGGGGGGCCCCGCGGCACGCTCGATTCTGCCGCGGCGGCCCCGACAGCGGCAGCAGACAGGTTTTCTTTTTTTTTTTAATTTTCCCTGGGCTGGGCTGGGCTGGGCTGGGGGTGGGGGGTGGGGGTTAGGAGTGGTGATGGGCTGGGCTGGGCGGGGCGGGGGGGCTTAGGAGTGGTGATGGGCTGGGCTGGGGGGGGTTAGGAGTGGTGATTGGCTGGGCTGGGCTGGGGGGGGTTAGGAGTAGTGATGGGCTGGGCTGGGCTGGGGGGTGTGTTAGGAGTAGTGATGGGCTGGGGTGGGGGGGTTAGGAGTGGTGATGGGCACTGGGCTGGGGGGTTAGGAGTGGTGATGGACACTGGGCTGGCTGGGGGGGGTTAGGAGTGGTGATGGGCACTGGGCTGGCTGGGGGGGGTAGGAGTGGTGATGGGCGCTGGGCTGGGGGGGGTAGGAGTGGTGATGGGCGCTGGGGGGGGTTAGGACTGGTGATAGGCGCTGGGGGGGCTTAAACTAAAAATTGAGTGATGGGGGATTAGGACTGGGAGTGGGCTGATGGGGAGGTTAGGACTGGAAATGGGCTGGTGGGATTAGGACTGGGAGTGGGCTATGGGGGGCTAGGACTGGTAATGGGTTGGGGGGGTTGCTAGGACTGGAAATGGGCTGAGTGGAAGGGGGCTTGAACTGCAAATAGCTGTTGGGGATGGGGCTTGGAATGGAAATGGGCTGAGGGGAAGTGGGGGGCTTGAACTGCAAATCGCTGCGGGGGACGGGGCTTGGAATGGAAATGGGCTGAGGGGAAGTGGGCTTGAAGAAGGGAATGGATGCTGGGTGAGACTGGAACTAGAAGGGAGCTGATGTTGGGGGAGGATTAGAATGGGATGGGGCTGGGAGAGTAAAATGGAGAGGGGAAAAATATTTTGTGTAGGAGGGATGAAAATCTACAATTGGCCAGGTATTGGGAGAGTAATTGGGGATTGAGGATGGAGGGGTAAAATTTGTGTGGATGAAATAGGAATGAGGAAAGAGCAAAAGGAGAAAGATTAGTATGTTAAAGCAGATGTAGAGAGAGAGAGAATGGAAAAAAAACTAGAAGAGAGAAGAAAGGACAAATGGACAGCAGACGATGGAGAGTTAGCAGAAAACATGAAGAAACCAGAAGAAAATGGCTGGACCAATTGCAACTGAAAAAAAAATGCACAAAAGGTAGAACGATATCTCTTTATTTTGAATTTATTAACTGGAATATGTCAGCTCTGGGAAATGTGCATCATTAACATCTGCACTTTGTTTGGTACAAGAGGAAATTCCTATTTGACGTTGCCACTTGTTCTCTTTCCCCAGTATTCACTGAAATGTATTGGTTTAATATTTGCAGTGTTGCCTTTTGATAGGTAGGGTATGGTGCTTTGTGAGTCCTGGTAATGCTGTCAGGATACGGCGGGTTTGCTATGGGTTCTAAATGGGCAGCGTTTGTAGTAGTTCCTAATGTGCCTGGCGGTTGGCACTGGATTATAGTAATGTAGAAATCTTTTAGTCTTTCTTTATCCATACACTCATTAAGAGACATGTTTACTAAAAGTTAGTGTATGGTAACATTATGCAAATATTTATGCAAATAAGACCACTTATGCAAATGACGTGCTGGCACTTTGAGGAAATTCTTTGGTTTTGTGCGGCAGTTTGGGCACTCGGGCTCAAAAAGGTTAGCCATCACTGCCCTAGGTTATATAGCGCTTTGGTCCTAGCAGGGCTGATAGTGGCCATATTCTCAGGGGCTTATTGAGGATCTATTTTTAATAACGGAAAAAGTAGAAACAGCTCCTGTAGCGGTATAGACGGCCTTTGCCTGCCTGTCTAGGGGGCGGAGGGGGATAGAGCCTGCCTTTCCTCGGGCGTCTGCATCTTCCTCAATAGTTTGGTTCTGGGAGCCCCAGTTAACCTCTATCATTCTGTGCCGTCGAGTGATCGCACTCCCGCTAGCAGCAGGATGTCGATCTTCGGGCCACGCTGTTTGCTTCACTCAGGTGAGCTTGTGCTGCGGGGAGACGCTTGCCTTCCGCTCGGTTTCGTTTTCGCGGCTGGGTGGGAGAGTGGTTTCGCCATTTTTTGAGAGTGCCGGATCGCGGTTGTTTTTTCTCCGGGAGTTCTGTTTGGATCGGGATGGAAGGCAAGCTCTCCTCTGATTCTGAGCGGTCCTTGTTAGTCACAGAAAAGGCGGGAACGGCGGCCATTTTGAAGGAGCCGTCCGTTCCTCCCGTGGGCCTTCAGAAGCCTGGAAAGCGCAAATCTAAATCTTCTAAGGAGTCTCCGGTGGCAGTGAAAGTTCCCCGTACTCTTCCTGAAGCTCAGGAAGGTGTACCTGCCTTTTTTTTGCCAGAGTTTATTCTGGCAATGCATAAAACATTTTTGTTGAAGTCTTCTCAGTCAGAACCTGAGTCCTCCGGTTCCCCTACTTTGGAGGGACTTCAGGCTGCAGATATTGCAGGTGATCCTGGTGAGGGTCCTTCCCTAGTGGGGCTGGCGGCTCCGTCAAGTTTAGACCCCTTGGGGCCCCTGGTAGCTGATGCCCAGCTGGGGGAGGACGGGGAAGTCCTGTCAGATGCAGGGGTCGATCCTTGGCCAGGGGAGCTTGAAGAGGGTGAGATAGCGCCGGGCGATGATCCTAATGTGTTTCGGGTGTTTCGGAAGGAGTAGCTGGGTGCCCTTATTTCTCAGTCCTTGGCGGCCTTGAATCTCCTCTTACCCTCGGGTTCTCAGGAGCCTTTGGAGGATCCGTTGTTGCAGGGCTTTAAAGCCGAACAACGCTGTTTTCCGGTGCACCAGGTTATAAAGCAGATGATTGAGGCCTCCCTGAGGGGTGGTCGTGCCTTAGCTCGCCTCTACCCCGTTCCGCAGGACGAGAGAGACTTATTGCGGATGCCTAAGGTAGATGCCTTAGTTTCTGCGGTGACTAAAAAGACCACGATTCCGGTGGAAGGTGCAGCGGCACTTAAGGATCTGCAAGATCGTAAGTTGGGAAGCTCTCTTGAAGCAGGCGTTTGATTCGAGCGCTCTTGCGCTGCAGGCTTCTGTTTGTGGTGCGTATGTCTCCAGAGCTTCCATCCGCTGGCTCCAAGGGGTGGTCTCTGCGGATCCGGGGACTTCGCCTCCGGCGGAAGGTGCGAAGTTGGAGTTGGCAGCAGCTTACTTGGCGGATGCTTTCTATGACTTGGTGCGGATTGCTGCCAAGTCTATGGCCTCGCTGGTGGCGGCCAGGCGCTTTCTTTGGTTACGTAATTGGTCAGCGGACGTTTTGTCTAAGTTGCGCCTTAGTAGACTCCCCTATAAGGGTAAGTTACTGTTTGGGGAGGCTCTGGAGAAGATTGTTAAAGACCTCGGGGACTCTAAGGGCGGTTGTTTGCTGGAGGATAAGCCGAAGGCGGCTAGAGGACTGCCCGGGCAACGCGGTCAGGTTAAAGATACTCGTAGGTTTCGAGGAGCCCGATTTGCCCCCTATCCCAGAGGCCGTTTCGGATCTCGCGGAAGTTCCTTTCGCGGAGCTCGAGGATTCGGTAGGCCCTACTTCAATGCTCAGCCATCCGCTGCTAAAAAGTCGCAGTGAAGGTTTGCTGGTCCAGGCCCCGATCCCTATCGGGGGTCGTCTGCAGGAATTTTTCTCGGCCTTGACCGCGATAACCTCGGACAAATGGGTGCTAGAGATTATTCAAAAGGGGTATGCGCTAGATTTCGCTTCCCCTTTGACAAACGCTTTTCTACAGTCTCCCTGTGCTCCCGGTCCGAAGGCGCAGGCAATCTCCGATACGCTGTCGTGCCTGTTGAGTCTGCAGGCAGTAGTTCCGGTGCCTCGCGACCAGTACAGCTTCGGTCGGTACTCGATTTATTTTGTGGTTCCCAAGAAAGAAGGTTCTTTTTGTCCAATTCTAGATCTCAAGCATGTAAATCGAGCCTTACGCGTTCCACATTTTCGCATGGAGACTCTGCGCGCCGTTATTCGGGCGGTTCGGCCGGGAGAGTTTCTCTCGGCCATAGATCTCACGGAGGCTTATCTGCATATACCCATCAGGGAAGCTCATCAGCAGTTTTTGCGCTTCGCCTTTCCAATGGGTCACTTTCAGTTCCGAGCCTTGCCCTTCGGCCTAGCCACTGCCCCTCGCACCTTCACCAAGCTGATGGTGGTGGTGGTGGCGGCGGCTCTGCAGAAGGACGGCATTCGGGTACATCCGTATCTCGACGACTGGGTTAATCAGAGTGGATGCTCAGGCGGCTTCAGTCGAGGCGACGGCTCGGGTGGTGCAGCTGCTAGAGCGGTTAGGTTGGGTCATCAACCATGCGAAGAGTCACTTGCAGCCAGTGCAGCAACTTACTTATCTCGGAGCTTTCTTCGACACAACACGAGGATTGGTCTTTCTGCCAGAGAGCAGGGTGTTGAAAATCTTGGAGCAGGTGCGAGCGTTTTTGCTGAGTCCGGCTCCTTCGGCGTGGACCTATTTGCAACTCTTTGGGTCCATGGCGGCAACATTGGATCTGGTCCCGTGGGCCAGGGCTCATATGAGGCCTCTGCAGCAGGCGTTACTTTCCAGGTGGTCTCCTCAGCTTCATCCTCTCTCGCGGAGACTAGTCTGTCCGGAGCTCGTCCGTCAAAGTCTGGTTTGGTGGTTGAATCCCGCACATCTCAGGGCAGGGGTGCCCTTGCAGGATCCGCCGTGGGTGCTAGTGACCACGGACGCCAGTCTATCCGGCTGGGGAGCTCACTGTCAGTCTCAAGTGGCGCAGGGTTGCTGGTCCCCGGAGGAAGCCTCATGGTCGATCAATCGGTTAGAGCTCTGGGCAGTGCGTCTCGCTCTTTGTCATTTCGAGCGCTTGATCGAAGGCGCAGCAGTTCGAGTATTTTCTGACAATGCGGTGACGGTTTCCTATATCAATCGACAGGGCAGTACCAAGAGTGTGCCCTTGCTCCTCGAATGCCAGGACTTGTTTGTTTGGGCGGAGTGCCATCTCGTGGCGTTATCGGCGGCGCATGTGGCGGGCAAGGACAATGTGCAAGCCGATTTTCTCAGTCGCCATGTCCTCGATCCGGGGAATAGGAGCTGAACGTGACGGTTTTTCACGAGTTGACGCTGCGCTGGGGGCGGCCGGTGATGGATCTAATGGCCACTCTCGGTAATGCCAAAGCGCCTCGGTTCTTCAGCAGGCGCAGGGAGCACATGTCGGAGGGATTGGATGCGCTAGTCCAGTCCTGGCCCTTGGACGCTCTTCTGTACGTGTTCCCTCCGTGGCCGATGCTGGGACGGATCATTCAGCGTATAGCGACTCACCAAGGCACGGTGATTCTCATTGCACCGGATTGGCCTCGGCGGCCTTGGTATGCCGATCTGGTGCGGCTCTTGATAGATTCTCCTTGGCGGCTTCCGGTCCGGATCAATTTGTTAAGTCAGGGTCCAATTCTCATGCCACAGGTGGATCGCTTCTTGTTTACGGCTTGGCTCTTGAAGGGCATCGATTAAAACGCAAAGGTTACTCGGATTCCGTAGTGGCTACCTTGCTTCGGTCAAAGCGTTCCACGACTTCGCTAGCATATGTTCGTGTCTGGCAGGTTTTTGAGGCTTGGTGTACTCAGCGGAATCTTCGGCCTATGTCTTCTACTTTACCGCAACTGCTTTTGTTTCTCCAAGATGGCTTGGATAAGGGCTTGGCTCTCAGTACGTTGAAGGTGCATTTGGCGGCTCTGACTTGTTTTAGAGGTCTGGTGCAGGGTCGCCGTCTCTCAACGCATGACGACGTGCAACGGTTTTTTCGAGCGGCCAGGCTTATTAGACCTCCGTTACGGCAGGTGGTGCCGTCGTGGGATTTGAATCTGGTTTTGGAGGCCTTGTCGCGCCCACCGTTTGCTGTGGCTTCCTCGGATCGGGTGAAAGAATTTTCTTGGAAAACAGCCTTCCTAGTGGCCTTGTGTTCGGCCAGACGAATTTCCGACTTACAAGCTCTTTCCTGTCGCGAGCCCTATCTTCAATTCTTGCCTGAAAAGGTCCTTTTGCGGACGGTGCCTTCGTTTCTACCTAAGGTGGTATCGGCTTTTCATGTTAATCGGTGGCGTTGCCGATTTTCTCCAATCTTTCCAGTTCGCCCATGGATCGTTCTCTCCGTAGATTGGATCTGGGACACGTCTTGAAAAGTTACCTGAAGATTACAAAGCCTTTTTGCAGGTCCGATCGGTTATTTGTTCTGTTCGCAGGTCCGAAGAAGGGCCAGGCAGCTTCCAAAGCCTCGATCGCTCGATGGGTGAAGCGGGCTATTGCAGCAGCTTACGAAGTCGGAGGGAAAGTGCCTCCTGATGGGCTGAAGGCTCATTCCACTCGTTCTCAAGCTGCTTCCTGGGCGGAGTATGCATTCGTGCCTCTGGTGGATATTTGTAGGGCGGCAACGTGGTCTTCTTTGCATACGTTCGCAAAACATTACAGATTGGATGTTCAGGCCCGAGAGGATGCGAAGGTTGGAGCTTCGGCGATTATCGCTGGTCTTGCGGGTCCCTCCCGGATTTAGGTACTGCTTTGGTACTGCCCTAGCGTTTCCCTGGACTGGCCCGGAGAAGTGATAAGGAAGGTGAAATTAGGTCTTACCTGCTAATTACCTTTCCTTGAGCTGTCTCTGGGCCAGTCCAGGGCCCACCCCTTCTTTGGTTCGTCTACCGGAGCGCAAGACTGCTAGAAGATTACATTTTTTCTTCGGTTAGGCGTAGCTTTGGGGTTTCTTTACCTGTGGGCGGAGGAGTTGTTTCTCCTGTTTGTTTATTTCAATTGCAAAATGAAAAATATATATAAAAAAAAAAGACAACAAAGAGAACATTAAGAAGGTAACATACGTTCGTGTGGTTCATGCCTAGAGAATATGGCTGTTTATCAGTTCCTCTGTTCTGGCCTTTTTTCGTTTCAGACATTGAGTTAGCTGCTTTGTCAGACATAGACTGGAGTATTGACCTCAGGGGGAGTGGCTTAGGCTCACAAGAAAACTTGAAGTATTCAGTCCTCAGCTGCTGAAGGGGATTGACTACCCTAGCGTTTCCTTGGACTGGCCCGGAGAGAGCTCAAGGAAAGGTAATTAGCAGGTAAGACCTAATTTCACCTTTCCCTCTACAATGAATTTGAGGGGGGTGTGATGGCTGCATATGTATGTGGTTTGAGCACCAATGATGTATGTAAATTTCTGCATAGCAGCATAGGAAGCCAGTACATGTTTTTCACAGTTTCCCATTTTGAGTTCAGGAGAAGTGAGAACTCTGGAACAGAAGGCAATAGGGCGATCTACTCCTCCTAGGCGTTGTGTTAAAGCTGCACCTATACTGTTCTCTCCAACTACAGGGTACAGGAAAAAATGTTGTGTGATCTGGGTGTGCCAGAACAGGAGCAGAAGTCAGAATGTGCTTTAATTTAGTTACAGCTTCTGTATGTTCTTCCTCCCAAACATAACCTTTACTTTTTAGCAGGGAGTAAAGTAGAGCTGCCACTTCAGCATAATTGTGCATGAAGTCACGACAGAAACCAGTGAGCCCTAGAAATGACTGGAGTGATGTCTGATCTGTAGGAAGTGGAAGTTTCTGTATCAGCTCTATCCTCTGAGAATCTACAGATTTACCATCCTGGCCAATAGTAACCCCTAAAAAGGAAACCTTTGATTTGCACAGTTGAGTCTTGGCAGGATTAACTTTAAGACCAGCTTGTAAGAGGGCTTTTAAAACTTCTCTTACATGATTCCAGTGTACAGCTTCATTCTCAGACTGAATCAGAATGTCATCTACATACTGAATTATATTATCTCTGCAAGACAATAGTGATAGGGCTTCCTGCATGTATTTATGGAATATTGAGGGGGAATCCTTATATCCCTGTGGGAGCACAGTCCATGCATATTGTTTATTCAGCCACTGAAAGGCTGTTTTGTACTGGCACTCAAGGGCCAGGGGCAGACTCCAAAACCCATTGGATATGTCTAAAACAGAGAAAAATTTACATTTGGGTTTCAGTTTAGAGATCATTTCAGGGTATGAGGCTACCACGGGCACTACAGATTTTGAAACTTGATTCAGGGCACGGAAGTCCATAGTGAGCCTGAAGGAACCCCCCGGTTTAACTATCGGCCAGGCTGGTGAATTGCATGTGGAAGAAATAGGTCTAATCAGACCCCTCTCCTCCAGTATCTTCACAATTTTAGTCACTGGTTCTATAGCCTGATGAGGTACTGGGTATTGTTTCTGTGGTGGAGGATCCTCGCCTTCCAACAGTATTTCTGTGTGCATTTTCCCACAATCTAACTTGTCTTGAGCCCAGACTGGAATATCAGCCACCTCTGAGGGAATTACATAGATCATACTGCTGAGCTGCCTTGGTGCACTGAGCGAGTTGCTAACTGCATGGGAATGACTTCATGCACTAAAGTTTTAGAAGCACTTGAAGTTCCTGAATACTGCCACAATTTAAGATTAGCCATATCCACCACCAAATTTAACTGGTTGAGAACATCAATTCCAATTATTTCTTTTGGTGTGTTTACTATAGTGGAGGCAGTGGTTTCCAACATTTCCTTGTTTTGTTCACTGTGCACAGGGATACCCCATTTAACTGGGATAGACACACATTTGGAAGCTGTGTCATTAATTCCTTGAATTTCTTAAATTTCCATATTTTTCTGATCTGCAGTGGGAGAAGCTCTGTTAGTAAAACTAATTCCAGCCCCTGTGTCAATCAAAGCTAGTTTATCCTGACCCCCTATTCTACTGATAACATTGGGGCATCCACAAGAGTCCAGTATCAAAGATGTTACAAGCCTTAAACTGTATTCTGGGCCTGTGTCTGTTTCATCATCCAGAGGCTCTGGAATTGAGTCCTCTGCTGAGAGAACGGAGGCAGGCTGGGCTATGAAGGCTTGAGACATTTTGATATCTGAACTCAAGAGGTCAGGACATCCCTATGCACTAGCCCTGTGTTTGTCCTGAGCTGCTTGTATGTCCTGTTTTAATTTATCTATTTCTATCTGCAGTATGTGTTTGTCTTGTTCCCATTTAATTTTCTCCTTTTCTAATCCATCTCTCTGTGCTTTGAGCTCTTGAAAGGGGATGTAACCTGAGGAGTTTCTAAAAGTACCTCTGCTTTGTCCTCTCCAAGGTGTCTGTCCCCTGTATCCTTTGTCTGTGTTTTTTGTGTGTTGGGAGGATCCCTCAGCTTGCCACTTCCATGCTTCTGATACTGTATTGACCTGCGAGGGCTGGGTCTTCCAAACAGACCCAATTCTGAGCATTAAAGTATCAAAAGGGGTTGCTTTAGGGTCTTCAGAAAATAACAGAAGGTGTTTTGTAATCTCAGGGGATAGCAATTCTAATAAAAATGCCTTATGCATGCTCTCCCCAGAATCTTCTGCATTGGGCCAGGACTCCTGCTCATTAAGAACTGCTTTTAAAATCCAGGCTCTATATGCAAACTCTTCCAGTGTATCATTTGGTAGAAGTGAAATAATTTTAAATACTTGCATTGGGGAACAGTGAAATAGTTTCTCAATGCCCCTTTTAACCAACTGGTATGGGTGAGTGAGAGAGCCAACTTTATAATAGTGTGGCCCCAGAGCCAGATGCATAAGTCTATCAAAGTCTGATTGTTTTCTTCTGTATTTCCCTAGACCCCAGTGAATCAGAATATCAGTAGCCCATTTACACCAATGATTTACATTAAAAGGCATAGGGCCAATTTTCTCAACTATTCTTTCCATGTCTCTGTCTTTTAAATTGTCCTGCAGCATCACTTTAACTGGTGCTCTGAGTTTGAGTACTGGGTGCCATGTCTAAGTCATCTGAATTATCCTCCTGACACAAATCCTGATTATTGCTCTGTTCGGGCTGAGATAAACTATCAGGGTTTTCTTCCTGTGATTCATCTTTATTTTTCCCATTCCTAAGTCCAGCTATGCATACTTTAGTATACTTTTGTTTGTCAATAGCTTGTATGCATGGCTGATAGGGTGTGTCATAGGCATAGGGGGCTGAGGGAGGAGTGGATGTTGGCCAGGGCGTATATTTATTTTGTCTTTCAGAGGCCAATTGATCCTTAACGTGCCTCAATTCAAGTTTAAGTGCTTCTAAGTGCTTACTAACAGTTATAAAATAATTTGTGGCTTGGATCACTTGAGTCCTTTGCATAGAGATGCAAATTTGTGCCTCCTCAAGGTCTTTGGTCAGTTGGGTACACTGAGAAGTCAGTTCAGTATTGTCCTGTTTCATGCTAATGAGCCCCCTGCACATGCCTTGGATAAAAAGGCATTTTCTTTTATTTGTTTTCTTTTTGAATTCTTGATCATGGTTTAACATTTGTCTTTGAATATTATACCATGATGACTCAGGGAATTCACCTTCAAAGGGACCCCCTTTCCTCTTACAGTATGTCATTACTATTTGTTTCAGTTCTTTAAAATCAAAGGCTTCCATATTTGAGACTGCAGAAAGGCTGTAGTTGGACTATCTCAAATGTGTAACCTTAGAAGAAGGAATGCTCACTTTTATGAAGAAGTGAGACTTAGAATTATAGTTGGAATGGTATAAAGTTTATGGGTGTTCAGTAAAGAGTACTGGCATAAAGACCATGCCTTAAAATTATACCTGAATAAAAGTGCTTCTCAGCTTTTAACAGGGTGGAAGTTTAGGATGAAGTTATAGTAAGAAGGGTGTTAGGAGATTAACAGAATTGTCAGTAATTGTATCAATTGCAGCCAGCTTTAAGCCTGCTCTCACTAAGATACTTACTGACAGGAGACAGAGAAATAAAAGTTAAAAGGGACAGGAGGTAATAGCTTTATCAGGAAAGATGTATATTTTATTCAATGAGGGACTGTTTACCTGTGTACCACTTCCAAACTAAATCTGGACTATCTCTCTGTCTTTTCTTAGTAGCTCAAATACTAGGGAAAAATCTGTAGCAAGCTTCTACATAAAAATAAGACAATTGCAAGCCACCCTATGTAATTTCTCTAGGTGTAGGTAATAATTAAAATTCAGGATTATTACAGAGCCTTTTGACAACAAAAATCTCACCTTGTCTAACCCACAAAACAAATGGTCACAAGGGCTTTTGATTTTCCTGTCGCACCCTGTCTGAAATCCACTTTACTGTATCAAACAAAATTATTACTTACGCAACTGAAGATCTGCTGTGAAGTCTGAGAGAGCCCCCATAAAATGTAATCTTCTGGTCTTGTAATCTTCTAGTCTAGTCTCCGCTTGGTCCTGGGTTCATTTCACAGAGACAGTAAGGTAAGCATCACAAATAAGATAACCAAACAGGTGTGGCTTGGAAACAGGTCTTTATGTAGAAATAGGCTTATTACATAGTGAAGTAAGAGAGAATAGTCTATATGAAAGACTCTGTGTGTGCATGTGTGTGTGAGAGAGAGAGGTAAGAACATGTGGGTCAGAGCCTCATGGCAAGGTGTGTCCGATGAAAATAGGAAGAGAGAGAGAGTGGGGGGGAGGGGTGAAGAGAATTGATTATCAGAGCCTCCTGTCCTTCATGTCCGATGAATAGTGGAAGAGAGAGAGCAAGAGGAAGTGTTTCTGTCCTTCATAGTGAATTTTCTCTAGCAACTCCCTTTTGAGGTCTGCTATTGTTTCTAGCAACTCCCTTTGAGGTCTGCCATTCTTGATTTAGCAGGGAGGGACTGCAGACCATTCTCAACAGGCCTGGAGACTGACATCAACAGGGGGTCAGAGTTAATCTGATCTTGTAAACTACTCTCATTAACTTCGGAGACTGATATCACCAGAGTAACAAAGCTGCATGAAATCCAAGGTCTGGGGAAAAAGCCATGACTCCTATGTCATGTATGCTGACACTAGTAATGTACAACGAACACCTAAAAAGACACCGAGCAGACGTAACAGCCAGAATGAAACAGTTCCATGCAGAGTTACTACAACGCTCATTAAACAAACCTCACGAGCTCTTCAGCCTAGTCAAGACCTTAGCAAAAGAGCCCTCTTCCACATAAACAAACCTCCCTGACCCCCAGGAATACGTGGACTTCCTTCATACCAAGGCAAACCAGTTAAACACAATGACCACACACAACGCTCCCCTAACAACCCCACCATGTACAGCAGCTACTGTCACCAAACACTCCATCACTGAGTTCTCTGCACCATCTGCAAGATACATACAAGACATCATCTCTTCCATAAACACTACCACAGCACCGAACGACCCATGTCCGGCATCTTGGATAAAATCCCTGCGGACCGAACTCAGCCCTTTCCTCTCAAAACTCATTAGTCTATCCTTCTCAACAAGGACATTCCCCAAAAGCCTAAAACAGACAGCTATAAGACCATTATTTATTTATTTATTATTTATTTATTTATTACAAGCTCTTATATACCGCACTATTTGGGATCAGCGCGGTTTACAGTACAACAAAAGACCAGAACAACAAGCTGTTTGGTTTTACATTGAACAGGAAAACGAACTTGGATAATACATGGGGAAAATGTAACTGAAACAATTTACAAAGTATTTACATGTACATATAACAGTATTATTCTTAAATAAGGTTGGGTGTTCAATGAGGGTTGGAGGTCAGGAAGGTGATAGGGTGTTCTGGTAGTAGTTGGGGAATAAATGGGATTTCCTTATCGTCACTCCAGTCCAGTCCCTTTACTTCTGGGGTTACGCAACCCTTCCAGCAGCTTGGAGGCTGAGCCCAACCTTTTTGGGGATGGAGCGGTATAAATACCACTGGGACCACCCACCAACTCCAGTATTCTCAGCCTCCAAGCAGCTGGAGGGTTCCGTAAGCCTAGGGCTTACTGGAGTCTTTCCTTTATTTAGATTATTTATTTAGATCATTTAAAATTTCTCCCTTTATTTCTTGACTGTTGATTTCTTTATATTCAGTTTTTCTCAGGTCCTGCCCCTTTAATTCCTCCTGCCTGCTCGCTCTCCCTCCCCCCCCCCCCCCCGGGTCGGCACGGGCATCGGAGGCGTTTTTTCTCCTGCACGCTGCAGCAAAGGGATTTGCTCTGTACATATTTCTTTTGCTGCGATATCGGTTGGCTCCTGCTCTACTTCACCCGAGCTTACCCTGCCTCGCACCGAAGCCCTCCTGGTGGCTGAGCGCTTGAGGCAACGCCGCAGGCCTATTTCCACCTCCGGACCCGTCCCGGAGCAGGAGGACGTGGAGGCGAGTTCCGGCTTTCCAGTTTGACCGCGGGACAGCATTTCAGCGGCGATCTTCATTAAGAGAGCGGTTCCCACCTCAGAGCTGCGTTCGGGGTGGAGATCCACCGGCCCGGAGAGCAGACTCGCGGTCCCCCGTTCAGGCTCCATGTGGCGAGGCCTACCACGTGTAGAGCCAGCGGGCGGTGATAGCTGAGTCGGGCCCAGCCAGCAACAGTAGCCATAATCGCAAATACTCTGCTTAAATTCAGTTTTTTTTTTTTTTAGCGATTTTATTTGAGTTTGTTCAGTTTTGTTTATACTGTTGATTTTAGCCGCTTAAGAAGAAAGGGACTGTTAGTCCCAGGTCCTGGGGGACTATCCCTCTTCTGGAGGAGAAAGCACATCTTATCACATTGTGCTGTGCAGTTTGTGGGGGCTTAGACTGGTTGCGAAGCCTCGGAGTAAAAAGGGCTTCTGTAGCTCTCATCGGGGACATGGCAAGCAAGTCTAGGTGTCCATCCTGTGGCACACACAGGGGCACTTCCTCGGAGGCAGGCATTTGCAGGGGTTGTGCTGCAGTAGCTGCCTCCGTGGAACAAGAAATTAGCTTGGCCATCTCACAGCCCTCTCAGGGGTCAGGAGACTCCCTGGGAGGGGAGGGGGGGTCTCAGTTCCCTCCCTCCACTTCCACGGATTTACCCACTCCTACTCTGCCTCCTTCGCCCCCACCCGCAGGTGTAGGGGGGGCAGGAGATTTTTTCTCCCCTGATTTCATCCTTTTACTTCACAAGGCCTACTGCTTGCGTAAGCAGGGCTTAGGGCCAGGTGAGGCTGGTCCGTCGGCGGACGACATGTCAGCTAAGCCCGTGAGAGCAAGCTGGCAGGAATCCGGTATTCCTCCTAAGCATTCTCGTCTTAGGGGTGAGGAACCTCACGCATCCTTATCACAGGGTACCCCGGAGGAGGATAGCTCGGATAAGGACTTGGACGAGGAAGAGGAGGAGCTTGAAGAAGGGGACATCCCGGAAGAAGATCACTCCCGGATAGTTAGAGTCTTTCGTCGGGAGGAGCTCCCGGCATTAATTAGTGAGTCCCTGAAAGTTCTCAATGTGGCTTCAGACACGCCAGCAGAGGAGGAGGCGTTGGAGGATCCATTAATTCAGGCCATTAGGAGATCCCAGAAGGTTTTCCCGGTTCACAGAGTGGTACGGCAGATGATCCAGGAAGAATGGGATCAACCAGAGTCTAGCTTAAGGGGAGTCCGGGCCATGTCTCGCCTATACCCCCTTCCAGAGGCAGACAAAGAACTGCTGAAGTCTCCCAGGGTGGATGCAGCGGTATCGGCAGTTACTAAGAAGACTACTATCCCAGTTGAGGGCAGCTCGGCCTTAAGGGATGCTCAGGACAGGAAGTTGGATACGTTCCTTAAACAAGCCTTTGATGTAAGCGCCCTCGCCTTGCAGGCCTCCGTGTCAGGAGCTTGGGTGGCACGGGCCTGTTTAAGGTGGGCACAACAACTCCAGGCAGCAGAGGGCCCAATGGGCGAAGCAGAGGCCAACTCGGCGAGGGTGGAATCCGGAGCTGCCTTCTTGGCGGATAGTCAGTATGACCTCATCAGAAGTCTAGCCAAGAACATGGCCTCGGTGGTGGCGGCTAGGCGTTATTTGTGGCTACAGAGTGGGCAGCGGATGCTTCCTCGAAGGCACGCCTGAGTCTGCTTCCCTTTAAGGGGAAGCTGTTGTTTGGAGAGGATTTAGAGAAGTTGGTAAAGGACCTGGGCGAGTCTAAGGGAGGCAGGCTTCCGGAAGATAGACCAAAGCAAGGGCGCCCCCTAGCCCCAGTGCGCTCCCATCCTAGGGACTCTCGGAGGTTTCGCCCAGCCAGGTCGAACTCGTTTCTCAGGGGCCGTTTTCCCTCGAAGGGACAAGGTTTTAGAGGGTTTTGGGGAGCAGGTCGAGGTTTTGGGGCCTCCTCCTCCTCCTCTGGACCTAGGAAACAACCATGAGATGACGGGGGTCCAGGGGGAAGAGCTGCTGGTGGGCGGACGCTTAAGGCAGTTTCTCCCCGCCTGGTCCCGGGTCACGTCCGATCAATGGGTCTTAGAGGTGATTAGAGAAGGCTATGCTCTCGAATTGGCAAGGCAAATACCCCCAGCCTTTGTTCAGTCTCCCTGCGGTTCTTCTACAAAGAGGGCGGCGATAGAGGCAACTCTCACACGCCTAATTGCACTCGGGGCCGTGGTCCCAGTACCTCCAGACCAGTGCGGCTCTGGTCGGTACTCGATTTACTTTGTGGTGCCAAAGAAGGAAGGCTCTTTTCGTCCGATCCTGGACCTAAAGCAGGTCAATCGCTGTCTCAGGGTGCCACACTTCCGGATGGAGACCCTACAATCCGTCATAGCAGCCATGAGGGGCGGGGAGTTCCTATCGTCCCTCGATTTGACAGAAGCCTATTTGCATATCCCGGTCAGGAAGTCCCACCAGCAGTTCCTGAGATTCGCAGTACCAAGAGGCCACTTTCAATTCCAGGCCTTGCCTTTCGGCCTAGCTACGGCTCCCAGGACGTTCACCAAGGTGATGGTGGTAGTAGCGGCCTCCCTACGGAAAGAGGGAATATTGGTTCACCCTTACTTAGACGATTGGCTGATCCGGGCAAAGTCGGAAGAGGAGAGCCGCTCGGCGACGGCCAGAGTGATCCAGGTCCTAGAAGAGTTAGGGTGAGTCATCAATCGTGCCAAGAGCAGAATGAATCCCTCCCAGGAACTCGAGTACCTCGGGGCTAGATTCGACACCAACAGAGGCAGAGTATTCCTGTCACAATCAAGATCAAGGGAGCTAAGGCTACTAGTCACGCAGTTTCAAGGCAGACGAAATCCCTCCGCGTGGCATTATCTTCAGGTTCTAGGAACAATGGCGGCGGCGATAGAGGTAGTACCATGGGCCAGGGCCCACATGAGGCCGCTGCAGCGGGCGCTATTACGCCGATGGTCCCCCCAGCGTCATCCTCTGTCAATGCAGTTACCTTGTGCCCCGCGGACCAGTCAGGCCCAAGGAATCTGGATCGCGGGATGCCCCTCGAGCCTCCTCAGTGGTTACTATTGACGACGGATGCCAGTCTGTCAGGCTGGGGAGCGCACTGCAAGGACCAGTTCGTCCAGGGTCGTTGGACACCATTGGAGTCTCAATGGCCCATCAACAGACTAGAATTACGGGCCGTCGTCCTAGCGCTCAAGGCACTCGAGGTTTTAGTGCAAAAAAGAGCAATTCGCGTTCTCTCCGACAATGTCACCGCGTTGGCCTACATCAACCACCAGGGCGGCACCAGCAGTCCCGCCTTGGAGAAGGAGGCGGATGCCCTATTCCGGTGGGCGGAGGTTCGTTTGACAGCACTCTCAGCCCAGCACGTGGCAGGCACGGACAATGTCACGGCAGATTTCCTCAGCAGATGCAAGATAGACCACGGAGAGTGGGAACTGGAGCAGGAGATCTTCGACCAAATAGTGGCCCGATGGGGGCTTCCAGTCATGGATCTCATGGCGCGGTTCTCATCCGCCAAGGTGGACAGATTCTTCAGTCGGCGGAAGGAAAGAATGTCCGAAGGCCTGGATGCCCTGTCCCAGAAGTGGCCTTCGGAAGGTCTGCTCTATGTGTTCCCTCCTTGGGCTCTGATCGGGAAGGTGCTACAGCAGGTGGAGTCTCACCAGGGATTGGTAATCCTCATAGCTCCAGATTGGCCCCGTCGCCCCTGGTATGCGGACCTGGTGAGGTTGATTGTCGACCATCCTTGGCGGCTCCCTTGCAACAGGGACCTGCTGAGACAGGGCCCGGTTCGGATGCCTCATGTGGATCGATTGTCGCTTACGGCCTGGCTATTGAAAGGGCGCGGCTCCTGAAACGGGGTTATTCAGGAGCTGTAATCTCGACGCTGTTGAATGCTAAGAAGCGCTCGACCTGTCTTTCCTATGTTAGGGTCTGGCGCATCTTCGAAGCCTGGTGTGCGGAGCACCGTCGTAAACCCTTTTCGGCCTCAGTCCCGGAGGTTCTGGAATTCTTGCAAGCAGGATTTGACAAGGGCCTGGCGCACAGCTCCTTACGAGTCCAGCTGGCTGCCATCGCTTGCTATAGAGGCAAGGTCCATGGAAAGCCCCTAGGGGCCCACGCGGACGTAACCAGGTTCCTAAGGGCGGTTAGACGACTGCGTCCTCAACGGAGGTCGGCCATCCCCCCTTGGGATCTCAACCTTGTGCTAAATGCCTTGGTCGGGGAACCATTCGAGCCAGTAAAGAGGGCCTCCTTGAAGGATCTGACCCTAAAGACAGTTTTTCTGGTCGCTATCTGTTCGGCCAGGCGGGTCTCAGAATTACAAGTGCTGTCTTCTCGGCCCCCGTTTCTCTCCTTTCTCAAGGACAAAGTGGTTCTGCGCACGGTTCCTTCCTTCTTGCCCAAGGTTATCTCTCCCTTTCATGTGAACCAGACAGTTACCCTCCTGTCCTTTGCGGCCGAGGGGCTTGAAGGTAGGGATAGCAAACTTTGTCTCCTTGAAGCGTTACCTCTCTCGCACCGCCCCTTTCCGGAAGTCCGACCGGCTCTTCATTCAGTTCGGTGGCCCGCACAAAGGGGAGGCGGCGGCCAAAGCTTCCATCTCCAGATGGATCAGAGAAGCTATCGCTTCCGCCTACATCCTGAGAGGGAAACAGGTTCCAGTGGGTCTGCGTGTGCACTCCACTCGGGCTCAGGCTACCTCTTGGGCGGAATTCAGCCTAGTTCCTTCTCTGGATATCTGTAGGGCAGCAACTTGGTCCTCTCTGCATACCTTCACCAAGCACTACAGGCTAGACGTACAGAGTGCAGCGGATGCTTGGTTCGGTCTGGCGGTTCTTCAGTCCGGCCTGCCGGATCCCACCCAGGATTGAACTGCTCGGGTACTTCCCAGAAGTAAAGGGACTGGACTGGAGTGACGATAAGGAAATAGTAATTAGATCTTACCTGCTAATTAGTGTTCCTGAAGGAACGACAGTCCAGTCCCTGATCCCACCCGGTTCCGGCGACCGTTGAGGCCTATAATTCATAGAAGGGCTTCGGACCGAGCGTGGGGCCGGTTCGGGGTGAGGGGGTGCAGGAGTAACCTGGCTCAGGTAGACCTCCTCTGCTCGTTGCCACTCCTCCTCTCCTACTCCTATTCCTTGAAAAAAAAAAAATATATATATATATATATGTTGTGGATTAATGTTCCGTTGAGGTGTTATGATAGATAGATTGTTAAGGGAAGTTTAGTTAACTCAGCTTTTTCATTCGATTACTGGAGTTGGTGGGTGGTCCCAGTGGTATTTATACCGCTCCATCCCCAAAAAGGTTGGGCTCAGCCTCCAAGCTGCTGGAAGGGTTGCGTAACCCCAGAAGTAAAGGGACTGGACTGTCGTTCCTTCAGGAACACTAATTAGCAGGTAAGATCTAATTACTATTTGATTGCCTTTCTGAATGAGGTTAGATCAGGGATAGCCCGAATTTCGGGTGGTAAAGTGTTCCAGCACTTAGGGGCATAGAAACTGAACGCCCTGTTAGATGTAGCTCGTGTGCATTTAGTTGCTGCCTTAGGGATTATTAGCGAGTTTGTAGAGAGAGTTCTCCTGGATCTGTTAAGTGGAACGGTCTGAATGAGGTTCATTAGAGAGGAGGATGTGATACCTTTGATAGCCTTGGAAGTGAGTAATAATGTTTTGAACAACAGTCTCCCGTGTATGAGGAGCCAGTGGAGCTGCTTTAGAATAGGTGTTACATGGTCTCTTCTTGATGCTACGTAGAGGGCTCTGGCCGCAGTGTTCATGGCAAGTTGCAAGGGGTTTAAGGTGGAATGTGGGAGGCCTTGAAAAACGGCATTAGCGTAGTCAAGGTGCGGTAGGGTTAACGCTTGGAATATGATTCGGAAGTCTTCAGGATCAAGCAAGGAGCGAAGGTGGCGGAGTGTCCGGATTTTTAGATAAATCGCTCTGACTACGTTGGATATATGTAATTTCATATCCAGATGCATTACTAAAGAATAGCAAATTAGACCCAGCACAGATGGACTCTTACAGGCCCATATCAAGTATCCCGCTTCTGGTGAAAATCATTGAGAAGGTTGTTCAACAGCAACTCAACCATCATATCGAAACAAGTGCTCCCCTCGACCCTTGCCAACATGGATTTCGAGAATCGCATGGTGTCGAAACCCTTCTGACCACATTATTCAACACACTCACCATTGGATTGGACAACATCAAACAAGGGTTCGCTCTGATCTTTCTGGACATTGCAGTAGCCTTTGACACGGTATGTCATGAAATACTCCTCTCCCGACTCAGTGAGAAGGGCATTCAGGGAAACGCTCTAACTTGGTGTGCATCATATCTGACAGATTGTTGGCAACAGGTACGCGCCGGTCCCTCCACCTCCGCACCTTTCCTCCAAGAAAAAGGAGTTCCACAAGGATCATCACTGTCTGCATTACTATTCAACATTTACATGCAGCCCATATGCAATCTCGTCAAATTCTTCAACATTAACTGCCTAATTTACGCCGACGATGTTCTCCTCTTTATGCCTTTCCTATTAGACAAACCAGATCTCACGCCCTTCTCTGCCTGTTTCGATGCGGTCTCAGATTGGTTACATGCACAGAAGTTAAGAATAAACTTTAAAAAGACAGAGGTCCTTTTCATCGCTAGAAATTCATCATTCATTCCACCTAGCTCCCTGAAGGTCAGGGATGCGGAACTCATAAGCAAACCATCAATTCGGTATCTTGGAGTCATCCTTGACCAAAAACTCAACATGAAGGCCCAGATAAGCAATATGGTAAAAGCAGTATATAACAAAATCAGAACTCTTCGCCACCTGAGACAGCTACTGGAACCCGAAGATTTTCGGACAGTATACCAAGCCCTAGTGATTCCGCATTTTGATTATGCGAACGCCATATTACACGGCCTTCCAAAAGCACAATAAACCCACTGCAACTTGCCATGAATGCAGCCGCCAGAATTCTTCATGGTGCATCAAGGAGGGAACATATAACACCAATACTAAAGAACCTGCACTGGCTTCCAATCCAAAGCAGGATCACGTTTAAGGTGATGTCTTTGACATTCAAAGTCGTAAATAATTGCTCCTCTACATCAGTCATCGACCTCATCCAAATGACACCCTCCAACAGAGCAAGATCAGCCGCTATAAATACTTTGACCCTACCAAGTCAGCTCACAAAATGCTCACAAGCAGCCAGGTCCAGAGCGTTTTCGCTTTACGCACCTACCTGTTGGAATGCATTACCCCCAGCTATCAGGGCTATCAAGGACATCTCACAATTTAGGAAGACACTCAAACATCATCTCTTCCTACAATATTACACTGATCAGGATCACGATCCACAGCAAACCACTCCCAGTGCCTTATATAGGCAACCCGCGAATAACAACCGCACAAGATTGAAACCTAGCCCGCCAAACTCAGATCCCCCAGACCCGGATCCCCCAGACAAATAGCGTCTCCTTCACCCTAATGTCAGCTAAAACGCAGTCGAAACAATAGCTACACACCTTAGAAATTCATGAACATATGTTGTACTACCTGTATATAACTGTATATAGTTACCCTGTTCTGTTCTAACTGTATCTAGTTACCCTATTTATCTATATTTAGTTACATTGTTATAGCTGTACTTTATAACTGTTATATTGTAAGTCCAGTACAGACATTCTGCACTGAACAGTTTTGTTCGATGTAAACCGCACTGATACTGAAGAGCGCGGTATATAAGAAAGTTAAATAAATAAATAAATCATCTGCAGATTTGATCACCTCACTTGTTCCCAATTCCAGGTCATTTATAGAGATGTTAAAAAGCAGCAAGCCCAGCACAGATCCCTGGAATACTCCCAACTATTCACCTTTTTCCATTGAGAAAATTGGCCATTTAGTCCTACTCTCTGCTTTCTATATTTTAACCAGTTCCTGATCCACAATATTACATTGCCTCCAAGCCCATGACTTTTTAATTTGGCCAAGAGTCTCTCATGGGGGACGTTGTCAAAGGCTTTCTGAAAATTCAGATACACTGTATCAACCAGTACACCTTGGTCTACCTGTGTAGTATTGTGGATCAGGAACTGGTCTACCTGTTTGTTCACATCTTCAAAAAATAAAAAAACTAGTAAGACAAGAGTTTCCTTGGCTAAATCCATGTTGATTTTCTCCCATTAAGCCATGGCTTCTCTACATATTCAGTAATTTTATTCTTTATAATGTTGGGTCTGGATCCACTCTTGCAGCCATACAACTGTAGTGTTTGGTGGAGGAGCATCTGATTGCCCTAGCTGCAGCGCATACGCAAGCTTCGTTAGCATGCAGTCTGTCTGTCAGAATTCCATGCGTCCAAGCAAAGTGCGTATTCAGCCCTTTTGTACGGGATATCTTAGTGCGAATGCTTGGCCTTCCAGTACCCCATGTGTCCACCTCTCTGGTGGATGCCGGTTGCAGAGTGATTTCAGGTAAAAGAAGATTCTGCAGATGGCGGGTTGGGAGGCACTTCCTCTGGAACACCCTATGGGAGGGGATACTGTGTGGCCTCCTCTCTGACCCTAAGTGAGTCATCTTCTGCACAGTTAGTGGCCCATTTGATCCTGTGTTCCAAGGGGCCCCTGATGGAACTTGCACACTGTGTTTCATGGACACTTGGGCCAAGCAGTGTGGTTTTTCTTGTCTGTAGGCTCATACCTGACAAGCAAGAAGCATGGCGGGGCTCCTGACAAGGTAATTTCCCAGTGTCGTCTTATTTGTGATGTCCCTGCTTGAGATCTGGTGAGTCTTAATACCATTAGCGGATGTTAGAGCCTTTTAGCATTCCACCTGGACTGCAGTTTGATCTGGAACCCATGGGGTTCAAGTGGCAGCCTTGTTATTTATTTATTATTTATTACAGGCTCTTATATACCGCTCTATTCAGTATCAGCGCGGTTCACAATATAAATATGCAATACTTCAAGGTCTCCCCCAAACCACCCTAAACCCACTGCAAATGGCAATGAACACCGCAGCAAGAGTACTGCACGGAGCATCCAGGAAAGACCATGTCACACCTATAATGAAACAACTCCACTGGCTCCCGATTCAAGGTAGAATTACATTCAAGACCTTGCTGCTCACCTTCAAAGCCACCAAAGGTCTCTCGTCAACTTCACTAACTGAGCTAATCCAGATGACACCCCACAACAGAGACAGAAGGTCAGTAGCTCAAAACACCTTGATAGTCCCAAGATCTATAACTCAATGCACCAAGTCAACATCCAGCAGGACTTTCAAACTTTATGCACCAGTGATCTGGAATAACCTCCCTCACAACATCAGATCAATCCCAGACATATTCCAATTCAGGAAGGCCGTGAAACACTACCTCTTCCTCATACATTACCCTGAAACCAATAGAAACTCAGCACCATTTGCCGAAACCACCCAAATCACCACTGTCTAAAACCATACAAACACATGATCAGCCTACAAATTGTATATATTGTATATATTGTGGTTGTACATAGTTACCCTGTTAGCCAAGTTGAATATCCTGTTCATATGTAAACACAAAGTACTATTGGAAATGTGTATGTTCACTGTTTTATTGTAAACCGCGCTGATGCTGAATAGCGCGGTATAGAAGAGACTTTAAATAAATAAATAAATAAAATAAATAACAACAGACCAGAACAACAACTGTTTGGTTTTACAGAGAACAGGTTAGAGAACTTGGAAAAACATGGGGAAGTCATTACTGCAACTATTTACATGAGTATTTACATATATATACACAACAGGGTTTATTCTCAGTTCGAGTAGTGATCAAAAATGGCTGGATGGTCTAGTAATATGGGGGAAGAGGTGGGATTTGAGCGCCTTTCTGAAAAGGGATAAATCGGTGATGGCCCGAATCTCTGGAGGTAAGGCGTTCCAGCACTTAGGGGCATAGAAGCTGAAGACCCTGTTAGATGTTGCTAATGAGCATTTTGTAGCTGCTGTTATGTCGCAGGTCTTGCCTTGGTGGGTTTCTCAGTGAGGCTTTTTTCAGCAGGAATGAAGCAGTTCTGCCCGCCGGATTTGCCTGGTTTGATCTCGGTGGGCTCCTGTGGTAGAGGGCCCCAGAAGGACCCTTCACGGGGTCCATATATGAGGCTTCCATGGTGGATTGATCTTTACGTTCCATTCCCGACATCTCTGGCAACGTTGAGGTGTGTATGCTGTGAACTGTGGCTTAAAGTACACCTTTCTGGTTTTTGAACAGTTCCTTTTTTGTGGTGAAGCCTTCACCATCACTTCTTCAAGAAGACTTTCCCTCCTTTTCTCATTCTGACTGGATTGTGGGCCTGTCTGCTTCCTTCAAGAAGGGTCTTCAAACAAGATTGCTTGCTGTATCTGGTGGCTGGATAGAGAGTGTTGCTAGAGTTCATCACAATTTCTAATGCCTCCTGTCAACTGGACTATCTCCACCCTTGGTAGTTTTGAGAGAAGTGCTGACAAAAGTCAAGTCTTCTCTTGCCCATTCACCCCTGGAGATGTTTGGGTGCAGTGTGCATCCTGCCTGGTAAGTGCTCTCAGGAATGAGTTGCAGCTCATACAATTCTCTTGCATGGAGTCCACATGAGTATCCCCAGAGAACAGTTATAAGCCTCCCAGCTTTAGTTTTTCACATTTGTGAGGTTCCTAGGGCACTTGGAGAGATTATTCTGATGACTTCTGTAGCAGGATAGTCTATTCTGATGAACATCTTCCTCCTATCCTGAGTCCTGACTGCTTGTGTATATCTCACTCACCTGAACTAGTCTAGAAGGATAAGGAAGGAGAGATTTTAACATACTCGTACCTGATAATCTCCTTTCCTTGAATCCTGCTAGACCAGTCCAGACAAATGGACTATGTCCTCCTGCCAGCAGGTGGAGAAAGACTTGAGCAACTTTCAGTGATGTCATCACCTAGTATATTCTCTGGCACAACACAGAGAGAAGCCAGTATGACACTTCCCAAGCAGTAATCAGAATTGAAAGACTCAGATAACATTACTAAAACACACACAGCCTTGTCACCAAGGCTGATCCAAGTACTTGGCTCTCCTACTATGAAAGAGTTGAGGCTGCCTAGACTATCCACAACAGCCAGAACCTGCCACCCTTCCCTCCAAACCTGTAGAAAGGATCTCCCAGGCATTAACATTGCTTTCTGCAGGTTTGGGGGGAGGGGTGGGGAGTTCTGGCTGTTATGGATAGTCTAGACAGCCTTAATTTTTTCATAGTGGGAGAGCCAGGATTGAAGGAAAGGAGATTATCAGGAACAGTAGGTTAAAATCTCTCCTTCCTTATCGTCAATCCAGTCCAGTCCCTTTACTTCTGGGTTGCGCAACCCTTCCAGCAGCATGGAGGCTGAGCCCAACCTTTTTGGAGGTGGGGCGGTATAAATACCACTGGGACCACCCACCAACTCCAGTATTCTCAGCCTCCAAGCAGCTGGAGGGTTCTGTAAGCCTAGGGCTTACTGGAGTCCTTCCTAATCCTTTAAAAGATTTTACTTGATTTCTTTACTTGGTTACTTTATTTTATTTCTTATTTTAGTTTTCCTCTTTCGTTTAGGTTTAAGCTGTCTCTGCCCCTTTAATTGCTCCTGCCTGCTCTCCTCCCTCCCCCCCCCCCGGTCGGGCCAGGCATCGGAGGTTCTTGGTGCATGCAGTCCCGAAGAGGTTTTTTCTGAGCTCTGCGGCTGCCATCCGACGGTTCCCCAAGCCTCTCCTTTCATTCCCGATCTGCCCTGCCTCGCGCCAAAGCCCTTTTGGAGGCTGAGCGCTGGAGGCGAAGCCGGAAGCGAATCCTTAACGCCGGACCCGTCCCGCAGCCAAAGGACGCGGCGGCGAACCCAGGGCCTCCCGATCTCGGCGATTCTACCTTAGGGGTGGACTCCCAGCCCCCGGCGGTATCCGGGGTAGGCAATTGACGGTCCAGAGGACAGACTCGCGGCCCCCCGTTCAGGCTCCACATGGTGAGGCCTACCACGTGTAGAGCCAACGGGCAGGGACCGCTGAGCCGGGCTCAGCCAGCACGGAAGCTACAAACCGCAAGTACTCTATTAAAAAGCTTATTTCTAGTTTAGGGGGCATTTTAATATAATTTAAAAGTTATTTTCGTTTATTTTTTGTTTCATCTAGTTTTTGTTGAATTTAATTGAAGTTTACATTAGTCTACTCCGGATCTGGTTTTGGGATGATATTATAAAATAAAAGAGGTCCTTGTTCGGGGAGATTGTTGGCCCGCTGAAGCAGAGAGCACTCACACCGGATTAACTGTACAGTTTGCTGGGACTTAGGCCCTGGTATAAGCCTACTAGCAGGAAAGGCTGGGATACCTGGAATCAGGAGCATGGCGGCCAAATCTAAATGTCCATCCTGTGGCTCGCGCAGGGGCACTTCCTCGGAGGCAGGAGTCTGCAGGGCTTGTGCTGCAGTAGCTGCCTCCGTGGAACAAGAAATGAACTTGGCCATAATCCAGCCCTCTCAGGGGTCTGGGGACCCATTAGAAGGGGAAGGGGGTCCCAGTTCCCTCCCTCAACGTCCTCGGATCTAACTTCCCTCCCTCCTCTCCCGTCGCCCCCCCCCCCCTCTGGGGTAGGGGGCGCCGGGGATTTTTTCTCTCCTGACTTCATCCTTTTACTCCACAAGGCCTATTGCCTGTGTAAGCAAGGCTCAGGGGCAGGAGAGGCTGTCCCATCGGCCGAAACCAAGCCCAAGAGGGCAAGCAATCCAGACCCAGACATTCCGCCTAAACGTCCCCGTTTGGGCGGTGAAGAACCTCTCACGGCCCTCTCCCAGGGCACCCCGGAGGAAGATGGCTCTGACAAGGACTGGGACGAGGAGGAGGAGGAGCTGGAAGAAGGAGAGATCCCTGAAGAAGATCATTCCCGGATAATTAGAGTCTTTCGTGGGGAGGAGCTCCCGGCACTAATCAATGAGTCCCTAAAAGTCCTCAATGTGGCCTCAGACACGCCGCTAGAGGAGGCGGCGCTGGAGGACCCATTAATCCAGGCCATTAGGAGATCTCAGAAAGTTTTCCCTGTCCACAGAGTAGTGCGTCAGATGATCCAGGAAGAATGGGATCAACCTGAATCCAGCTTGAGGGGAGTGCGGTCCATGTCTCGCCTATACCCACTTCCAGAGGCAGACAAGGAGCTGCTGAAGTCTCCCAGGGTGGATGCGGCGGTATCAGCGGTTACTAAGAAGACCACCATCCCAGTGGAGGGCAGCTCGGCCCTAAGAGATTCTCAAGACAGAAAACTAGATACCCTCCTGAAACAAGCCTTCGATGTGAGTGCCCTTGCCTTGCAGGCCTCGGTGTCAGGAGCCTGGGTGGCAAGAGCCTGTTTAAGGTGTCACAACAGCTTCAGGCAGCAGAGGGGTCAACAGGCGAGGCTCAGACCAACTCTGCTAAGCTGGAATCAGGAGCAGCCTACCTAGCGGATAGTCAGTATGTCCTGATCAGAAGCCTAGCCAAGAACATGGCCTCGGTGGTGGCGGCTAGGCGTTATCTTTGGCTACGGAATTGGGCAGCGGATGCCTCCTCCAAGGCACGTCTGAGCCGCCTTCCCTTTAAGGGGAAGCTGTTATTCGGAGAGGACTTGGAGAAGTTGGTTAAGGGCCTGGGCGAGTCTAAGTGGGGCAGGCTTCCTGAAGATAGACCGAAGCAAGGACGACCCCTAGCCTCAGTGCGGAACCAGCCCAGGGATGCCTGTAGGTTCCGTCCAGCCAGGTCAAACCCCTTTCCCAGGGGCCGATTTCCCTCGAAGGGACAAGGTTTTAGAGGGTTTCGGGGAGCAGGCCGAGGCTTCGGGGCGGCCTCCTCCTTCTCCTCTCAGGGTAATAGAAAACAATGAGGTGACGGGGGTCCAGGGGGAAGAAACGTCGGTAGGCGGTCGCCTAAGGCGATTTCTCCCCGCCTGGTCCCGAGTCACGTCTGATCGTTGGGTCCTAGAGGTTATCAGAGATGGCTATGCTCTCGAATTTGCAAAACAAATACTCCCAGCCTTTGTCCAGTCTCCCTGCGGTTCTTCTGCAAAGAGGGCGGCGGTAGAGACAACTCTTTCCCGTCTAATAACGCTTGGGGCCGTGGTCCCGGTACCACCAGACCAGTGCGGTTCTGGTCGGTACTCGATTTACTTCGTAGTGCCAAAGAAAGAAGGGGCCTTTCGCCCGATCCTAGATCTAAAACAGGTCAATCGCTGCCTCAGGGTTCCGCATTTCCGGATGGAGACCCTACGGTCAGTAATAGCAGCCGTAAGGGGCGGGGAGTTCTTAACATCCCTCGATCTGACAGAAGCCTACCTGCACATCCCGGTCAGGGCATCCCATCAACAGTTCCTGAGATTCGAAGTTCCAAGGGGCCATTTTCAATTCCAGGCCCTTCCCTTCGGCCTAGCTACGGCTCCAAGAACATTCACCAAAGTGATGGTGGTGGTAGCGGCCTTCCTACGGAAAGAGGGAATACTAGTACACCCTTACCTGGACGACTGGCTAATCCGGGCAAAGTCGGAGGAGGAAAGCCACTCCGGGACGACAAGAGTGATTCAAGTCTTAGAAGAATTGGGCTGGGTCATCAATCGAGCAAAGAGCAGGATGACTCCCTCCCAGGAACTCGAGTACCTCGGTGCAAGGTTCGATACCAACAAAGGAAGGGTGTTCCTGTCTCGATCAAGATCAAGAGAACTGAGACTCTTAGTCACACAGTTTCTGGCCAGACGAAACCCCACGGCGCGGCATTATCTTCAGGTCCTGGGGACAATGGCAGCGGCGATAGAGGTGGTACCATGGGCCCTATTGCGTCGGTGGTCGCCCCAGCATCATTCCATGTCAAGGCAGTTACCTTGCACTCCGCGGACCAAACAGGCTCTACGCTGGTGGCAGTGCCCAAGGAATCTGGATTGCAGGATGCCCCTCGAGCCTCCTCAGTGGTTATTATTGACGACGGATGCCAGCCTGGGAGGCTGGGGAGCTCACTGCGAGGACCAGTTCGTCCAGGGCAGCTGGACTCCGTTGGAAGCACAATGGCCCATCAACAGACTGGAATTGCGGGCCGTCGGCCTAGCGCTCAGGGCTCTCGAGACCTAAGTGCAAAAGAGAGCAATTCGCATTCTCTCCGACAATGTCACCGCGGTGGCTTACATCAACCATCAGGGCGGCACCAGCAGCCCCGCCTTAGAAAAGGAGGCGGGCACTCTGTTCCAGTGGGCGGAAACTCGGTTGGAAGCCCTTTCTGCCCAGCACGTAGCAGGTACGGACAACGTTACGGCAGATTATCTCAGCAGGTGCAAGATAGACCACGGAGAGTGGGAACTGGAGCAGGAGACCTTCGACCAGATAGTAGCCCGTTGGGGACTCCCGGTCATGGATCTCATGGCGAGGTTCTCGTCCGCCAAGGTGGACCGATTCTTCAGCCGCCGAAAGGAAAGAATGTCCGAAGGCCTCGATGCCTTGTCCCAGAAGTGGCCCTCGGAGGGTCTGCTCTATGTATTTCCTCCCTGGGTTCTGATCGGAAAAGTTCTCCAGCGCGTGGAGTCTCACCGGGGATTCGTAATCCTCATAGCTTCGGATTGGCCTCGTCGCCCCTGGTATGCGGATCTGGTGAGGTTGACCGCGACAAACCTTGGCGGCTACCGTGCAAGAGGGACCTTCTGAAGCAAGGCCCGGTTCGTATGCCTCACGTGGATCGATTCTCGCTTATGGCCTGGCTATTGAAAGGGCGAGGCTCCTGAAGAGAGGTTACTCAGGAGCTGTTATCTCGACCCTGTTGAACGCTAAAAAGCGCTCGACCTGTCTCTCCTATGTTAGGACTTGGCGTATCTTCGAAGCGTGGTGTGCGGAGCACCGGCGGAAACCCCTTTCTGCCTCAGTCCCTGAGGTCCTCGAATTCTTACAGGCAGGATTTGACAAGGGTCTAGCGCACAGTTCTCTGCGGGTCCAGCTGGCGGCAATCGCATGCTATAGAGGTAAGGTCCGCGGCAAGTCCCTAGGGGCGCACGCGGACGTCTCCAGGTTCCTAACAGCGGTGAGACGCATGCGTCCTCAACGGAGGTCGGTCGTCCCCTCTTGGGATCTCAACCTAGTGCTTAACGCCCTGATCAGGGAACCCTTTGAGCCAATGAAGAGGGCCTCCTTAAAGGACCTAACCCTGAAGACAGTTTTCCTGGTCGCTATCTGCTCGGCAAGGCGCGTTTCCGAATTGCAAGCGTTGTCCTTTCAGCCCCCCTTCCTACTATTTCTCAAGGACAAGGTAGTTCTATGAACGGTCCCTTCCTTCTTGCCCAAGGTCATCTCTCCTTTCCATGTGAATCAGGCAGTTATCCTTCCGGTCCTCTCCGCCGAGGGGCCTGAAGGCAGGGATAGCAAACTGCGGCTCTTGGATGTCCGGAGGACCTTGAAACGCTACCTCTCCCGCACAGCCCCCTTCCGGAAGTCTGAGCGACTATTCGTTCAGTTTGGGGGTCCACACAAGGGAGAGGCGGCAGCCAAGGCCTCCATCTCCAGATGGATCAGAGAAGCGATCGCTTCCGCCTACATACTGAAGGGGAAGCAGGTACCAGCGGGTCTCCGGGCGCACTCCACCCGAGCTCAGGCTACCTCCTGGGCAGAGTTCAGTCTAGTCCCTCTGCTAGATATCTGTAGGGCAGCGACTTGGTCTTCGCTGCATACCTTCACCAAGCACTACAGGCTGGACATCCAGAGTGCGGCGGACGCTCGGTTTGGGCTGGCTGTCCTTCAGTCCGGTATGCCGGATCCCACCCAGGAATGAACTGCTCTTTTACATCCCAGAAGTAAAGGGACTGGACTGGAGTGACGATAAGGAAGAAGTAATTAGATCTTACCTGCTAATTAGTGTTCCTGAAGGAACGACAGTCCAGTCCGTGATCCCACCCGGTTAGGACCTATCAGCCAGAAGGAAGCTTTGGACCGAGCGTGGGGCCAGTTCGGGGTGAAGGGCGGGGAGAGAAAAATCGGATTCGGCAGCCTCAGACATACCCTCCCTCCGTCTCCATTTCTCCCCTCATGCTCTCTATTGTCTATATAAAAAAAAAAAAAAAAGTTTTTTATGCATTGTTGGACTGTGTTATGTTCTATAGTTTGTTTGTGGTGTTATATAAGTTATTAATGGAATTACTTCAGGTCTGCTTTTTCATTCGATTACTGGAGTTGGTGGGTGGTCCCAGTGGTATTTATACCGCCCCACCTCCAAAAAGGTTGGACTCAGCCTCCAAGCTGCTGGAAGGGTTGCGCAACCCAGAAGTAAAGGGACTGGACTGTCGTTCCTTCAGGAACACTAATTAGCAGGTAAGATCTAATTACTTCTTTGTATCCCAGATGCATGATTTTACACTTTTTTTATTCAAGCACAGCTTTCAAACTTTTGGCCATTCTTGCAGTTTTTTAAAGTTTGACATTTGTTTCCACCCATTCTAGATTTTTATGTTATGTCATTTGCAACCCAGCATATGTTTCCTTCAAATCCCTCCGCCGTATTACTAATAGTGCTATAGCTAATTCTTTTCAATAGCTTTGAGCACTCCCCACTGGTCACTTTCACCAGGATGCACTCCACTGACTATTCCTTTGAGTTCTGATCATTTTTATACAGTTATCAGCTTTTTGACCTACTTCCATTCTGGATAATTTTGTTTAGCAATTCTGTGTGAAACGGTGTCAGAAGCCTAACTGAAGTTCAGGTAGACAACACCTACTGAATCTCTCTGCAACATCACTTTTGTTACCTCATTAAAAACCATGCTGTCTAGTCCTGTGCTTTGCTTGTTGCAAGATACTGTACTGTAGAATTTTCTTAGCTTTGTTCATTACTGGGGGTTAGAATGATGGGTCTATAGAATGATACTTGCCTCCTTGTCTCCACATTTGTGTAGTAGGACAATGCACACTCTCATCCATTTCCTTGGAATCGTCCCCCTTATCTAAAGACAAATTGTATAGCATTTAGAGACTTGGCAATGAGCACTTTCTAGAATTCTCTTACTATTCTGGAGAATAGTGCATCAGCTTTCATTGCTTTATTAGCCCTATGTGTAAGTAATTTTTTCTTCCTGGTCTTTATCCCTGTTTGAAATCCAGGCTGCATGAAATGTCACCTTCTTTAAAACTGTTATGAAACATAAAAGGAAAGCACTAGGCCAAGAGTGTGTTCGGGCTGATGATCATTATGTACATAGCAAATGGATTTTCTGCCTTTCTCTGTCCAGTCTGAACAGTTGTAGAAATGCAGGCTCGGTATCTGCACTAAATAATAACTTATTTGCTGACCTGTAAGAAAAGCAACAAAAGTAGGATGTTTTTCTGTGACGTTTGCTTTTTTGGGCAGAAAGTTGCATGATTGCTGTGCTATTTTAATGGCATTACTATTGCTTTTTCTAATTGCAGTGAAGCGAAAAATTGCCTCGCAGACAAACACATTGCATTTGTAGGAGATTCCAGAATTCGTCAGTTGTTCTATTCGTTTGTCAAAGTTCTAAGCCCTCATCTCAAAGAAGAAGGAAACAAGGTAAGATCTGCCCACCCCGAAAGAAGAAGTTTGTTTTCTTCTTTTCTGATTTTAATTTTCAGTGGAATAATAGTACAGTGGAGTAGCCAAATTGGTAGTAAAAGGCAACTTTAACACAATGTGCTGGTAGAATTCCTGTTGCTGCAGGAAAAGTCTGAGAGCAAAGGAATACAGCAACAGTGACACAGTGGCAGCTCTTAATAGCAAGGCTTTAGTTCATCTTTTTCTCCAAAGGGAAATTTTAGCATATTAGCTTTTTAATAAGGTGCAGCATGAGTAGGAGGAGGCTGTCTGTGACAAGTGTGACTACACTAACGTGTTTTCCTTTCAATGGAGCGATAGGAAGAATTTTCTTTTATGGCTTAGCTCAGACCTTGATAAATTCTCTTGGATTCTAGGAGCCAGCTTAAACATTTAAGAGCCAAGTGCTGAGATCTTGGTCACAGTGCACTATGTCACCCCCCCCCCACCAAGGTGTATTGCACCTCTGTTTTTTCAAGGCCTGATTTACTGTTTTCCCATATTCTATGGGGAAAAAGGAAAGCTTAATAAATTTGAATGTGAAATTACACAGTGCCAACAGAAGGCAGTTGCCCTTCTCTTCTTCCCCTTCCCACCACCCCTAATGAGTATGTTGTAAATAGCATATTAGTAACCCTTTATAGCTGCACCTGAGGTAGCTTCTTTTTTTGCTTCACATATCACCATGGCCTGCTAATACGTGAAGAGAAAAATAAATCTCTCATTCCCCCGCCCCCCAAGCCATCACCCATTGTCTGTCTCTCTTGCCTTCCAAGCCATCACCTAATGTCTGTCTCTGTATCTCTTGTCCCCCCACAAGCCCATCACCCGATTGTGTCTCTGTCTCTCTCTCTCTCTAGCCCGTAGCCCCCCTCCCCCCAGCAATCACCTGATATCTTACTGTTCACTCTTTCACCACGATTGGCTCTGTATGTTTGAGCCATTTGGTAAAGGAAGCTTGCTGATCTCTCTGAGACTTGAAACAGCTGAATAGCAAACTTCCTGCACCGCGATTGGCTCTGCATGTAGTTTGAATTGTGTGGTGCAGAACGTTTTGCTAATTAGATGTTTCAAGTCTCAGCGAGATCAGCAAACTTCCTTCACCGCGCAGGTTGAACTACATGCAGAGCCGAACACGGCGAAATATAGGGTGGTGGCTATGGAATAGAGGCAGTCAAATCTTGGGTGCCAGGGTGCAATTTATAGTTGCCATGGCGACCTGGTGCCCGGTATTTGTGGAGCCCTGTTTTAGCTGTTCCATGACAGGAATTTGTGCAGCTAAGCCATAAAATTAGGTATTTGCCTTACCATTAGGAGCATGACCCCTGGTCTGGGTATTTGTGATAGAATTTCCAGATGTACTTCTGCCAAGTCTAATTCTCCAGCCATCTGAGAGTGATCCTGGAGGACAGGAGATGAGCAACTCTGGTTCCTATCCACAAAAGCAGAAGCAAGGAAGAGAATGGTAACTGGACCATTTAGTCCAACCTCTGTGGTGAGTAAATCACTGGAAACGTTACTAAAACAAGATGGCGTGGCTTCTGGAAGCCAAGGGATTACAGGATCCGAGATAGCATGACTTTACTAGAGGATGTTTGTTTTATGTTTATGTTTATTTAAACTTTATATACCACCCGTCACAGGGTATCAGAGCGGTTTACAATCATAAAAGGCTGCAGAAAGGAAAGAGAACGCCAATTTAGAAGTTTCCAAGAGGGGAAAAGGAAAGAGAACAGAAAAGTAAAAAATGACAAGACAACCAATAAAGAAGTTAATTACAATACTCATTAAGGGGGAAAGTAGTAGGAGGTGAGGGGGGGGGGGGCGGAAGGTTGAATGCCATACAAAAAAGGTGAGTTTTTAAGTGGGTTTTAAAGGATTTGAAAGAAGAATCCAATTGGAGGGCAGGGGGGAGCGAGTTCCAGAGGTGGGGCCCAAGAAAGTAAAAAGCGGAAGACCGTGTAGATTCTAGGTGGGCTTGGGACGGGGAAGGAAGGAACAAGTGGTTGGAGTGGACAGAACGGAGAGAACGGTGGGTGGTGTGAAGGTGTATCAGATCATCAAGGTACAAAGGAACACCAGTGTGAATAGTTCTGTGGACAAAGATAAGAATTGTATGCGATATGAAACAGGGAGCCAGTGGTGGTGCAAAAGGAGGGGGGTGACATGATCAAAGCGGGATGCATGTGAGAGGATACAGACAGCTGTATTCTGGAGACATTGGATGCGGGACAGTTGAGATTGAGGGAGACCAGCTAAGCAAACGTTACAGTAGTCCAAGCGCGAGAGAACTAATGAACAAAGAAGGGTAGCCAGAGAGAAGGAGGAGAGAAAAGGACGGACAGCACGGAGTTGTTTTAACACAAAAAAGGAACGTTGGACCAAGGATGAAATGTGACTTTTAAAGGTGAGGGCAGAATCAAGAGTAACACCTAAGTATCTAAGGGAGGAGACTAAGGGGATAGGAGAGGAAGAGAGAACCGGTACAAGAGGAGGAGGGGAGTGACCAAAGGTGAACCAGATCGCTGCAGTTTTCTTGAGACTGAGATGAAAGAAGTTGGAAGAAATCCAAGAAGCAACGGCGGAGAGACAGTTGTTGAGAGGGGTGATGTCTGGAGCCAAGAAATCAGTGTGATAGAGGAGAAAGATTTTGTCAGCATAATAATGTGCGGAAACACCATACTGTTGAACCAGGAGAGTGAGGGGGCCAAAAAGACAATAAAGAGAACAGGAGAGAGGACAGAGCCTTGAGGAATCCCACACAAAAGGGGGGTAGAGGGGGAAGAAGCAACACCGGATAGGACAGAGAACGAACGACAAGACAAAAAAAAGTGGAACCATTTTAGGACCAGACCAGAGAGACCAGCATCTTGAAGTCGAAGTAGAAGGGTGTGATGATCAACAAAGTCAAAGGCAGTGGAAAGATCTAGTGAGACAGCAAAGGAGAGAGAACCGTGATCGTGGGCAGTATGCAGTTCATTGAGGAGTGAAAGAAGAACAGATTCGGTGCTATGACCAGGACGGAAGCCAGATTGCTGGGGGTGAAGGGTAAGGGAAGCCTCAAGGTGCGTGGAGAGCTGGAGGAAAACCAGTTTCTCTAAGAGTTTGGAGAGGAAAGGAAGATTAGAGATAGGGCGCCAATTTGAAGGGGAAGAGGGATCCAGGGAACTGTTTTTCAGGATAGGACGGACCAAGGCATGTTTCCAGGAAGAGGGAAAGACACCAGAGGCAAGACTAGAGTTAAAGATTGAAAGGATGAAAGAGGACAAAGCGAGAGATGGTTCTAAAAGCCAATAGGAGGGGATGGGGGTCAGAAAGACAGGTAGTTTTCCGTGAAGAAGAGAAGACCTTAGAGAGCATAGGAGCTGTGATTGGGTCAAAAGTAGACCAACGATGAGAAAGGGGGATGATGTTGGGAACAAAAAGGATGGTGAGGTTGGAGATGAGAGTACTGGGGAGAGAGGGGAGGGGCATGAAGGGAAAGAAAGACGAAGAGAGAGGACTTCAGAGGAGAAATAAGATGCTAAAGTAGCGGGATCAGGAGAGGGGTGGGAGAGAGAGGGAGTGGGCGATGATTGCAGGACTGAGAGGGAGTGAAGAACAGAATAAAGAGTACGAGAGGGGACTTCCGGTGACGTCACGGAGCTGATGGCGGCTTAGGTGCCTAGCTCCTGTCCAAACCCCGAAATTTTGCAAAATTTTGGATACCCCCACGACTCTAAGGTGGAAGGGAAGCGAGCAGAGGAGTCTGCGATGGCTGCACGGAAGAAGTTAGTGACCTTCCAATCCGCCTATGCTTGGCGGGAGCAGCAGGAGGCATCGTCGGACTCCGAGGAGTCGGAAGGGACGGAGAATCTAGAGGTGGAGGAGAACCAGGTCGAGACGGAGGGGATGCCGCTGAAATCCTGGCTGACGGTGTTTAAAGTGGAAATGAAAGGTGCGATGAAGGAGATAAGGAAAGATCTGAAAGAGGCGCTGGCGGCGATACAGAAGGAAGTGAGCTATATGGGACAGCGCATGGAAGACCTCGAGGCTCACGTGGACCAACAAGAGGAGGAGATGCGGGAAATGGTGGCTGAACAGGACAAAGCTAAAAAGATGCAGGAGGAGATGCAAGAAAAGTTGGAAGAGATTGAGGATCGGGCCAGGCGCACTAATCTTCGGATCAGAGGAGTGCCAGACACTGAGCTGTTTAAGGACTGTGAGTCTGTGGTGCAGCGTTTGTGCAGCCATATTTTACGGCTGGGAGGGGAGGGAGAGGCCCCGGTTGAAGCTGTTGGGGTGGAGAGAGCACACCGAAGCCTTGGCCCCCGGCGAGAGAAACAGGGTAGGGACATTATTGCTTGCCTAAGCAGATTCCCTGTTAAAGAACAAATACTCTCATTGGCGCGGAGGTATGGTCGGATCGCCTGGGAAGGGCATGAGGTCAAAGTATTTAATGACCTATCCAAAGGTACTCTGGAACGGAGGAGAAGTCTGAGAGAGGTCACAGCATATCTGCGAGGGGAAAACCTGCGATATCGATGGATGTTCCCTTTTGGCCTCCTTCTCTCCGTAAATGGGGTGTCTAAGAAAGTTAAGACACCGGGGGAAGCCTGGGCAGTTTTGAAAGAACTGGGATGTGCGAACCTGCCTCAGGTTCAAGGGCACGTGCAACGGGAACATCAAGCGGCAGTGCCGGGAAAGCAGCGCACGCGATCGCAATGGCAGAGAGTGGGAGAGAAGGGGAAGCGACTGAAGAGGATGGCCCAGGAGCAGGAGAATGTGACAGTGGAAGGAGTTGATTGAAGACCTGCTTGCCGCTGATACTTGCTGGATCGATGAGGGGATATGGGCAGTAGAGTCCTTTTCTCCTGGTAATGTGGACACTGGACTTATAGGGCTATGAGGGGGGTGGGTGCGGGTATGAAGGGTGTTGGAGCGCAGGTGGAGTGGAGGGTATTATGTATTGTATGCACTGATTTTTGAATTGTTGGTGGGGGGTTGTGATGTTTGTAGGGGTAGGACATGATGGTCTCGGAAGGGAAGCAGGGTGGTGGGGTGGAGGGAGGGGGTGTGGGGGGGGGGCACGGGGAGGAGGGAAGGGGGAGGAGGGAGAGGGGGGAGGAGAGGAGGGGGGAGGGGAGGGGGCGGGGGGGGGGGGTTAAGGGCACAGCACTTGGGGGAGGAGGGGGGTGGACGGAGGTGAAATGTTGCGGATAGGGACTGTCAATGTGAAGGGGTTGAATACTCCTGCTAAGCGTAGCCTGTTATTTCGAGAAGCACAACGTAATCATTGGGACGTGGTGCTAGTACAAGAGACCCATTTGAGGAGGGGGGAGGTGGGGAGATTGAGGAATCGACTTTTCCCTGAGCAATTCTTCTCTTGCCATGCGGGGGGGTGAAGAAGGGGGGGGGTGGCAATATTGGTACGGGGAGGGTGTGGTATTCAAATAGGGGGGTACTTTAAGGATACGGAGGGACGGGTGGTGGGGATAAAGGGGAGGTTTGTTTTGATAGATATAGTGCTGGTTTCGGTGTATGGCCCTAACGGCAACCAAGGGACTTTCTGGGAAGATTTGGGGCGGTGGTTGGAAGTTGAGGGGGGGGCGGTTGTTGGTGGGGGGGGATTGTAATGTTGTGTTGGATCCGCGGGTGGATCGGGATTCGAAAGGGGGGGATGGCGGGAGTAGGAATAGACGGGGTTTAAGAGGGTTGATGCAGCAATGGCATTTAGTGGATGCGTGGAGGGCGCTTCACCCTACCCAGCGGGAGTATACCTTCTTCTCGGCGCCCCATCATAGTTGGAGTAGGATTGACATGATTCTTTTGGAGAAGCAATGGATGTTGGAGGTAGAGAGCGGGGGGGTTGTCCCAGTGGGGTGGACGGATCATAGTGCGGTGGAAGTGGTCATACGGAGCCCTACACGGGGAGGGGTGGCCTTTTGGAGATTAAATGAAAGCTTATTGGAGTGTGGAGAGGTGGTGGAGGATATACGGGCCACGGTGAAAGATTATTTAGCTTTAAATGATACGGGGGAAGTGAGAGACGCGGTCGTTTGGGAAGGGCTGAAGGCGGTTGTTGGGGAGGTTTATCATGTGGGGGGCTCGGAGGAAGAGGTTGAGGAAGGAAAAAGAAGAGGGGTTGCGGAAGCGGCTGCAGGTGGTAGAAGGTACTTATAGGGAGAGTGGGGAGATGGGAGACCTCCGGATAGTAGAGCAGGTGCGGGCGGACTTACAAGCTCTGCAATTGGAGCAAGTGGCCTTTGCACTACAAAAGGTGAAGCAGGTCCATTAGAACATAAGAAAATAAGATATGCCATACTGGGTCAGACCAAGGTCCATCAAGCCCAGTATTCTGTTTCCAACAGTGGCCAATCTAGGTCATGTATGAATTTGGAGATAAAGCGGGCCGCTTATTAGCACGGCGGTTGCGACAGCGGGTGGGGGCATCCACGATCTTCCAGATTAGAGGGGAGGATGGGGTGACCTATAGGGATGAGGGGAAGATTCGGGAATGTTTTAGGGATTTTTATGGGGAGCTATATATGGGGGAGGAAGGGGGTGGAAGGGGAGGCCATTCAGGGGTATTTAGATGGGATTCCGCTTAAGGGGCTCTCGGATGAGGCGAGGGCGGAGTTGGAGACTTCTATCACTGAGGAAGAAATTGGAAGGGTGGTGAAGGGTTACCGGGGGGGGAAGGCGCCAGGGTTAGATGGGTTGCCGAGCTGTTTTTATAAGGTTTTTTGGGGGGAGATTAGGGGGATATTAGGGAGAGTATTTCATGGGGTGTTGGAACAGGGGGGGGAATTGCCACGGGATATGTTGATGGCGGGGATAACTGTCTTATTGAAGCTGGGAAAGGATCCCCTGAAGTGTGGATCATACCGGCCTATCTCCCTGTTGAACGTGGATGTCAAAATTTTAGCTAAAGTGTTGGCGGACAGATTGGCGGGCTGGATGCCAGAGGTGGACCACGGGGATCAAACGGGCTTTATTAAGGGGAGGCAGGCTGCAGATAATGTAAAGCGGGCCATAGGGGTGACATGGGAGGCAGGCCACAGGGGGGGGGGAGGAGCTTATTTTGATGTCTATTGACGCAGAAAAGGCCTTCGATAGAGTCCATTGGGGGTTTTTGATGGCTGTGCTAGAAAGGGTGGGGTGTGGGCCGAATTTTCTGAAATGGATTCAGGGCCTTTATCGGGAGCCGCTGGCGCGAGTAAAGGTGAATGGACGGTACTCGAGCGACTTTGCAGTGGGGCGTGGGACAAGACAGGGGTGTCCCTTGTCCCCGCTCTTGTTCGCTTTGGTTGTTGAACCCCTGGCTGAACGGATTCGGAGGAACACGAGGATAGTGGGTTTGGAGAGGGGGGGGGGCTTTCCCATAAGATTTCCTTATATGCTGACGATATTCTTTTGTATATGTGTCAGCCGCCGCAAACGTTGCCGGAAGTTCTTAGGGAGGTAGAAATCTTTGGGGCTGTGTCTGGGTTTAAAATGAACATTGACAAGACTGAGGTGATGAAGGTGCAGCTGGGGGAGGAATCTGAGCGGTGCCTGTGGTCGGCCTTTCCCTTGAGATGGGTACGTAAATCCTTTGGGTACTTGGGGGTTCAGTTGACAGGGCGGTATGAAGAGCTGTATAGTGCCAATTATCCGAAACTTTTGGGGACCATCTATACTGACTTAGATGGCTGGATGAGGTTGGAGATGTCATGGTTGGGTAGGATAGCAGCCATCAAAATGAATATTTTACCCCGGTTATTGTATTTGTTTCATGCCTTGCCGGTTGAGATCCCGGAGGGCATCCTGCGTGGGTTGCAAAGTCGTATATTTAGCTATATCTGGAAGAGGAGACCACCCCGCATTTCTAGAAGGGTTATGTGCACTAGTAAATTGGAGGGGGGGCTAGGGGTTCCTGATCTTCGAGACTATTATCGGGCAGCGCAGTTAAAGCATATTATGGATTGGAGGGTTGGAAAGGGTGGAGCTCCATGGGTTAGTTTGGATAGCTACAGGGTCCAAGGGGGGAGGTTGGATGCTTGGATATGGGCTCCGGGGGGGGACAGAGGGTTGCTAGGGGGGGGATCTCCTGCTATGAGGCATGCCGCGAAGATTTGGGATGTGGTTAGGGGACCCGTAGCTAAACAGAGGGGGTCTTGGTTTTCAGTGATGACACCTTGGAGGGGATGGCGGGCCTTTAAACCGGGTTGGGAGGGGGGCCGATTTGACATTTGGAGGGAGAGGGGCCTCAACTGTGGGTTTCAGTTGCTGGAGGAGGGGGAGATGCGGGGGTTTGAGGAGGTGAAGAGGGAGTATGGGCTGGAGGTGGTGGATAGGTTTGCTTATGCTCAGGCTCGCTCATTTTTGCGTCGTACTTTGGGACGGGAGGGGATGGAGAGGGAGGTCTCGGCAGTGGAGGCCATTTGGTATGGGAGGGGAGGTTCGAAGGGTATGATTACGGCTCTTTATGCAGCGGTGCATGAGCAGCTGGAGGGGAAATTTAACTATATGGTTGACTGGGAGCGAGATTTAGGCCACACTATTAGTTGTCAGGATTGGAAATGTATCTGGGATTTGATAAAGAAGGGGCCTTGTGCTAGCCAGATTCGCGAAAATAGCTATAAAGTGCTTCTACGGTGGTGGTATACGCCAGAGAGGCTGCACAGGTTTTTCCCAGAGATTTCCCAGCTGTGTTGGAGAGGGTGTGGGGAGGTGGGATCTTTTTGGCATATATGGTGGGGGTGCACAAAGGTACAGGGGTATTGGGGGATGGTACAGAATTGGATTCAGGTATATTTGGGGGTTGTGGTGGATCTAACTCCGCATATTGCTCTATTATCCTGGTGGGGGGAGGGATGGGGGAGACAAGGGGGATCGATGGTGATGGCATGTCTCTGCGCAGCCAGATGTGAAGTGGCGGCAGCATGGAAAAAGAGTGAGATGCCACCATTGGAGGGATTTGTGAAACGACTCCGGAATATGACCTTGCAGGACAAGCTAAAGAGATAAAGTTTCTAGATGGAATAAATGACTGCTTCTTGGAGCAGCTGGTTCATGAACCGACCAGAGGGGAAGCCATACTGGACCTAGTCCTTAGTGGAACGCCAGATCTGGTGCAAGAAATAAGGGTGTTGGGACCACTTGGCAATAGTGATCATAGTATGATCATGTTTGATTTAATTAGTGGAGGACAGATAGTAAAGGCATCCACAGTACTACCTTTTAACTTTCAAAAGGGAGACTATGATAGAATGAGGAATATAGTTAGGAAAAAACTAAAAGGAGCGGTTCCAAAGGTTAAAGACTTACAGCAAGCTTGGGTGTTATTTAAAAATACTATCCTCGAAGCCCAGACCAGCTGTATTCCACGCATTAGGAAAAGTGGAAGAAAGTCCAAAAAACTGCCAGCATGGTTTAAAGGTGAGGTCAGAGAGGCTGTTGCTGCCAAAAAAGCAACCTTCAGGAAATGGAAAAAAGAGCCAAATGATAAAAACTGGAAACAGCACAAGCACTGGCAAGTTAAATGCAAAGCATTGATAAGGCAGGCAAAGCGGGAATTTGAGAAGAAACTTGCTACGGAAGCAAAAACACGAAATAAAGACTTTTTCAAGTACATTCGTAGCAAAAGGCCTGTGAGAGAGTCAATTGGACCATTAGATGATAGAGGGGTAAAAGGGGCAGTAAGAGGAAACAAGGCTATAGCAGAGAGACTGAATGAATTCTTTGCTTCCGTCTTTACTGAGGAAGATGTAGGGATGTTACCCAAGACTGAAGTGGTATTTAAAGGTGATACTGCAGAGGAATTGAGAGAAATATCTCTACACCAGGAAGATATATTAAAACTATTTGATAAACTGAATAGTAGCAAATCACCTGGACCGGATGGTATACATCCCAGAGTGTTGAAAGAACTGAAATATGAGATTGCAGACCTGGTACTGGTAATCTGTGAACTTTGATTAAAATCATCTGTAATACCTGAAGATTGGAGGGTCGCCAACGTAACACCAATTTTTAAAAAGGGTTCCAGGGGTGACACAGGAAATTACAGACCGGTGAGCCTGACGTCAGTACCAGGGAAAATGGTAGAAACCATCATAAAGAACAAAATTACACAGCATGTAGATAGTCATGGCCTAATGGGAGACAGCCAACATGGCTTTAGACAAGGAAGATCTTGTCTTACTAATCTGATATGTTTTTTTGAAGGTGTGAATAAACAGGTAGACAAAGGTGAGTCGGTTGATATAGTGTATCTGGACTTTCAGAAAGCTTTTGACAAAGTCCCCCATCAGAGACTTTTGGCGAAGCTAAAAAGTCATGGGATAGGAGGCAGTGTACTATTGTGGATCGGGAACTGGTTAAAAGATAGAAAGCAGAGGGTAGGGCTAAATGGCCAGTATTCCCAATGGAAAAAGGTGAATAGTGGAGTACCCCAGGGATCTGTACTGGGTCCGCTGCTTTTTGACATATTCATAAATGACCTGGAAAAGGGAATAACTAGTGAGGTTATCAAATTTGCAGATGACACAAAACTGTTTAAAGTTGTTAAAACCCAAGAGGATTGTGGAAAACTGCAGGAGGATCTGGATAAATTGGAAGACTGGGCATCCAAATGGCAGATGAAATTTAATGTGGACAAGTGCAAAGTTATGCACCTAGGAAAGAACAACCCACACTATAGTTACACGATGCAAGGCTCCACATTAGAAACCACCACCCAGGAAAAAGATTTAGGAGTCATCGTGGATAACATGTTAAAACCCTCCGCCCAGTGTGCAGCGGCGGCCAAGAAAGCAAATAGAATGCTAGGTATCATAAGGAAAGGGATGGAGAATAAAACAAAGGATGTTATAATGCCTCTGTGTCGCTCCATGGTACGACCGCACCTTGAATATTGTGTGCAATTCTGGTCACCGTATCTTAAAAAGGACATAGCGTTATTAGAAAAAGTACAGAGAAGAGCCACCAAATTGGTGAAGGGGATGGAAGGCTACTCCTATGAAGAGAGGCTAAGAAGGTTAGGGCTCTTTAGCCTGGAGAAGAGACGGCTGAGGGGAGATATGATAGAGGTCTATAAATTAATGAATGGAGTGGAACGGATAAACGTGGATCAATTGTTTACGCTATCAGAGTATAGAAAGACTAGGGGACATGTAATGAAGCTACAGGGTAAACTATTTAAGACAAATAAGAAAATATTTTTTCACTCAACGTGTAATCAAACTCTGGAATCTGTTACCGGAGGATGTAGTAAGGGCTGTTAGTATAGCTGGGTTTAAAAAAGGTTTGGACAAGTTCCTGGAGGAAAGGTCCATAAACCACTATTAAAGAGGGACCCAGGATATCAATGCTTGACCCAGTACAAGCATTGTGGAACCTGTGTCTTTTGGGGATATTGCTAGGTACGTATGACCTAGATTGGCCACTGTTTGGAAACAGGATACTGGGCTTGATGGACCTCGGTCTGACCCAGTATGGCATGTCTTATGTTCTTATGTTCATTGTGGCCATTACAGAAACATGGTTTAATGAGTCGCATGAATGGGATATATCCATTGCTGGCTATAATTTATTTAGGAGAGATAGAGAAGGCAGAAAAGGAGGAGTAGCCCTATGCAGTATTAAAGCTGCTGAAATGCAGGGGGCGTGGGAGAAAGAAATGTTGTGGATTGTGTTGGAAAGAGGAGATGGCACTATCATTCATACTGGTGTAGTCTACAGGCCTCCAGCTCAAACTGAAGAAATGAATAGACTTGATTATTGATATTGCAAAGGTAGCCATGAAGGAGGAAGTGATCATATTGGGTGACTTTAATCTACCTGATATGGACTGGATATATTAGTCTTCTGCAAATCTGGAAAGAAGTAAAAAAAATTGTGACTGTCTTCCAAGATGCATTGCTTAGACAAATGGTGATGGAACTGACCAGGGAAAGTTTGATGCTGGATTTAGTACTCACCAATGGAGATAGCGTGTTGAATGTCAGGGTGGGTAACCACATGAGCAGCAATGATCATCACACGGTGTGGTTTCAGATAAAAGCCAAGGAAAAGTCCAATCACAGTAAGCTCAAAGTCCTAGGGGCTTGTTTACAAAGCCGCGGTAGTGGTTCGCGATCGCAGCCGCGGCCCCATTGAAATCAATGGGGCCGCGGCTCCGATTACGATCGCAAACCGCTACCGCGGCTTTGTAAACAAGCCCCCTAGACTTCAAAAACGCTGACTTCAATAAAATGGCCAAATTGCCTGAAGGAGGCATTGGCAAGGTAGGAGGAGGTAAGGGAAGTGGAATTGCAGTGGACTAAACAAAAAGAGACAATAAAAGGGGCAACAGATACATATGTAAGGAAAGTAAATAAAAAGAGGAGGAAAAGGAAGCCTATATGCTTATTCAAAGAAGTGGCTGCACATATAAAAGCAAAAACATCTCCAACATTGCTGGCAGGCGGAGTTAGCTCACTTGTCTGGACTGGTTTAGCAGGATTCCAGGAAAGGAAATTAATGACTACAAGGCATGTAATGAAGCTACAGAGTAACCTATTTAAGACTAATAAGAGAAAATTGTTTCACTCAACGTGTAATCAAACTCTGAAATTTGCTACCGGAGGATATGTAGCCAGGTTTAGAAAGTTTGGACAAGTTTTTGGAGGAAAGATCCATAAACCATTATTAAAGGAGAAACAGAATATCCACTGCTTGATCCAATACAAGCATTGTGGAACCTGTCATTTGGGGTAACTGCTAGGTACTTGTGACCTAGGTTGTTTACTGTTGGAAACAGGATACTGAGCTTTATGGACCTTGGTCTGACCCAGTATGGCATATCTTATGTTCTTATGTTCACAGCTTTCACAAAATTCAGAAGCTCATAAATAGAGGAACACAGAAAAGAATACAGGGTAAAGATAAGAGACAAAAAGAGTAATAAGGATAGCAAAAGCAAAGGCAGAAGAAAGGTTGGCTAAAAATCTAAAGTATGGTGACAACTTTTTTCAGGTATATTTGGGAGAAGAGGAAGATCAGGGGTGGAATTGTAAGATTCAGAAGTGCCAAGAATGGATTAGTGGAAAGTGATATTGAAAAAATGAAAATGATAAACAAATACTTCTGTTTTTTTTTTACTAAAGAAAATCCTGGAGAAGAACCATCTGTGATTGACAAATATACAAATGGGAATGGAGTACATACTATACCATTCACAGAAGATGATATGTTTGAACAGCTTGCAAAACTGAAAGTGGACAAGACTATGGGACCAGATGGGATACATCCAAGGATAAAGAAAAAGTTCAGAGAGGTTCGTGCAGGGGCTTTAAAAGATGTTTTTAATAGATCCTTGGAGACGGGAGAATTTCCACAGGACTGGAGAAGGGCTGAAATGGTATCTCTTCACAAAAGTGGTAATAGGGAAGAAGTGACAAACTACAGGGCATTAAGCCTTACCTCCGGTGGCAGGAAAAGTAATGGAGACACTCCTGAAGGAGAGAATAGTGGACTTTCTCGAAACAAATAGATTGCATGATCTAAGGCAAGATGGTTTTATCAAGGATGATCTTGCCAAACCTATCTGATTGAGCTCTTTGAGTGGACGACCAGAGAACTAGATCAAGGGCATGCGATGGATGTGTTCTACCTAGATTTCAGCAAAGCCTTTGATATTGTTCCTCATAGGAGGCTTATCAATAAACCCAACAGCCTGGGGATGGGCCCCAAGGTGGTGAACTGGATCAGAAATTGATTGACTGACAGATGACAGAAGGTGATGGTAAATGGAACTCACTCGAATGAAAGGAAGGTGATTATCTTTATTCAATACTTAATATACTGCCCACACGCAAAAGCAGTTTACAATCAAAATTTTTATGCTGCTAGAATAAGGAAACAGAATGCTAGCATTCAGACAGGAAAGGGATAGAGAGAGACAGGCGGCTCAAAGAAAGAGTTAGCAGAGAAAGGAATGACTTCATCATGGGAAGTGAGCCCTGGGGATCGGTCCTGGGACCAGTACTGTTCAATGTATTTGTGAGTGATATTGCTGAAGGACTGAATGGAAAAGTCTGGCTTTTTGCAGATGACACACAAATTTGCAAGAGTGGATTCCGCTGAGAGAGTGGATAACATGAGGAAAGATCTACAAAAGCTGGAAGAATGGTCTAATGCTTGGCAATTAAGATTTAATGTGAAGACGTGCGATGTCATGCGCTTGGGATGTAGAAATCCAAGCGAATTGTGTGCGATAGGGGATGAGAGGTTGGTGTATACAGACCAGGAAAAGGACCTCGGAGTGATTGTTTCTGTGGATCTCAAGGTGGTGAAACAGTGTGACAAGGCGGTGGCCAAAGCCAGAAGAATGCTGGGTTGCATACAGAGAGGATTTACCAGCAGAAAGGAGGAGATACTAATGCCACTATACAAGTCGCTGGTAAGACTTCATTTGGAATATTGTGTTCAGTTTTTGAGACCATATCTCACAAAGGATATAAAAAGACAGGACAAGGTTCAGAGGAAGGTGACCAAAACGATTTGGAGCCTGCGCCAGAAGACATATGAGAAGAGACTTGAAGACCTAAATATGTATATGTTAGAGTAGAGGAGGGACAGGGGAGATATGATATAGACCATTAAATATTTAAAGGGTATTAATGAACAAACAAATCTTGTTTTTCAAAGACGGGGAAGTTGTAAAACTAGAGGGCATAACATGAAGCTGCAAGGGGGGAAACTGAAAGGCAACATCAGGAAATACTTTTTCACCAAAAGGGTGATGGATGCTTGGCATGCCCTCCCAATGGAAGTGGTGGTGGCACATACAGTTACAGAATTCAAAATTGCATGGGAAAGACACAGTGAATCCCTTTTTATTACAGGATAAAATAAAAATAAACTTAACTATCTCTTATATCTCAACAAAAAGGGATGACCTGCATGGAGCAGTGGGTACACTCCTAAACAAAGGCCTGGGGAGGGGTAACTTACAGACTAGATGGACCATGCTGGTCTTTATCTGATGTCATATACTATCTTACATGGAGATGACTCTTGAGAATTCAAGGCTAATCTTCTGGACTTTGTCATTAGGTGTACATGATATTTATATGTATTTTTTAATTATTTATGATATTTATGTTATTAATGTACATTTATATGGTTTATTTATTACGATTTAGTCATCTGTTCTTACACAATGTTTTATTTTAACTATGTTTTTATTCAGTGTTTGTTTCTATGTTTTAGTAACTTACCTGATCAACCCCTGACGAAGGTTTACGAAACACGGCCTGTGTCGGGTTGGTAATAGATCTACAGTTTAATAAAATTGTTTTTCCACTGACATCACGTTTTTGGACTGTGTCTTCGATATACACGTGATTACTTGCCCTACCTGTGGTACATTCTCTGTATCAATCTCTAAGGCCTAGCCCTCCTTCAGCTCTAGGGATGTACAGTCTTCGCATACACCGATTTCTTGTAAATTACCTCATGGGCATGGAGGAGTTTTCTTGTATGCACATCCAGTTTTTCAAGAACTTTAAGAGACCAATCCACAACCCCAAAGCTGTATGAAGGTACAGGAATTGCCAGCTGATTGATGGCATGTATCTTATTCTGTGATGTTAAAGCACTTTTCAATAACTATTTTAATCTCCTGTAATCTTTACTGATATTCTCTCTCACTTATGTATGCCTTCCTGTTCAAGGTCCTTGATGTCCCAGTGTCACAGCCCTCAGCCAGGGAGATGTTTTCTGTTTTGCTCAATTTTCCTCTTTAAAAAAAAGGTTGCCTTAGCATTCTTGTCAAGGCCAGAATTCATCCTGATGTCATCAGAAAAGCTTTTCACCACACGGAGTTGCTCTGATAATTGTTGTTCGCTGGAACTGTAGAGCTTCAGATCTACAAATAATAAATGGAATGTTGTTTTTGGATTTTTACCTTATTTACGATTCAGGTTAAATCTGTATCCCAAAGAGTTGATGAGATTACTCATTGGATTAAGCGCCACACAAAGCAAGGGGTGACAGAGAATTCCCTGAAATATTCCTCGCTGGATCTTAATGTTAGGAATGATTTTCTGACCATCTTCATATTTCAAAAAGAGTGTGGTTTGCTACATTATCATGGTGAACTTAATGCATTCTATCAAACCAGGATGTATTTAATATATTTCAAGGGTTCTGGGTCGCCAGGAGTCAGGACTGACTCAAAGGCACACATTGCATTTGCATGCAAGAGTGGAATGCTGTCAAAATCTCTCTTATAACAATTCATGCTATACTGAGATTTCTGCTTTTCCGTGCACTGGCCATGATGACTTTATTCAGCATTAAGTGGTCTTTGATTCCATATGCTCTTCTCTTGTTGCCCTTTTGCTCTATTGCCATGATGTTATTGGACTCGCTAATGATCATATATTCTGTCTACATCTATTGCAGTGAGCAGCTTATAGATTGTAAGTAGACAAGTTATTGGTCTATAATTTTTGGGAACGTTACTTGGATCCCCCTTTGGAAGGAGAAATGTTCTTCCTATAGTAAGTCATTGTGGTGTTAAGTCTGGCTGCTTGAACAAGTGATTTTTGTAGTTCACCAGGTCTTGGTAGAGTGATGTTAGCTGTTTGAGCCAAAAGTTAGTTACTCCATCTCGGCCAGGGGTTCAGTTTGAAGCTCGTTTAACCTGCTTTCTAGCTCTCTCATTATAAATGCAGGCAATTCCAGAGGTTTGATGTTTGCTTTTTCTAAATACACCTGTATGCATGGTAACCATTCTGCTTCTTGACTGTGTGCTCTGTGGGGTCCTCATATAATTTTCTCCAGAAGGTTTCTGTTTCAGCTTTGGTTGATGGTGCTTTTACCATATTAATGCTCTTTCCCAATTCCCTGTAGAATTGTTTTGTGTTCTCTCTAAATAGTTTATTTTGATCTTTCTTTTCTGTTTTCTTCTGATTGCAGTTTTTGCGCTTCTACTGCTACTTTCAATTTGTTGGAACATATAAAATTCAGGTCATCTTCTGTTAATGCAGCATGCGTCAGCTTGACATCTTGGATCTTAACATTTTTAGATACCCATCTATCAGGAGTACCTCCGCACGCAATGATTTGTATTTTTCCTTCGATGCACCTTTTCCAAGGAGGAGCTGTCATTCTTTTTCTTCTGGCCCTGCACTTTAGTTGGTAGTATTTTTGCAGTAATAATTTTAGCTGCACAATATTGTATTCGATTTATTTTGGTTGTCAATAAATGGTTCTTCATCTTAATTATCATACTTCTAATCTTAGGTGTTAAATTTAACTTGGGTAATCTTTCCCTTGCTTGGTACCCAGCATATTCATCTCTTTCCATATGGACTAGGAGTTCTATCTTGAATTCCTCCACCTCTGGGTCTTTCTCCTCCCTTTCTTCCTCCTCTTTAGTTGATTTGTTGACCTGTTCTGTATTCATCTCACTTTCCTGCAGTTCCAGATTTCTGAGCTCCACCTCCCCCTCATTTCTCACACTTTTTCTGTGTATTCCTTTCTTCTGGTACTCTACTATCCAAGTGTATCTCTAACTATGATCTCGCTGCTAGATAGGTGGGTGCCAGGGTCGTGAGGCTGACTTCATCCAGGGTGGGTGGGTATGTGTGGCGGACTTATCCTGCTGTCCATGGAGAACTCCCTTTACAGGTAAGTAACCTTACTTTCTCCTTGGACAAGCAAGATGCATCAGCCACACCTGGTGTCTCTTTATCTGCATGGGTGCTGTGGTAGATGAGGGAGGCGGAACGGCCTGTACCTGATGGACTGGCCGTAGTGCACCGGGACTCAGTTGAAAAACAGTTGATTCCTGTTCGGTAATCCAGTTTAGTCCTCCAACATCGGGTAGTGCCCCTCCTCCTGCAGCCGGGAGACTGGACCAATCAAATCTTCTGTAGTATATATGCAGCAGGAGCTCCCAGAAGTCCCCAGTGTGTCCAGTCTCCCTGCAGCTGGAGGACTTCTGTGCCCCTGCTGGGCACGCTAAGTGACACTTGAAGGAGCAACACTAGTTAGTTAGTTCTTTTGGGGTTTATTTCTGGTCCTTTATATTCTATTTCTTTTGCTAGGTAGCTGTATCTTTAAAAAAGAAAAAGACACAGGGGACTTTCTGGGGAAAGCCAGACCTGCCTTGGGCTCCTGCCTTTCTGCCTGGGAATCTCTGAAGCCTGGGTTGAGCTCTCCCCAAGGCTGTTCGGGGAAGAGCCATACCGGCTGCAACATTGCCTGTCACTTGGAGAAGTGGGCTGAGTTCCTTGCTGTTCCCAGAGCTGGTAGGAATTTTCCTTGTTTTAAGCTTTCAGCTCTCTGTTCTTGCTTGGGCAGAGGCTCTGTCGGCTCCCCTGGCTTCCAAATTGCACTTTTTCCTGCCTTTTTTCGCTTGCCCTGTATTAGAGGGTCGTTTTCTTTCTTTTCCATATTATTTGGGTACCTTTGTATTTTCGCGCCGTTTTTTACCGCGGGTGAAAAAGTGCGGCGGCCATTTTGGATTTCTAAAGTGTGCTTTTTAAGGGCACTTTTTAACACTTGCGCACGGGTTCCCCTGGTGTTTTTGGAGTTTCTTTTGCTGGCGATTTTGCTCAGGGCACCCCTAGGATTCTGGGGAGTATTTTGTTTACTGTAAAAAAAAAAAAAAAGGTTTAAAAATTAATACTGTGCTGAATTGAATAAGGTTAGTCCCCTTGGTGTGGGCTTCCCTGTTCCTGTTGCCTTATTTTTCCCTGAGAGCACGTGGCCTTGGCATGGCTGCCAAACCTCAGTGTGTAATTTGTGGCTCCCGCAGAGGTACAATGACTGACTCTGGAATCTGTAAGAGCTGTGCTGCAGTTTCTTCAGAACTGGAGCTGCCTATTGAAATTAAGGAACAGCATGTGCCCGGGGACCCTTCTCTTTCGGGGGACAGTGTCCCTTCACTGAGCATCCTTCCTTCTGGTCTGGGCCTGGCGTCTAATACGTCGGTCCCTGAGCTCCAGCAGGCGGCTATGGTGGCGTCGCCTATAGACTTTTCCCCGGATTTTGTTCTTCTCATGCATCAGGCCTTCCGCTTAAGCCGGGCTGGTCATTTGCCGGAGGCTTGGCCCGCCTCTCTCTCCCCCCCGCTTCCGCAGGGGGGGGTTCAGCGGTCTTCTCAACCCGCTGTCAAGCGGCCCAGGTTGGGGGACCAGGATCAGGACGCCCTTTGCCTCCCGGATTCCGAGGCTGAGGGGGATCCAGATATTGAGGCGGAGGAATTAGAAGACGGAGAGCTTCCAGAGCCGGAACATCAGGCTCGCATCATTCGGGTGTTTCGAAGGGACGAGCTGGTACCTTTGGTCACGGAGTCCCTCCAAGCACTTAACCTCTCTGCGGTGCGGCCGCTGGAGGAGGAGGGTCTCGAGGATCCTCTCATTCAGGCGGTCAGGGATGCCCAGGTAGTTTTTCCCGTGCACCGAGTAGTTGAGCAGATGATCCATGCGGAATGGGAGCAACCGGAATCCGCTTTGAAAGGGATTCGGACCATGAATCGTCTTTACCCCCTTGCCGACAAGGACAGGGACTTGTTTAAGTCTCCACGGGTGGATGCTGCCGTTTCGGCAGTGACTAAGAAAACCACCATCCCGGTTGAAGGGGCCGCGGCCCTGAGGGATGTTCAGGACAAAAAGGTTGATAATTTGTTGAAGCAGGCCTTCGAGACCAACGCCTTATCGTTACAAGCTTCTATATGTGGGGCGTGGGTAGCTCGAGCTTGTTTGCGATGGTCGCAGCACCTGCGCTCGGGGTCCGGTATGGAACAACAGGGGCTGTTGGACGTTACCCGCGTGGAGTCGGGATCGGCCTACTTGGCGGATCTGTGTTATGATTTAATACGCTCCCTAGCTAATAGCATGGCCTCCATGGTAGCGGCACGACGGTCCATCTGGTTGCGCAATTGGGCGGCCGACGGTTCTTCCAAGTCTCGCCTCAGTAAACTACCCTTTAAGGGCAGGTTGTTATTTGGGGAGGCTCTGGATAAGTTGGTGAAGGATCTCGGTGAGTCGAAGGGTGGTCGACTTCCAGAGGATAAGCCTAAGCTTAATAGGTCGTCCACCTCAGCGCGCGGCCAGTTTCGGGATGTGCGCGGATTTCGTTCTTCCCGGCTGTGGACTTCGCAGCGCGGTCGTTTTGGAACCCGTCATCAAGGGTTTCGTGGTTTCAGAGGAGCGGGAAGGGGCTTCTCCGGAGCCGCCTCTTCCTCGGCCTCTTCCTTTAATCGCAAGCCACAATGAAACGAGGCGGGCTCTAGAGGAAGACCCGGTCATCGGGGGTCGTTTGCGCGACTTTCTTCCTTCTTGGGCCCAAATTACGTCAGATCGGTGGGTGCTGCAGATTATAGAAGAAGGTTATGCCCTAGAGTTTGTGCACCCACTTCCGGATTCGTTTGTTCTGTCTCCCAGCAAGGGAGCTCAAAAGGCGCGGGATATCCGCGTGACCCTGGATCGGCTTCTCTCTCTGGGGGCCGTGGTTCCGGTCCCGCCTTTGGAAAGAGGCGCAGGTCGCTACTCCATCTATTTTGTGGTTCCCAAAAAGGGCGGTTCCCTTCGTCCGATATTGGATCTCAAAGGCGTGAATCGCGCTCTCAGAGTACCGCACTTTCGCATGGAGACCCTGCGGTCAGTCATCGTAGCGGTGCGTCAAGGGGAATTTTTGACATCCCTCGATCTTACAGAGGCCTATTTACACATTCCCATCCGGCCCTCCCATCAACGGTTTCTCCGCTTTGCGCTCCCGTGGGGCCATTTTCAATTCCGGGCCATGCCGTTCGGGCTCGCCACGGCTCCCCGCACCTTCACAAAGGTAATGGTTGTAGTCTCGGTGGCGTTGCGCAAGGAGGGCATCCTGGTCCATCCATATCTCGACGACTGGTTGATTCGAGCGAAGTCCAGTCGGGAGTGTGTGCAAGTCACGAGCAGGGTGGTGGATCTCCTTCGGTCCCTCGGATGGGTGGTGAACGAATGCAAGAGTTGTCTGTCTCCGACACAGGATCTCGAGTATCTGGGAGTCCGCTTCGACACAGCAAGGGGCTTGGTGTGCCTTCCGGAGCGCCGCGTGCTGGCGTTGCGGGCTCTGGTCCGTCTCTTCCGGGGGATGCCAGCTCCGTCGGCGTGGTGGTACCTGCGGCTCCTCGGCACGATGGCGGCGACCTTGGAGGTGGTGCCTTGGGCACGCTTCCACATGTGTCCGCTGCAGAGTGCTCTTCTGCGACGTTGGTCCAACCAGTTCGACTCGTTGAACAAGAGATTGCCTTGCCCAAAGACGGTTCGCCGATCCCTCCGGTGGTGGCTCTCCGCCGAGAACCTGTCGCGAAGGATTCCCTTGGAGCCTCCTCTGTGGTTTCCGTTCACGACGGATGCGAGCTTAACCGGCTGGGGGGCTCACTGCGAGTTCCGCTTTGCTCAGGGGGAATGGTCTCCCCTGGAGGCCTCTTGGTCGATCAACCGTCTCGAATTGCGGGCAGTCCGGCTAGCCCTGGTGGACCTGGAGACCCTGGTTCTCGGACGGCCGGTGAGAGTCCTGTCGGACAATGCGTCCACTGTAGCTTACATCAATCGCCAAGGGGGTACCGGCAGCGTGGCCCTGGAGGCAGAAGCGGCGGCTTTGTTCAACTGGGTGCAAACTCGCCTTCCAGCAATCTCGGCGGCTCACATTGCGGGCGTAGACAATGTCCAGGCCGATTTTTCTCAGCAGAGTGCGGGTGGACCCCGGAGAATGGGAGCTAAACCCACAGGTTTACGCACAAATCGTCCGGCGGTGGGGTCCACCCATCATGGATCTCATGGCGACCTTTCAATCAGCCAAGACAGGGCGCTTCTTCAGCAGGCGAAGGGAGCGCATGTCCGAGGGGCTCGATGCTCTCATTCAGCCGTGGCCCACGTCCGGTCTTCTTTATGTCTTCCTCCGTGGGCTCTGATCGGCCGGGTCATACAACGTATCGAGAGCCACCGGGGTCGCGTGTTACTGGTGGCCCCGGATTGGCCCCGGAGGCCCTGGTATGCCGATCTGGTCCGGTTGCGCGACGGCGTTCCTTGGCTCCTGCCCGCTCTACCGGATCTTCTTCTTCAGGGTCCCTTGCGGATGCCCCAAGTGGATCGATTCTCGCTTACGGTTTGGCCATTGAGAGGGCTCGGCTGAAAAGGAAGGGCTACTCCCCCGCAGTGATTTCTACCCTTCTGCGGGCGAGGAAAACGTCCACTTCTCTTACTTACGTTCGGATTTGGAGGATTTTTGAAGACTGGTGCTCCCGGCGGGGAGTCCGGGCGGCGACGGTTTCAGTGCCCGTCGTTTTAAGTTTTCTTCAGGATGGTTTCGATAAGGGCCTTGCGGCTAGTTCCCTAAAAGTCCAGCTGGCGGCTATCTCGTGTTACCGCGGCAAGGTTTTGGGTCGTCTGCTCGGGGCTCATCCGGATGTACGCCGATTCCTTACGGCTGTTTTTCATTTGCGGCCCTCCCGCAGAGTTTTCGTTCCTCCTTGGGACTTGAATTTAGTTCTGAGGGCCCTGGTTCGTGAACCTTTTGAGCCCCTGCGCAGGGCGTCTCTGAAAGATCTCACGCTGAAGGCGGTTTTTCTTGTAGCCATCTGTTCGGTACGGCGCATTTCAGATCTGCATGCATTGTCCTGTCGAGAGCCTTTCTTGTCTTTTTCCGCGGATCGGATCGTTCTCCGTCCGGTTCCTTCCTTTCTGCCAAAGGTGGTGTCTCCCTTTCACATGAATCAGGCAGTGTTTCTTCCAGTGCTTTCTTCGCAATCTGTCGGGTCAACGGACAAAGGCCTTCTCCGGCTCGATGTGGGTCGTACGCTCCATCGTTATTTAAAGGTTACCGAGTCTTTCGGAAATCTGACCGGCTTTTCGTGCTCTTCGGGGGTGCGCGTAAAGGGGAAGCGGCGGCTAAAGCCTCCATTGCTAGATGGCTCAAAGAGGCGATCGCGTCCGCGTATCTGTTGCAACAGCGGTCTGTTCCGGAGGGTCTGAGGGCTCATTCCACTAGGGCTCAGGCGACCTCTTGGGCGGAGTATAGCCTGGTTCCGCTGGCAGATATCTGTAGGGCGGCCACTTGGTCGTCTCTGCATGCTTTCAGTAGACACTATCGCTTAGATGTGTCAGCGGCTCGGGATTCCTGTTTTGGTTCGGCGGTTCTGCGCGCCGGATGGCAAGGTCCCGCCCGGTCTTAACTGCTCTGTTACATCCCGATGTTGGAGGACTAAACTGGATTACCGAACAGGAAATGGAAATTACACTAACCTGGTAATTGTAGTTCCTGGAGGGTCCAGTTTAGTCCTCCTTCCTCCCGACTATCTGCTAATGTGGTGCGGCGCGCCTTTCCGAACGGTTGATATTAAGACGGTTCCTCTTGCCGTTCGGTCCCTCTGTGGCAGCCGCGTTTTTTGCAGAGGCTCTTCCCTGTCTCGGGGGTTCAGGCAGCTCCTGAACTTCTGGTGGGGAGCGGTGTTTTGATTCCTGAGGCGTCGGTGCCGGCGTAATGCAGTGTTCTGACTTCCTCGTTTGGGGAGGGGGTTGGATATTCCTTGGGGGGGAACAAATTGTTCTTTAATTAGGTCATTTTGTATATTAATCTAATGTGTTGCTTCGTTAAGTATGCTTTGTTACTAGTACACTGGGGACTTCTGGGAGCTCCTGCTGCATATATACTACAGAAGATTTGATTGGTCCAGTCTCCCGGCTGCAGGAGGAGGGGCACTACCCGATGTTGGAGGACTAAACTGGACCCTCCAGGAACTACAATTACCAGGTTAGTGTAATTTCCATATTTAATGTTTTAACTTGCATTAATCAGGTGACAACAGGGTCAGCCCCAGCAGAGGATGAGTGACAACAGCGTAACTTGCACAACAGCATAATGAGGAAAGCAAAACAGGGCATAACTAGGACAGTGTAACTTGGCCTGCCAGTCATAGCAGCTCCTCCAGCTCTCATGGGGCTGGAGTTAGTCTGAAGAGTTTGCTTGCTCCGCATTCGTGGGGCTGAGGGGCATCACAGAGGTCAGGGCTGTCCAGCCGAATGAGCTGTCCTTCTGTACCTCGAGGTTCAGGCAGTAGTGTTTCTGGAATGTGTGTATAGGGGACCAGGTGGTGGCCTTGCAAATGTCGGCCACTGGTACAGAGTACAGGATGGTGATGGTTGTGGCCGGATCTGAGTTGGTGTGCTGTGGCCTTGGCTGCTCTTTGTTCGCCTGCCCGGTAGTGGCAGAAGGCGATGCTGTCGGATATCCATTGTGATAGCATGTGTTGACCGGGTGTCCCAGTTTGCCGGGAGTTGAAGGAGACTAAGAGCTGCACCCCTTGGCAAATGGGTTCTGTCTTGTGGAGGTAGGTGCATAGAGCCCTGGCATTGTTGAGGATGTGCAGCCGCTGCTCTTCTGATTAGGTGTAGGGTTCCAGGTAGAATGTGGGTAGCTCTATTGTCTGATTGATGTGGAACGCTGAGGCTACCTTCAGAAAGAACCTCGGGTGGTCTGGAGGGTGGCCCGGTTGTGGTAGAGCTGAGTGTAGGGTGGGTGTACCACGAGCACCTGTAGTTGGCTGATTCTCCTTGCGAAAGTAACCACTGTCAAGACTAGGGTTTTCCAGGAGGCATGTTTCAATGATGCTGCTTGGAGGGGTTCAAACGGTTCCTGTCAGTTGGTGGAGTATGACGCTGAGGTCCCAGGATGGAATGGCAGTCGCATTTTGGGTCATAGGTTGGCCAGATCTTTCATGAAGCAGGTGATCAGTGGGAGCGTGGTTATGGAGCAGTCATTGATGCAGTTGTGGAAGGCCGCAATGGCAGAGAGGTGGACTTTGATGGATTATGTCTTTGAGTCCACTGTCAAAGAGGGTACTGAGGTAGTGGAGCATCTGGGGAACCAGAAAGGAGGCCGGGACCAGATCCCGCGAGGAGCACCATATGCTGTAGCGCTTTCACTTCAGGCCATAGGTCGTCCTTATAGAGGGACATCTGGCTGTGAGGATTATTCACTGTACCTCTGTGGAAAGGATGAGGGTTGTCAGGGTCAGTCTTTCAATCTCCATGCCGTCAGGGCGAGTGCCAGTAGGTTGGGGTGCATGATGTTGCACCATCTTGGGTAATAAGTGTCTGCTTCTGAGCGAGTCACCACAGTGGGTCCAGGGTGAGGGGGCAGACGATATCTGTCTCGGCCAGTGGGCTATGATGAGGATGGCTTGGGCCTTATCCTTCCATGATTTTCTGTAGAGTCTTGGATACTAGAGGAGTAGGTGGAAAAGCGTACACAAGTGACCAATCCTGCCATGATACATCAAATGCATCTGAGGCATCTCTTGGTGATGGGCACTTCATGGTGTTCTTGGTGGCGAAGAGATCCACCTGGGGTTGATCCCCAGAGGTGGAAGAGGGACTCCACCTCCTACTGGTCCAAGGTCCACTTGTGTGGGTGCAGCTGGTGGCTCAGCCTGTCCGCCAGGTCATTCTGAGCACCTGGCAGGCAGGAAACCTTTAACTGGCAGCGCCTGGAAGGACCAAATTTTGAGTGCCTCCAAGCAGAGGGTACGTGAGCTGGCCTTCTCTTGCTTGTTGACATAGAACATGGCTACTTGATTGTCCGTTTGGATCAGGATCTACTTGTCTGTGACGTGGTGCTGGAAGGCCGTCGTTGCAAGTTGGATTGCTTGGAGTTCCAGTAAGTTGATGTGGTGTGTCCTTTCCCTCACATTCCAAACCCCTTGGGTGTGGAGCTTGCGCTTGTGGGCCCCCATCCTGTGGTTGAGGCATCTGTGGTGATGACTGCTTGGTGTACTGGCTGCTGGAGGGGTCTGCCTTTTTCCCAGGTTTTCTGACAGGGTCCACCATACGAGGGAGTCTCTTACACTCATGTCCAGTGGGATGCTCATGGACTGGTTGAGTGTGCTGGTCTGAATGGGAGCACTGATGTCATTGCAGGTGGTATACGTGTAGCTTCACAAGGAACAGCACTTGCATCGTTGGCACCATGTGGCCCAGGAGGCAGAGGAGAGTCTGTACTGTGGTCCAGTTGATAGAGGAGATGTATACCAGATTGATATCGCAGTCACACGGTGTGCAGGTAGGAACGCCTTGGTGGCTGTTGTATCAATGTCTGCTCCAATGAACTCCAGATGCTAGGAGATGTCATTTCTGGTAGTTTCCAGGAATCCCAGGGAGGTCAAGAGTGCGATGATCTGTCTGATTGCCACCCATGTCTCCTGTGGTGAGGGCGCTGAAGGAGCCAGTCATTGAGGTATGGAAGATACAGACACCCTGTTTGCATAGGTGGGCTGCTGCTGCCATGATGCACTTGGTAAACATTGTCGGGGCAGGTGACAGGCCAAACGGGAGGACCCTGTACTGGTAGTGGTTCCCCAGTACTTGGAAGCACAATAATTGCCTGTACTCCCTGGATGGGAGCAGTGTGGGACCCAGGGAATTCATCCAGAATTTCTCCTTGATGATGAACTTGTTCAGCTTCCTGAAATCCATAATGGGGCTGGTCCCTCCCTATTTCTTGGGGATAAGGAAGTATCTAAAGTAGAAGCTGCTGTTGAGTTTGTCCTCCATAAGAACATAAGATATGCCATACTGGGTCAGACCAAGGTCCATCAAGCCCAGTATTCTGTTTCCAGCAGTGGCCAATCTAGGTCACATGTACCTAGCAGTTTCCCCAAGAGACACAAGTTCCACAATGCTTGTACTGGGTCAAGCATTGATATCTTCGGCCACTTCTTAATAATGGTTTATGGACCTTTCCTCCAGGAACTTGTCCAAACCTTTTTTAAACCCAGCTACACTAACAGCCTTTACTACATCCTCCGGTAACAAATTCCAGAGTTTGATTACACGTTGAGTGAAAAAATATTTTCTTTTATTAGTCTTAAATAGTTTACCCTGTAGCTTCATTGCATGTCCCCTAGTCTTTCTATATTCTGATAAGGTAAACAATCGATCTACGTTTACCTGTTCCACTCCGTTCATTAATTTATAGACTTCTATCATATCTCCCCTCAGCCGTCTCTTTTCCAGGTTAAAGAGCCCTAACCTTTTTAGCCTTTCTTCATAGGAGTATCCTTCCATCCCCTTTACCATTTTGGTGGCTCTTCTCTGAACCTTTTCTAAAATCGCTATATCCTTTTTAAGATAAGGCGACCAGAATTGCACACAATATTCAAGGTGCGGTTTCACCATGGAACGATATAGAGGCATTATAATATCTTTTGTTTTATTTTCCATTCCTTTCCTTATCATACCTAGCATTCTATTTGCTCTCTTGGCCGCCGCTGCACACTGGGCTGAGGGTTTTAACATTGGTATCCACAATGACGCCTAAATCTTTTTCCTGGGTGGTGGTTCCTAATGTGGAACCTTGCATTGTATAACCATAGTTTGGGTTGTTCTTCCCTAGGTGCATAACCTTGCACTTGTCCACATTAAATTTCATCTGCCATTTTGATGCCCAGTCTTCCAATTTATCAAGATCCTCTTGCAATTCTTCACAATCCTCTTGGGTTTTAACAACTTTAAATAGTTTTGTGTCATCTGCAAATTTGATAACCTCACTCGTTATTCCACTTTCCAGGTCATTTATGAATATGTCAAAAAGCAGCGGACCCAGCACAGATCCCTGGGGTACACCGCTATTCACCTTTCTCCATTGGGAAAATTGGCCATTTAGCCCGGGATGGGTTCTTTCACCCAGAATGCTAGAAGGGACAGGATTGTTACTGTCATGGTGGACACCAATTCCATTGGCGTTTTGGTGCTGGGCGGGTAACATTGAGAGTGTGGAATTGGATGCTGTAGCCCTCCTCTATAATAGTGGCAGGGCGTGCATAGTCAAAAGAGGGAGTGCTCTTCCATGATGATAATGAGGCCTTCTTCTTTTGCTTCTGATCTCTCTGGCAGGGCGTGCATAGTCACAAGAGGGAGTGCTCTTCCATGATGATAATGGGGCCTTCTTCTTTTGCTTCTGATCTCTCTGGCAATGCTTCTGGTGGTAGGTTGGCTGGTAGCCCGGCTGCTTGTAACATGGGGCCTGCCACTTTGGTAGGGGTTGCTCCAATGGGAGGAGGAGTAGGCTTTGCGATGGTAGCTGCCCTTTTTGTTGTTGGAGTTAAGCTTGAGGCCCTCCTCCGCAAAGGTCTGCAAGGTAATGCAGTGCCCCTTCATGTTGCTGATAGTGTTGTTAACCTTGTTGCTGAACAGCAAGTCCCTTGTGCATGGGGTGTCCACTGTTCGGAAGTGTGTGTTCTCTTTTAGTCCTGAGGCCTATAGCCATGCCTAGGCATCATGTCGATATGGCCATCCAGCTGTGCAGGCAATGATGTCTAAGGCCGCTTGGACTAGGTGCTTCTTTGCAAGCCATGAGTTCTGTTAGAGCTGCCTTGGTAGCCGCCTGGGACTCTGATGGTAGGGCTGCTACGGTGCTCTTAAGATTCTCCAGGATGAGGTCTTGGAGCAGGGCATGCTGGAATTGGAATGCTGCAGTTTCTGTGCTGAGCATGGCCCCTGTGGAAGACCACCTTGCCCATCTTGCCCAGGAGTTTGGGGTCCCAGCCAGGTAATTTGTTGGCATGAGACCGGGAGGACTTGGCTCGCTTTACTGAAGATTTGATCACAATGGATTGGTGGAACAGTTATGTTTTTGAGAATCCCGGGGCTGTCTGTATCTGGTACTTGGCTTCTAGCTTGTGGACACACGCGGGACCTGATGCTGGGGTGAGCTGTAATTATGCAAGGTTGTCTTGTAGACGCTGGTGGACTGTAGGATAGGTAGTGACTTGGGAGTGTTGAGGTATTTTAGACCTCCAGTGGTCTTGTCCTTCTGGGCTGTGTCGTCTGTCAGTGCAAGGGCGAGTTGGGATGTGACCTTGCGCAGGAACTTAAGAGTAGGTTAGGTCCTCCAACTACATTGGTAATTAGGTCTGGGTGTTGGGTGCCTCATTGCCTGCCCCGGATGTGGCAACTATGGCCTTCAAATCCAAATACTGATCTTAAGAGGGCATTCTCATTTCTTTTATTGTGTGAATTATAAATGGAATATTACATCTCATTTTAAAAGTCTTAATTTTAGCCTTAGAAAGGAAAATATTTGTTTATAAATAGAATGTGCGGCTGTCTAACTCACTTCAAATTCAAACACATTTTGTGTTGTCATACTGATTTGCAAAGAGGTATATTTCTTTGAAAGGCCAATGGAGAAGGTTGGCTTTTATTGTTAACTATATTAGAGCATCTCTTTGCAGTAAAAAGATGTCTCCTCTATCTTTAAAAGAGCAGACAAAGGGCCCCCTGTGACCCTGGGTCCTCTCTCTCTATATCTCTATATCTATATCTCTATATCTGTATACATATATGACAAAAAAGAAATCAATAGACCTATCTATGTATATTTATCAGGGTGAACATGTGGAATATTATCTATAATGCAATGGGACAGACTATAAACTTATTAAAGTTTTTCCAGCAGTTGGAAAGCTATCCATTAGCAGTAACACAGAGCAAGCCTTGATCCCAATTGATGAAATATCTGACAAACCTTAACTTAGCTGCAGGCTCTCTTTGCCTTACAGTTGATTTATCTCCAGGAACAAGCAGGAATAAGTCCTCACATATGGGTACGTCGGAACCGACGGAGCCTGCGCGGGAAAGCTCCCCAGCTTCCCAGAAAGGAAGCTTTTGGGGCCTCCCACTGCACATGCGCTGCCTTCCCACCTTCCTGACCAGCTCTCCTCAGTTTCTCTTTTTCCGCGGAGCCAGCAGGTCGTGTTCCTGTCACTGCTGAAGAAATTCTTATTTTAGTTTGTTTCTTTAGACCGCGTACCTGCCTTCCCCATACCGAAACCGGTACCGCCGGTCTCTCTTTTCTTTTCTTTCAAAAAAAACAAAAAAAACCCTTTTATTTACACAACTTGGTGACTTCGGTTAGGCCTCAGGCCTACACAAATTCTCCTCATGGAGAAACCAGCCCCTGGTTTCAAGAAGTTTACCAAGTGTAGTGCTGTTATTTCTGTTACAGACACCCATGACTGGTGTCTTAAATGTTTGGGGCCTGACCACTCCATTCCGGACTGCCCATCCTGCTCCCAGATGTCTAAACGTGGTTTGCAGAACCGGGCCAACAAATTCCATGTGCTGTTTGCTTCAGATAATCCAGCATCACAGTCATCCAGGTCTTCCTCTCCGGATGGATCTCAGGTAACCAAACCTTCTTCGGGCAGGTCCTCAAAAGGCAAATCTCCTTCAAAGTATCGAGAGGCCCTCAATTTTGAGTCCGAGGACCCTGCCCCAGCCAAACAACCCCGGCGGGAAGCTCTGGCTTCCAAAGCACCATCTATGGGGTTACAGGTTGACATCGATGGCATGGCCTCGACTGATCACCTGTTAGACTGCTCTGGGGTACCGGCCCATGCCGGTACCGACATCCAGGCAGCAGTGGCGTCTATGGGCAATACTGTCCAGACCATGCAGCAGGCCGTTCTGGTTTTCATTAAAGCTGCGACGCCCTCGGTACCGCATCTAGCGGTTCCGGGTCCGGTTCCGGTACTGTCTTCCATACCGGAACCGAGACCATCGTCTTCCAAACGCAGATCGGTTCCGCATGCTGGATCCGGGTTTTCACCCGATACCGATCCCATACCCGGTATGCCCGATGTCGATACCGATCGGTATGCGTATCGTGCGTTGGAAGCAAATAGAGGATACTCTGATTCTTCTGAGGATTTTGACTCCTCTGATGACTCTGATGAGCTGTCTGTAGTTCTTCCTGAAGAGCCTTCTTCCCCAAAGAGGAGAATGTCTCCACCAGAGGATTTGTCCTTTCAAGACTTCATTATAGAAGTAGCTAAAGGACTTTCTATTACCACATCCTCTGAAAAAGAACCTAGATCAAAGAAATTGGATATTTTAGGATACCCTAAGGTTCCTAAAGAGGCAGTCACCCTGCCTATCCATGAAATCCTTCAAGAACACTTGATGGACTTATGGGAGGCTCCTCTAACGTTGTCTCCTCATTCTCGTAGGTTGGACACCATGTACCGGGTCCCTCCTTCTCCTGGTTTTCAAAAACCTCAGCTGCCTCACCATTCCATTGTGGTGAAGTCTGCGCTGAAAAAGATTAAGAGTACCAAAAGGCACTCTTCTACCCCTCCAGGGCGGGAATGTAAGACCCTAGACTCTTTTGGTAGGAAAATCTTCCAGGCTAGTATGCTTATAGCCAGGATTAATTCATATAGTCTGTATATGGGCATGTTTCTAAGGGAACTTGCCCTAAAGGTACGGCATTTTGCCCCCTTTATCCCTGAGGATAGAAAGGAAGAGTTCATTTCTCTGGTGAAACAGCTTCTAGATGTTTCTAAGTTCTCCAACAGAGCAGCCTTTGATTCCTTTGAAGGTGCCGGTAGAGCTTTGGGCATTGCCATTGCAGCCCGACGACTTGCTTGGCTCCAGGCCTCTGACCTAGAACCCTGGGTCCTGGATGGCTTACGGAATCTGCCCTGTACAGGTGAGAACTTATTTGGTAAAGACTGGCAAATTAAAGCCACTCAAATGGACGCAGAAAATGCTACATTAGATAGACTTTCTAAGTCTACCTCTACTCTTGCCAAGAAAAAGTCTTTCAAGAAGCCTTACTACAAGAAGGCCAGATTTTCCACAAATACTGGCCAACAATCTTCTCAGCCTCGCTTTGCTGCTAAACGTCAGCAACCTAAACAGGCAAGGTCAAAGCCTGCAGCGTCTGCCACTCCTCAGCAGGCTCAACCCCCTCAGGGGTTTTGACTTGCCCCTAGAGAACTTAACCTTTCTGGCTCTAGAACAACCAGAGCCCCTCACCATTCCCGGAAGGTTAGCTCACTTTGCTCCCAGATGGGGGCAAATTACATCAGAGCACTGGACCCTCTCTATCATCAGAGAGGGCTACAAACTTCATTTTTCCAACCTTCCTCCACATACCATGGTGAGGCACTTCAATTCTCCCCCATCTCTCCTGGCCCTGTTGGGTTAGGAAGTCTCTTCCCTCCTTGCCCAAAGGGCAATGGAAGAGGTTCCTCTTCTCCAACAAGGGACAGGTTTCTACTCCCCTTATTTTCTCATACCAAAGAAGACAGGGGGATTCAGACCTATCCTAGATCTGAGAGAATTGAACAAATTTCTATACAAGGAGAAATTCAAAATGCTTTCTCTGGGCATTCTCCTTCCATACCTTCAGAGTCAGGATTGGCTTTGTTCTCTAGATCTCAAGGATGCGTACACACATATACTCATCCACCCATCCCACAGAAAATATCTACGATTTCTGTTCCAGGGAAAACATTTCCAGTACAGAGTACTTCCCTTCGGTCTAGCCTCTGCTCCAAGAGTATTCACCAAATGCATGGCAGTTGTAGCCGCATTTCTAAGAGGTCTGGGAATTTTTGTATTCCCATATCTGGACGACTGGCTCATCCGAGCTCCATCTCAGTCAGAGGCCCAGATTTCCCTGGACCGCACAAGGCACATTCTGCAGTATCTGGGACTGGTGGTAAACCTTCCCAAGTCTCAACTCATCCCTACTCAGTCTCTGGAATTCATAGGGGCCCAGTTGGACACCACCACCGCAAGGGCCTACCTACCTCAAGTCCGGGGCCAACGTCTGGTGTGCTTGGCCTCCCAAGCTCAGTCCAGCAGTCACTTGACAGCCAGAGAAATGCTGCGACTTCTGGGCCACATGGCCTCCACGGTACACGTGGTGCCCTATGCTCGTCTTCATATGAGAGCAGCTCAATGGACCTTGGCCACCCAGTGGACTCAAGCATCAGGAGCGCTCTCCGACCAAATACTCACCTCAAAGCGTCTGTTTTGGTCCCTCCAATGGTGGATATCCACCAAGAATCTGTTGTTGGGGGCCCCCTTCCAACCTTTGTTGCCCCAAGCAACCCTCACAACAGATGCCTCCCAAACAGGGTGGGGAGCCCATCTACAACACCTCTCCACTCAGGGTACTTGGTCTCCACAGGAGACCACCCTTAACATCAACCTCCTGGAACTGCGAGCAATCTTCTTTGCCCTCAAAGTCTTCCATACCCTCCTTGTCAACCTGACCGTCCTAGTTCAAACGGACAATCAGGTGGCCATGTTCTACGTAAACAAACAAGGAGGGACAGGCTCTCTGTCGCTTTGCAACGAAGCTCTCAGATTATGGGCCTTCGCCAGAGAGCATCAAATTCATCTTCTGGCAGTGTATCTTCCAGGGGTTCAAAACTCTCGGGCAGACAGACTCAGTCGAGTTCTGCTTCCACACAAATGGTCCCTACATATGGACCAGATACGCAGAATCTTTCAGGAATGGGGAACCCCGGACATAGACCTCTTTGCAAGTCCGTGCAATGCCAAACTTCCCCGGTTCTGTTCCAGGACTCCGTGTCAGGGAGCTCAGGCCTACGACGCCTTTCTCCTGCATTGGGGTCAGGACTTCCTATATGCCTTTCCACCCATTCCTTTGATTCCCAAGACTCTGTTCAAACTCCAGAGGGATCACGGATCGATGATCCTCATAGCTCCACGCTGGCCACGCCAAGTGTGGTTCCCTCTACTTCTGCATCTTTCCCAGGGACCCTCCCTGGACCTGGGAGCTGCGCCAGACCTTCTGTCTCAGGAGGAGGGGACTTTGTGGCACCCAAACCCCAAGTCCCTACACCTCAGATCTTGGTTACTGAAGGCCTAAGCCTTCATGACTTCAATCTTTTTCAACCAGTGCAAGATATCCTTCATGCCTCTAGGAAACCCTCCACGAGGCGTTCCTATGCTTTCAAATGGAAACGCTTTTCCATTTGGTGTGCTCAACAGGGTCTTGACCCTCTAGCACTTCCCTTGAATTCTCTACTAGACTATCTCCTGCATCTTTCTAATGCAGGCCTTAAGACGAATTCAGTCAGAGTCCATTTAAGTGCTATTGCAGCATCCTTAAAACCTATAAATGGACAACCTGTCTCCTCTCATCCTCTTATTGCAAGGTTCATGAGAGGCCTGACTCTAACTAAGCCTCCCATCCGACCTCCTCCGGTAGCATGGGATTTGAACCTAGTTCTAGGTCAGCTTATGAAGCCACCTTTTGAACCGTTGGTTTCTCCTCCTTGAAATTTCTTTCCTGGAAGGTCCTTTTCCTTATTGCAGTCACTTCGGCTCACCGCATCAGTGAACTACAGGCCTTAGTGGCTCATCCACCTTATACTAGGTTTCATCATGATAAGGTGGTCCTCAGGACGAATCCCCACTTTATGCCCAAAGTGGTCTCGCCTTTTCATCTTAATCAAGAGGTATATCTACCTGTGTTTTTTCCGCCTCCTCATGCATCCAGTGCAGAGAGGGAACCTTCATACTTTAGATTGTAAAAGAGCTCTTGCCTTTTACCTCAACAGGACTCAGCCACATCGAAAGTCTTCCCAACTTTTTGTGGCTTTTGATCCTTCTCATTTGGGACTTCCAGTCTCCAAACGTACACTTTCCAATTGGATTGCTCAGTGTATTTCCTTTGCTTACCAGAGTAAAAACATTTCTCTGGAAGGCCATGTCACAGCTCACAATGTGAGAGCCATGGCCACTTCTATGGCTCATCTTCACTCTGTATCCATAGATCAGATCTGTTGAGCCGCCACCTGGGCCTCGGTTCATACCTTCACAGCCCATTACTGTTTGGACAAGGACTCCCGCCGGGATGCCTTGTTTGGTCAGGCTGTCCTCAAACACCTGTTCCATACTTGAACAACTCCTGCCCACCTTCCCAGGATGGATGCCTGAGATCCATACGAAGATGGCGAACCCTTGGAAGGGGATCTCCCAGGCATCTTAGCTAGGGAGTCCCCATATGTGAGGACTTATTCCTGCTTGTTCCTGGAGATAGCACAGTTACTTACCTGTAACAGGTGATCTCTGGGAACAGCAGGAATTAGTCCTCACAACCCACCCACCTCCCCTAGGAGTTGTATCTTCTATCTATCTTCCTTTCCTCTCTCTATTGTCTCAGCTATAAACTCGAACTGAGGAGAGCTGGTCAGGAAGGCGGGAAGGCAGCGCGCATGTGCAGTGGGAGGCCCCAAAAGCTTCCTTTCTGGGAAGCTGGGGAGCTTTCCCGCGCAGGCTCCGTCGGTTCCGACGTTACCCATATGTGAGGACTAATTCCTGCTGTTCCCAGAGATCACCTGTTACAGGTAAGTAACTGTGCTTTATTGACTTAATATATTGCTTTGCATTAAAGCAGGTTACATTTCATGATTGTAAAATTACATGCAAAGCTGTGGTGGCATGGAAAGGGTGTGACAGTGTGTTTTCCTCTTTGACAGCATGAAAACATTCCTTTTGAAGACAAAGTGGCTTCAGTGAGAGTGGTGAGTTGTTTTTTTGTTTTCTTTTTCTAGGTTTGTTTCTGCAGTTCTGTTTGCTGTGGGGAAGCTATTATTTTGGCAGGCTTTTATTTGTGGTTTACCTGGAAACATTGGCATACAGAACTTACCTTTAAAATTGGAAGTGTTTTGCTTAGGGAGAGCGTAAGTGCAACTTATGACATACCACTGGCAGTGTGTTCAAAGTGATGCATGTAATGAAAAATCATCATAGCTTTGGTCATGATGCTACATCTCATTTTTAAGAGTCAGCACCCAGAAAAAGGATTTTAGTCATTGTAGACAGTACCTTGTATTCCTCAGCAAAATGTGCATGGCAGTCAGAAAGGCAAACAGAATGTTAGGAGCTATTTGGAGAGGGATGCATAGTATTTTAATGCTACTTTCCAGAGCATCCTGCTAGACCAGTCCAGACTTTAGTGGGTTATCTCCCCGTGAGAAATGAGGAAGATAGACAACACCAGAACCTCCGTGACCTCATCATTGGGTTGCAACCCTTTATTTTTGATGAGGTAGTAGGGTGGGATTACTAAGGAGTTTTGTTAAGTGAGTAGTGACATCACTATTGGCATAAATACAGCTGGGTGCACACTCCAGTATTTTCTCTGTCTTTAGCAGATGGTGGTTGCAGTCCAGTGCAGCCAAGGTCTTGAGCTCCTGTCAGCTCTCTTGAGGGCATCTCTCAGTGGAGCTTGGTTCTGTGATCACCCAATAAATTTCAGTGGGTCTGCACTCCTGGTCAAGAGGAGCTATTGAGTCTTCGAGGGTGGCATGGGTCAGGCAGATTCTCTGTAAGAGTGCCCCAGGCCAGAGTGCTGTCATTGCTGTTCCTTTTCGTCCCTCTAGTCCAGTCCCGGAACCATAGAGTTTAGAATCTCCTCCAGCAGCCTTGGAGACTGAATGACATCACAGCTCTTCTCTCTCTGGTATAAATAGGCAAGGACCGCCCCCTTCCACCAGTACTTCAGTCTCCAAGCAGCTGAGGAGATTCTGGGCCTAGGGATAGGCCCAGCACAAATAGGCAGAGCTAGGAATTTTTTCTTTGTTTTCCTTTTCTAATTCTTGATGTTTTTTGTTTGGTTGCCTTTCTAAAATAAATAGCCACTTTTTTCTTCCCTCTGGCTCCAGTCCTGCTTCCTCCTTTCTCCCTCAATTTTCCCTCTCGTGGGGGGGGGGGGGGGGGGGGCTGCCCCTTGGTGAGAAGGAGCAGCTTTACAGAGCAGAAGTAGTAGCCTCCCTGCTCCCGAACCCACAAGCAAGGGTGAGGAGCAGGTGGAAGGCTTAGCCCCAGCCATCTCTAAGGGACAGTGAGATTGGTGGTGGGAGCACCGTCGGAGCTGAAGCCACGAGCAGGCTGAGCTCCGGCATGTGTCTGCCTCATTGCAGCACCTCAGGTTGAAGCAGGGAACTGTAAGTAGGTCTCGCTGACTTTAACGTCATTTTTTCTTTCTTTTTGAATTTTCTTTTACTTGTTTCTTGGAGGGGAGTTGAGAGGGAAGTCCCTGCCTCAGCGGGGGATTTCATAAAGGAGTTCTTTGCCCTCCGGACACTTTTTTGCTGCGCGGGAAAAGTCCCAGCGGCCATTTTGAAAACTGCGTTTTTTTAATAGTGGCTTTTTGGAAGCGTTTTAAGCCTCATTTGCTGCAGACCTGCTATAGGCTCATCAGGCGCTTACAGAGCGTTGGCCTGTTGGGGGGAAAAAAAAAAAAAAGAGAAGTTCAAAGGGAAACGAGCTATGCTGTACTTTTCCCTTATTGAAATATTGAGTAGGTGTATCTAGGCTGTTTTTTGCAGGGCTCCAACCCGGAGAGAGCCCTTCCTTCCGGGGCTGGCGGTCAGGGCCAGCGGGGGGGAGGGGGAGTTCCCGGGGTGATTTAGAGCAGTTCTTTGAGGCGGCTGCTATGCCTGCAATGCCACACTGTCTAGTGTGTGGCAGGAGGAAAAGTTCAGTGCTGGAATCAGGAGTCTGTGTCCCTTGCTCCCTAGAGGCGCAGCATATGGACGGAGAGCCGGGACAGCCCCTAGCAGGCCGGAAGGCTATTCGTACAGGCGCTGAGGCACTGTTATCTCTGTCTCTAGATCCTGAGGAGCCAGTGCCAGGGCCCTCCTCGGGCGCCGGCTCCGCCAGGTCACAGGAGCAGGGACAGGCGGGGGAGGCGACCGGGATTCTGCTGAACTTCGTTGCCTTGATGCAGCAGGCTTTTGCCTTCCTTCAGCCCGCGATGTCGGCTCTTCCTCACGGTCCCCAGAGTCAGAAGCGCTCGGCCTCTCTGGTCAGTTTGGGGAACGGTGCTCCGGTGGCTAAAAGGTGTAGGGCCACTTCGGAGGGTCCCGCGCCTTACCTCGCTGATGACCTGAGCGAGGGGAACGCCAAAAAGGGAAGAGTTCTCGGAAGATGAGCTGGAAGACGGAGAGTTGCCTGACTTGGAGCAGCAGTGCTGGGTAGTCAGAGTCTTTCGGTGTGAAGGGCTTCCAGCCCTGGTTTCGGAGACGCTAAAGACACTAAACCAGCCTTCCAGCGAGGAAGCAGCGGAAGAGTCATTAGAAGATCCACTGTTGCAGGCGGTGCGGACATACCAGAGAGTGTTTCCCCTCCATAGGGTATTTCGGAATATGATGCAGGAAGAATGGGATTTGCCAGAGGCGGCCCTGAAGGGGGCTAGAGCGTTGACTCGCCTTTATCAGCTCGCGAACCGCGATAGGGAGCTGTTTCGTTCTCCAAAGATAGTTGCGGTGGTATCGGCGGTCACTCAGAAAACCACAATTCCCTGCCCTCTCTCGCTCCTCTCTCGCTCTTCTCTTGGCCCCCGCTCCCATCCAGACCTCCCCATACATCTCCTATGTATATGCAGGGAGCTTTGGACAGGGGATATGGTCCCGGTGTTTAGTGGGAATGGACATCTGACCTAGATGTCCATCCCTGCTAAATGTGGCTCGGAATGACCCCTTATGTGTTTTGTCTTGATTAGATTGTAAGCTCTGATGAGCAGGGACTGTGTCTTACATCTGTACTGTATATACAGTGCTGCGTTCACCTTCTAGCACTATACAAATGATTAGTAGTAGTAAGTCTCAGAGACTTCTGGAGGATAAGCCCAAAGTTTCCTCCAAGCATTCTTTTTATTCCTCGGGGGCTACCTTCTCTCCTGTTTCTGGGACGCCAGATGATATCATTGTGCAAAGCAGACACCTGCCTTTCCTAGCATAGTGCTGAAGTTGTAGCCCTTTTGGGAGGCCTGGCAGTCGATGGACATCGCCACCTCATCCATCACTGGCAAGCCTTCATCACATCCCTCCCATTGATAGGCAGGGGGCCCATTGCTTCCAGGGTGTTGCAAGTGGGCAGCCAGCTTTGTCTGTTTTACTGCAAATGGGTATGGATAATGATGGATCCGTTGGGTCTTGGAAGACCTTAAGCAAGGTTATGTGCTGGGGTGTGCAAAGCCTATTAGAGAATCCTTTATGGTGTCTGCTTGTAGCTCTGCTGCCAAGAGGGAGGTGGTGCAAGATACTGTGCAACGTCTGCTCAGTCTCCAAGCTATTCTCCCCATGCCACATTCGGAAATGGCCACGGGAAGGTATTCCATCTACTTTGAGATCCTCAAAAAGGACTGTTCCTTTTGGCCCATCCTCAGTCTCAAAGGGGTCAATCGCTGTTTGAGAGTGATTTGCTTTTGGGTAGAGATATTGTGGTCAGTTATCCAGCCTGTACGACAGGGGGAGTTTATCGCCTCTCTGGATCTGGTGGAGGCCTGTGTCTGTATTCCTATCTGGGAGGATCAGCAGCATTTCCTGAGGTTTGCAACTCTTGGGGAGCACTTCCAGTTTTGCACCCACTCCCAGGACGTTTTTGAAGGTAATGATGGTGCTCCATTGCGAAAGCATTTTTGTGCATCCTTATCTAGATGACTGGCTCATCTGGGCCAAGTCCCGTTCTGATGCTCTCTGACTGGTGAATTGAGTGGTACAACTTCTCAAGGATCTTGGTTGGGTGGTCAGTCATGCCAGGAGCTGTTTTCCTTACCAGATCTTGGTGTTTTCTCAGAGACCATTTTGACATGAAGCTGGGGCATGTGTTTCTGACAGAGGAACTCTGGGGCAAGTTCCTCAGTCAACGCCAGGATTTCAAGGGAGCCTGGCTCCCAGAGCCTGGGGGTTCTCTGCAATTGCTGGGAGTAGTGACTGCCATGTTGGAGTTGGTTCCCTGTGCTCGGGCACACATGCGGCCACTCCAGCAAGTGTTGGTGGTCCGTTGATCCCCTTGTTCACAGGATTACAACATTCTTCTGCCACTCCCGCCAAAGGTACAGAGCAGTCTTCGTTGGTGGGGTTGTTCTATCAGCATGCTCAATGGAATGCTGCTTGAAACACCAGCTTTGATGCTGGTGACAACCGATGTCATCCTCTGTGGCTGGGGAGCTCACTCTCTGGGCTGAACAATCCAGGGAAAGTGGACACCAGTGGAGACCAGGTGGCCCATCAGTCACCTTGAGTCAAGAGCCAACTGTTTGCCATTGGTACGCTTTCTGCGGTTGCTCCACAGTCATGCAGTCCATGTACTTTTGGACAATGCCATATGGCATGAGTGGCATATGTCAATCACCTGGGCAGCACCAAGTGCCAGGGTATAGAGACAAATATGGCCTTTGTTCCCATGGGCTGAGTATTTTCTGCAGGCCCTGTCGACTCAGCACATCGTGGGAGTAGCCATCATGTGCTCAATTCCAGAGAATGGGAGTTGGCCCCATGGGCTTTTCTTTTCCTTATTTATTTTTAATTTGCATATTAAAGGGAAAACAATATCACATGCCATATCACATACATGTATCATATATACACCTTATATAACTGTCCCCACCATCACAGTACCCTGGCTAATACACCCCATCTCCTAGCTCCCTTCGCACACTCGTCACTTCATTGTTCTCTGTGTCAAGGCATTACATTTGAAGGACATAAACAGCAATAACAATATCAATTCTCAACAAAACAAAACACAAACACAACCTGGAATTACCTCCACACTTCTCCTCGGGGGGGGGGGGAGAACCTATCCATAATCCACCGGAGTCATCCCCCAACCCTGCCCTCGCCCACTCCACACCTTCCCTCTCGATTGTCCCCTCCATACCACGTATCTTATCTCACTATTACTCAACCCACCCCCTCTCGCTCCCACTGTGTAGCATACTCTTTGAATGGGGACCATGGCTGTTCATATTTCTCCACCATTCCTTTATCTAACGCTACTCCCCGCTCCAGTTCCATGATGCAAGCTACCTTCTTATACCACTCTAGTAGAGTAGGGGCCTCGTGTTCTTCCACTTTGCCACAATAGCCAATCTTGCCGCCAAATAGAAGAAGCTGACCAGAGATTTCTTATTCAAACAGACCTCTGGAGGTCCCTCTGTGTATCCCAGCATCATAAGTGTCGGGTCCAACTCCAAGGCCTCGCCCGTCACTGACCTAGCCTCGGCCAACACCCCCTCCCAAAAGACCTGCACTTTGGCACACTCCCAAACTACATGTAGCAGGGTCCCCCTTTTAGCACACTCCCGCCAGCATTCATCAGAATCTTTGATATGCATAGCATGAAGCCAATTGGGTGTGAGGTACATCCGAAATAATCATTTATATTGTGTATTTAAGGGTGCAAGGCATATCGTAATTCTTGGGGTATTGATCCATATTGCCTCCCATTGTTCCTCTGCCCAACTCCTCTTTAAATCTCTAGCCCAGTCTCTCTGGTACCCATGATATCCCTTGAACTCCCCTGAAGCAATCTATACAGCTGGGCCACCAACCCTTGATTCTTCCGGGGTCGAATAAAAAAAAGATTCCATCCAATGCGGCGATCCCAGATACCTATTCCCATGGGATGCCAGAAAATGTTCTATCTGGAATAAAGAAAAAAAACTCGGAGGGCTCTGCTGACATTTAGCAATAACCTTGTTCCTCATCAAATACCCCTTCTCTCCAATAAAATTCAGCACCCTTTCCATAGCATTCTCCTTAAGCCACTTGAACCTACCTGGATCCATTGCATATGGCGGGAACAGATCTCCCTGTGTCAGAAACGCCAATTGCGAGCTTGCACTATCAAAAACCACTCTTATAAATTTTCTGCCATGACTCCACCGTCAGGTCTACTATAGGATGCGTCTTCATGCCACCACTTCTCCCTAATCCGAGAGAAAAGGGTAAGACCCCAATACTATCCAGATCCATTTGGGCCGCTTCCAGGGGGATCCAATGTTGATGAGGATACGCTTTCCACCAATAATATACAGATCGTATCTGCGCCGCCCAATTATACAACTTGCAATTGGGAAGTGCCAAGCCCCCTCCCTCTTTTCCTGCGCCATATAAACGCAGCTATTAGTCTATTCAGATCTTTAAAGAAGACATCTAGTATTCGGCACGGCAACATTAAAAATAGAAACATAGAAACATAGAAATATGACAACAGAAAAAGACCACATGGCCTATCTAGTCTGTCCTTCCATAACAACTACAACAGTCCCCTTTTTACCTTTAGAGATCCTCTGTGTTTGTCCCATGCTTCTTTGAATTCAGTTACTGTCCTCATCTCTACCACCTCCACTGGGAGACTATTCCACGGATCCACTACTCTTTCTGTAAAGAAATATTTCCGCATATCACTCCTGAATCTATCTCCCTTCACCCTCATCCCATGTCCCCTCGTAGCAGAACTTGCTTTCAATTGAAAGAGGCTCTCTCCCTGAACATTTATGCCACGGAGGTATTTAAACATCTCAATTATATCACCTCTATCCCGCCTTTCCTCTAAGGTGTACATATTAAGATCCTTCAGGCTGTCCTCATATGCTTTATAATGAAGACCACTAATCATTTTAGTAGCCACTCTCTGCACCGACTCCATCCTATTCACATCCTTTTGAAGGTGCGGTCTCCAGAATTGCACACTATACTCCAAATGAGGTCACACCAAAGACTTATACAGAGGCATTATCACCTCCTTTTTTCTGCTAGCCATTCCTCTCCGTATGCACCCAAGCATCCTTCTAGCTTTTGCCATCGCCTTTTCTACCTGTTTAGCTACTTTAAGATCATCAGACACAACCACGCCTAGGTCCCGCTCTTCTTTAGCCCCTATACTATATTGCTCCCTTGGATTGCTGCAGCCCAAATGTCAAAAACTGGCATGACACCATCAACAATGCAGCCAAAATTAATCACACAAACAAAAAGAGTGTCCACTCTAAGACTAATAGTACACCATGGTTTAACACCACTTTAAAACAAATGAAAAAGGAACTAAGAAAACTAGAAATCAACTGGCGCAAATCTAAATTGACCATACACAAGAGAATATACAATAATCACCTCACAAAATACAAAGAAACCTTAGACAGCACAAAGAAAAACTACTATGCTGCAACCCTATCAAAATCATATAACAGACCAAGAGAGTTATTCTCCATTGTCAGAAACCTAACAAATAATCCGCAAACTTCTAACAATGAAATCACTGACATCTCGGTACAAACTTTAGCTAACCACTATCAAAACAAAGCAAAAAAACCTACAATGTCTATAGACACTACTAACATATCACACCAGCCTTTAGACGAATGGTCAGATTTTCATCCCATATCTAAAGAGACATTTAAAAATATCATCTCCAGCCTCAACACTACAACTTCTTACCTTGATCCATGTCCAGTAACATGGATAAACACACTCCCAACATTATTATCTTACATTCTCCCAATAGTCAATCTCTCACTAACTCAAGGTTACCTCCCACCCGCCCTCAAACACGCACAAATACGCCCAATCCTTAAAAACAGCAAACTTGATAAAACATCTCCAGTATCATACAGACCCATTTCTAGCATACCCTTTTTAGCCAAAATAATTGAAAAAGTGGTACAATTACAGACACAGGAATATCTAGACTCATACTACCCACTGGATGAGCAACAATATGGATTTCGGCCCCGCCATGGAGTTGAAACACTCCTAACAGTTTTAATTGATGCGCTCCTAAGAGGGATTGACAATCATAAACAGGCTTTCATTCTACTATTCATTGACATATCAGCCGCATTTGATAGTGTACATCACACAATAATGCTCAACAACCTGAGACAAATAGGCATAAACTCCACAGTACACAAATGGTTCACTTCCTATCTAAATAATAGAACGCAAAATGTAAGAATTGGTAATCAAACCTCGTCTATATATAAACAAGAAATTGGCTTACCTCAAGGCTCAGCGTTATCAGCCCTACTTTTTAATATTTACATAAAACCTGTATGCAACATCTTTAAAAAAAAAATTCGGAGTACAATATCATCTTTACGCAGATGATATTATGATGTATATTCCATTTAGGATCCCCAATCTACCGTTACAACTCCTGTCTGACTGCTATAATGAAATCACAACTTGGCTAAAAGCCCAAAACCTCCACATAAATCATGCTAAAATTGAAGTTCTAATTGTAACAAAGAATCAATCATATATCCCCCCAACCCACATAACACTACAAAACCAAGAAATTAAAATAAAAAACGAAATAAGATACCTAGGTGTTATATTAGACACACACCTTACAATGGAAACCCACATCAGCAATACCATAAAGAAAATCTATTTCAAACTCAAAATCCTCAAACAACTACGCCCTCTAGTATTTTTACAAGACTTTATAAATATAATCCAGGCCACCATAACTCCCCACTTTGATTTTGCCAACCTAATTCTAATAGGTATATCAAAACAAAACATTAAACGAATTCAATTAGCACAAAACGCAGCTGCTAGAATTATATTGAAAGTAAACTCACTCCAACACATAACACCAATACTAGCATCTCTCCATTGGCTACCAATACAAAGCAGGATAGTATACAAACAATAATAACCTCATTCAAAGCCTTATACGATATGGCCCCAACTACACTATGTAATCTAATATGCAAAGAACCTTCTAAGCCTACACACAGAAAAGGACAATTAAACAGACTAGAGATTCCAAAGGATTTCACAAAAGCACATAAATTAACAAACAACAGAGCTCACATAGCTCCAACTATCTGGAATTCCCTCCCGGAGGAGCTACGAACACTAACTGAGATCATGGAATTCCGTAAAAAATTGAAAACTTACTTATTTACCAAACACTACAACAACATAGATAATACTTCACTTAATTTAGATAAAGGCTAAACAGGTACCAGTCTGTATCTAATAAAAATAAACATAGTTGAAACCATATGATGACCCAATCCCTTATGACCTAATACTTCTACATATATATAGTTTGCTCTATTCTGTATTGTCTTACACTGTTTAGATAATACATTCTGTTTAGTTAATTACTTTGTTCTATAACACATATGTTGCTTTGTTGTTCATTGTTTTTATAATATGACGTTCCATGTAAAACAAACCTGATTTGTTGATTGTTGTTTATTGTAAACCGCAACTGAACTCTGGAAGATGCGGTATATAAATGTGTGTTAAATAAATAAAATAAATAAACAAATGAATGACCTTACATTTTTTAACATTAAATCCCAGCTGCCAAATTCTAGACCATTCTTCAAGCTTAGCTAGATCCCTCCTCATGTTATCTACCCCTTCCTGGGTGTCTACTCTATTGCAGATTTTGGTATCATCCGCAAAGAGGCAAACCTTACCTGAAAGCCCTTCCGCTATATCACTAACAAAGATGTTAAAAAGAATCGGACCAAGGACAGATCCCTGGGGCACACCACTGATAACATCCTTCTCCTCAGAGTGAGCTCCATTTACTTGTACTCTTTGTCGCCTCCCATCCAACCAATTTCTAACCCAAGCAGTAACTTTAGGGTCCATCCCTAGGGTGCTCAGTTTGTTTATAAGTCGCCTGTGAGGAACAGTGTCAAAGGCTTTATTGAAATCTAAATACACCACATCTAGGGCTCTCCCTCGGTCCAACTCCCTGGTCACCCAGTCAAAGAAATCAATCAGATTTGTCTGACAAGACCTGCCTCTGGTGAATCCATGCTGCCTCGGATCCTGTATTCCGCTGGACTCCAGAAACCTCACTATTTTCTCTTTCAGCAGCGCTTCCAATAATTTACTCACCACCAAAGTTAAACTAACCGTCCTGTAGTTTTCAGCCACATCCTTACTTCCGCTTTTGTGTAAAGGCACCACATGAGCCTCTCTCCAGTCCTTTGGCACCACTCCCGACTCCAACGAGGCATTGAAAAGGTCAGTCAGTGGAGCTGCTAGAACGTCCCCAAGTTCCCTCAGTATTCTCGGGTGTATCCCATCCGGTCCCATCGCTTTGTCTACAAATGACCCCCCCAATAACACACACTGAAATGACGCACACTACACTGGATAACTGGTCCAACTTCATCCTAATTTCAAAGGCCACTCTCAAAACTACTATATCTAACATCAACACAACCACATCATATCTTGATCCATGCCCAGTGGATTGGATAAAAAAGACATTCTCAATACTCTCTTCTTTCATTCTCCCTATGGTCAACCTATCACTAGAAAAAGGATATTTACCACCATCTCTCAAACATGTTCAAATACGACCAATACTTAAAAATAACACATTAGACAAACTATCACCAAAATCATACAGACCAATATCGAGTATTCCTTTCATGGCAAAACTTATAGAAAAAATAGTCCAAACTCAACTACAGGAATTCATTGATAGATTGAACCTCCTTGACGAACACCAATATGGCTTCCGACCATCCCATGGGGTAGAAACACTACTAACAGTACTTTATGACACTTTACTAAGGGGAATTGATGACACTAAACAAGCATTTATTCTAGTATTCCTCGACATCTCTGCAGCATTTGACAGTGTCAATCACTTAACAATGCTAAACAGACTTCAACAAATTGGAATAACATCTACGGTTTATAACTGGTTCAAATCCTACCTATCAAACAGAACACAAACAGTGAGAATCCTCAACCAAACATCTACAACTTTCAATCAAACACAAGGCCTTCCACAGGGATCCGCGCTATCAGCATTACTATTTAATATTTACATACAACCAGTCTGTAGCATCTTTAAACGTCATGGCGTATATTACCATATTTACGTCGATGATATAATGTTCTACCTCCCATTTAAAATCCCCTACCCTCCACTACAACAAATAACAGAATGTTTTAAAGAACTAACAATATGGCTTAACGATCAGAACCTACACATCAATTTCTCAAAAACTGATGTACTATATATCACTAAAAATCAAACATATACACCTCCAAGCACCATTACACTAGACAACCACGAGATCAACATAAAAAAAGAAATAAAATACCTAGGTGTGATACTCGACAATAAACTTAACATGGATTCACACACAAAATATCTGACAAAAACATACATTACAAACTCAAGACATTGAGACAATTAAGACCATTGATACACTTACAAGACTTCATAACAATAATTCAAGCCATCATAACTCCACACTTCGATTATGCAAATATAATCCTTAATGGCATCACAAAGCAAAATATGAAAAAGATACAACTAACTCAGAACATAGCAGCAAGGATAATAATGAATATAAAATCAACAGAACATATCACACCGATCCTGGCTGAACTTCATTGGCTACCCATTTACTGCAGAATAAAATATAAAATCATTTTAACCACATTTAAACTAATAAATAACTTAGCACCATCTGTACTCAATACACTCATTAACAAAGAATTAGATAAACAATCACAAAGGAGCAGAAACACAAACACTATAGCAGTTCCAAAAGATTACACAAAAGCAAGAAAACGAACCAACAAGAGGGCCTTTTCCCATTCGGCACCTATTCTATGGAATACGCTTCCTGACAACATTCGCCAACTATCAGACTTAAAGGAATTTAGAAAAAAACTAAAAACCTACTTATTCTCTCTACACTACAATACACTACCTAATCAGAATACACAAAGAGACACAGGTTAGCAACCATACTACAATACAACAAAACACACAAAATATTTTTACGCATCACAATTTGCCCTATGATATAATTTGTAAGTACCCATAATGTAAATACGTTCTAACTTTTTACCGTTCAAATGTTATATTGTTACTTGTAAATAGTTCCACCTGTTCTATGTGATACGACTAGGTATATGCTTCCACATACCATATAATTTACTGTTCTTTGTAAACCGCACTTGATACTTGGGAAAGAGCGGTATAGAAATAAGTGTTAAATAAAATAAATAAATAAATAAAATAAATAAATTTAATAGATACATGAGCCTCGGAAGCGCACTCATTTTCACCACATTAATCCGACCAACAAGGAGGGAGTCAAATAAGACCAGGTGCACACTTCCTCCTGAAGTTTCTTTAACAATGGGGGGAAATGCAACTGGTACAGCTGCACTGGAATTTTTACTCCTAAATATCCTAGAAATTCCTGCTCCTACTTGTATGGATATCTCTCCCAAATACTCTCTGGTGGCAACAGGCACATGAAATGGGAGAATAATAGATTTAGAGACGTTCAACTTGTATCCCGACATCCTTTCAAACTCCTGATATTCCCCTCTAAATGCCGCTAATGAATGCTCCAAATTGGGCAAGAATAGAAGCGTATCATCCGCATACATCTCCACCTTGTGTTCCACATCTCCAACCCGTATACCCTGAATCTCCGAGTTCATATGAATCGCCTGCGCAAAAGGTTCCAACGACAAAGCAAACAGCAAAGGGGGATAGGGGCACACCTGACGAGTTCCTCTGCACAACGCAAACCGCGGAGTCAACTGCCAAGTCACCTTCAACCTCGCCGTAGTCCAATTATAAAGCGCTGTAATCACTTGTAGAAAGCTCTGCCCAAAATTAAGAGCCCGCAGGACCTTCTGTAAGAAAGACCACTCGACACGATCGAAAGCCTTTTCTGCATCTAAGGCTAAAAACGCAGTTGGTTGTGCCTCTATCCTCTCGCAGTGACATACAAGGCTGAGCACTCTTCTCACATTGTCAGACCCATTCCTCCCCGCTATAAATCCAGTTTGGTCTATATGAATGAGCTCCGGGACCAACTTACTTAACCACATCGCATAGATTTTGGCCCACAACTTTGCATCTGTATTCAGCAACGAAATCGGTCTATATGACCCTGGATTACAAGGGTCCTTTCCTTTCTTATGTATCAATGTGACGTGCGCCTCTAAGAATGACTCTGGCACCCTTCCCGCCTCCCTAACCCTATTGAAAACCCTACATAGGATCGGCACAAGATTATCACTGAACGCTTTATAAAACTCCGATGGAAAACCATCCAGGCCCGCCGCCCTATGAAGGGGCAAACTCTGAATAGCCCTCCCTATCTTTACCTCAGACACCGGACTATCCATCTCCATCTGCTGCTCCTCTGTTAAGCCTTTACCAACCTTTTCCTGCAAGTATTCATCCACTAGTGACTCTATCTCCTCAAATTCAGATAGCTATAGCTTTGTATAGAATCGTACAAGCACCTCCTCTATATCTCTTTGCTCTTGCCTCACCTGATCCTGCTCGTCTCTGACCTGCAGACTAGTATTTTGCTCTCGCCTTTGTTTCAGCTGATGTGCTAATAAGCGATCTATCTTCCCCGCTCTGGCATAATATGTGCAATTAGACCTCCTGACCAGCCCCTCAATCTCCTCTCTCAAAAAACTATTCAACTCCCCTCTTTTGATCACCACTGTATTTGCTGTCTCATCCGAGGGCGACTGCGCCAGCACAGACTCCAACTGCTTAATTTCTTCCTCTAGTTCCTGCTTATGCTTACCTCTCTCTTTCTTCCGACGCCCTCCCCGAGCAATAATTAACCCCCGCAGCACCGCCTTTAAAGCGTCCCACAGTATCAACAGCGACGTGTCTTCCACATCATTTTGAAGTATATATTCCTTTATAGCAGCCACAATATCGCTATCTCCTCCCCATTTCGCTATCAATGATACATTCAATCTCCAAGTCGAGCCGGACCCCACTAATCCTCTATCCATCCCCAACCACAAATGTACCGGGGCATGATTCTGACCAAGTGACACTGCCTATTTCACATCTAGCCACCCGAGGGCAGAGCGGTCTCTCCCCCAAGAAATTATCTGTACGTGAAAAAGATACATAGGTTGCCGAACAGCAGATGTAGCCCTTCACCCCAGGATTTCTCCATCTCCAGATATCCACCAATCTGGTTTTCCCTAATAGTGTTCTGAGGACTATCTCCCCCCCTCCCCCCCCTCCCCCCCCATCCTCGGCCCACTTGCAGCAGGTGGTCCTCCTCCCTACTTATCACCGCATTGAAATCTCCCCCATATAAAATCGGGTAGGTGGTCCAGCTCCTAAGTCTCTGAATAAGCTGTGACAAGAATCCCCTCTGTCCCGTATTGGGTGCATATACGTTAACCAAACAAAACCTTAGCCTCTGTATCTGCATCTCCAACGCTAACCCCTCTGCCCTGCGTATCTTTCCACTGACGATGAATTTGATATTGGAGGCCCAGTTTTATCACCACTGCCACCCCGGCACTATTGGATTTCCCTGGAGAATTAAACATCTCGGACGCCCATCTAATCCTCATCCTCGCTATGTGTCTCCTTGTCAGATGGGTTTCTTGCAACAGGTAAATGTCTGCAGAGTAGGTAGGTAACTCCTGAATTACCAGTCTCCTCCTCCGTGGGGGTTTGCATCCCTCTGACATTGAGGGAAGTAATCTTAACACTCATTACCCCTCTCCTTGACAACCCCAGTTTCTCCTTTCCAACCCCAGTTTCCCCTTTCCCCCCTCCCCACCTTGTGCAGAAAGCCCGTCGCGATCCTTAACTTTTTAACAACATAAACAATACAACATAATTCAATGGACACCTGAACTATCCTTAGAGGGCACCCTCCAGGAGGTGCCATGGAGCCAGCCCCACCGAAGTGGGGGGTCTCCTGCGGTTATCCTCACCACTCCTGACCTTCTCCCAGGGTGTCGTTGACTCATTTCCTCTCTGGCAGCCCGGGAACCCGCACATGGCCCCCGCCACCATCTTCTGTGTCAGGTTCCTGGTCTCAAAGGGTCCTTTATAACCAGACAGTTCACCCTCCGGGCCTCCATCTCTCAACTACCCACCCCACCCACAACACCCTCTCTCACCGTTGTACCACCTATCACAATAACATATCCTACAGTTCACTCTATTACATATCAGTCCGGCGCTGAAGCTGTTGTTTCGGCCTCCTCCTCCTCATCACTCCCCTTTCAAATCCACCCGCAAACGTGCGGGATAAAGCAATGCCTGTGGTACATTATGGTTTGACAAACGCCTCTTTACCTCTCGGAAGGCTTGCCGCTTTTTATCCAGTTCAGCACTGTAATCCGGGAAAATCCACACTTTCGTGTTCTGATGAGCAATCGGCCCAAGCTTTCGGACCTGTCTTAAAATCCAGTCCCAATGGCGGAAATTTAAAATCTTTGCCAGCACTGGTCTCGGCCTGTCTCTAGGCTGTCCTCTGCCCCCAGAAACTGTGTGCTCTTTCCACAACCAGGTGCGAAGGAAGGGGGGGGGGGGGTCCTGAAACCAGCTCTGCAACAACTTATCCACGTGCTCTGACTTACCTTGCTCTCCACCTCCCTCCGGGGGGCCCAAAATCCTCAGATTCCACCTCGTAGAGCAATTTTCCAGGTCATCCATCTTGGCCCAAAGCTTTTTCAACTGTTCAAATTGACTAACGTCATCTCTCTTGAGCACCTGCACTTCATCCTCCATATCAGAGATCCGCTGTTCCGCTGCTCAATTCTGCCCACCGCTGTCTGCAATTCAGCATGAACTTCCTGCAGCTCTCCCTGGATGGTTGACAGCCTGCTGCCAGGTCAGTGCTGCTTTCTTTAATTGCCGCTAAGATCATGGCCGTTTCAGGGGGCACTGAGTCCGGGCCGCCAGCATCCGCCGCCCTCCCAGCTGACCTCACCAACGTTATCAGGCCCTCGGCTGCACGCGTTTCACCGCCATCTTGCCCTGTTAAGCATTCTGCCATCGTTGGTTGCCACGATGTACATGCTGTCTTTGCTGCACTTGTTTGACTTCTGGCAGCTTTTTTGGTGTCCATTTTTGCTGCCATCCCTTCCGCATGTAAATCACTTTTTAGGTGAGGTGGGTACTGAATTTAATAGCACTAGAAGCCACGGGGACCCGGGAGAGCCACCGCCACATGTCTCCCTCTCAGCTCCGCATTACGCGACCTCCCCCATGGGCTTTTTATTACATAGTGAACCATTGTGGGAGGGTTCCATTGCCAAAGTACTGGACTTTTCATTTGCTGGAAGGACAGCAGATCCCAGGGAGTCTGCGCTGGTTGAGCTGTGGCCTCTGTCTCTTCTGGAGTATGTCTTTTCTCCTAGGCCATGATTGTGCATGTGCTGCCTGGTTATTCTGGTGGCCCCAGACTGGCCCCATTGCCCTTTGTATACTGACCTCTTTCACCTGCTGGTATGTCAGTTTCTGAGCCTAGGGTCCATTCTCATGGAAGACCTGGCTCCCTTCTCGCTTATGACTTGGCCCTTGAGAGGCGTCACCTAGCTAGAAAGGATTATTCTGCTGCCATTATTGGTATGCTGTTGGAGGCCTCCTTGGTTTGTGTCCAGGTGTAGTGTCTGAGAAGTGGTTTCGTCATCTTCGAGATTTCACCTTGGTGGGTGTAGGTACCATTGGTGTTCGCGTTCCTGCAGGATGATTTGGGGAAAAAGTTGGCATTGAGCTCCTTGAAAGTGCAGGTGGCTGCTATTTCTTGTTTCCGGGGACCGGTGGCAGGCTGCTCACTCGTTGCTTACCGGGATATGGGGCAATTCCTCCAAGGTGTACAATCCTTGTATCCTCCAGTCCATCCTTGGGATCTGGTGCTAGTTCTCCAGGCACTCATGCGCTCCCCCTTTCAGCCCTTGAAGAGAGTCACGCTAAGGAACCAGTCATTGCAAGCTATCTTTTTGGTGGTGGTTATCTCAGCATGCCACATCTCCAAAGCTGCAGGTGCTCTCCTGTCATGTTCCTTTCTTGTCCTTTGATGGCCAAGGGGGTTACCATGCGAGTGTCCCTTTTATCTGAACCAATCCATTTCGCTGCTGGCTTTCTCCCTTGACCAGTGTATGGGGAAGAATGAGGACCTTCTGCTGGTGGATGTCCATAGGGTTCTTTTGCATTACCTCAAGGTAACGAATCCGTTTCTGTTGATTGACCACCTTTTCATCCTATTTGTGGGGGCCTCCTTGTGGTCATGCAGCATCAGAAGCTGCCTATCTGTTGTCGAGTAAGCTTATTCCAAAGGGTCTGAGGGCTCACTCTGCCCAAGCAGTAACCTAGGCAGAGTTCCCCTGCATCTCTCTGCTAGAGATTTGCAGGGCGGTGACTTGGGTCCTTCTTATTCATTTTCGCAAAGCACTATCACTTGGATCTCCAAGCTAGGGTGGTGGCCCGCTTTAGCTCCATAGTGCTTGCAGCTGTGGCGGCGTCATGCCCAGTGGTGAAGTAGCTCTGGTAGCTCCCACTTGTTTGGGCTGATCTAGCAGGATGCGCAGGAAGATGAAATTTTACTTACCGATTAGTTTCCTTGCTTGGAGTCCTGTTCAACCAGTCCAGGACCCAACCCACTCTTTCAGCTTTGTGTCATCATTGGGGGCAGTTGGAAACTGCATAATTCTTATTTGACTTGTCCTTACCATTGTCTTGAAACAAAAACAGCAGGTACGCAGACAAATGGTAGAAGGCACTTTATTCATCAAGACAATACCCCAACGTGTTTCGGCCAGGAGGCTGCCTTCAGGGGGTGCAAACCTCAAAAACAACAATAAACAATCAACTAATAAATACATAAATTAATATCATTATAAATAAAACAATAAATAAATAAATTAAAACTAATTAAAAAACATTGTCTGTTTGTACAATCAAAGAAGACTGATATCAATAAATCTTATTACATGTATAATCCAGACAAGAAAAAGTTGCAAAGCTGAGAAACACACAAAACAAAAAAAAAAGCAGGGAGAAGATGAACTGGCATCTAAAATGCTATTCAACAGGGGAGAGGAGGATCATTAATGATCAAACATTGTTTACAGTATACATGGTGTGCAGCGAATCATGTTAAGATGACAGAGCGGACATGAAATAAGTCATTAGTAAACTTTGAAAACCAGTTTTTGCTTGTTTTAATAAGTGTCACTATGACAACCATCAAATGGTGAGTTGGGTAAAAATACCTCAAAGGTACACCTATAGACAGCCCATTCAAAATAAGCAAAGCATCAAAGTAAAAAACAACTCTTCTGATGAACATTGGGTAATGCCGTATATCAATCCAATGTAAGAGAGCCATGATTTGGCTCCTATTAATCATCTACTATTGATGACTTAATATGCTTAATATTAGTGGTGTTAGATTAAGTAATATAGACCATTTAGGGGACCAACCCATAAATGACTGAGACTAAACTGAGAAAGCGGTACTTTTTAACTCTTATCTAACGGGTCTGAAAACACCCTAAACATTCAAGATCAATCAAGATGAGAACATGAAAATGCATGCAATATGTCACAAAATGTGGAAATTCATGTGAGTGCATAATTATCTATTCCTGTCATAGAGACCCGTGGTAAAGGGGCACATGATATTTAATTTTTCTTTTAATGTTGGCCTCATGTGGATATAAGATGCTCTCCTAGTTAAACTGAGATACTGCCATATATTGATCAAGTGTAGGATAGACCTTGTTTGGGTACCGTCAAAGATCTTGTTTTTGCATTATTTTCTGTACTAGTTCAACTGTTTTAATATAAATCAGTCAAAATATGCAAAAGAGGAACCATAAAACACTCAAATTAAATTGAAGATGTGGCATGTTTTAAACCCCTTTTTTTGTTACATACTACGAGCAAATCTAATGTTGGCGATTAATAAAAATAAAATCCCGTTGAAAAACATACATTCAAAATTGGGCTCAATCCCATACTGTATTGATGAATAATGAAAGCACTGTGTTAAAAACCGTATCATCTTATGATAAAACCACCCTAGGCACTTATAGTTCATCTGTTTGTAATACAAGCTGAGTTTATGAGCTGACAGAATCAAAGTCATGGCAGCATTGAAGAGATCTCACTCAAGCAGCTGTGTTTAAATGGGCAATTTTGCGTCAAAAGCCAGGTTGAAGGTCATGCTGTGTAAAACAGTGTTTAAAATATGCAAACAACTTGTTTTTAGGAAAAACAACCTTATTGATTTTATGCCACACATAGTAAACCTGACATTTGTGAGCAATATTGTAATAAAAATCCATCAGTACGTGCCCTCGTATGGAAACTGTTCAATTATTCTTTATGCCAATAATACAAATAGTGCGATCTCTCAAGACACTAAAGACCAAAGTTTGCTCAAAGAACTCGTGTCATTATTCATGGGCTACATCTAGTAACCAGCAATCATCAATGCCTGTCATATACAAAGTCAGTGGTCTTAGTCACGTCAACCAATGTGCCTGCATCTCCGGTTAATTCTATTCGCACCTCGCCAAACTAAATACTGTGATAAAATCATCCTATAATGTTGTGCCATTGTCTAATTGAAGATGTATCATGGTACCAAAGTTAAGCAGTGCACATAGATGTTAAAGAGCGACCTAGTCAGAGACGCGAAAACTCATCAATACAGAAATATAAATTGCACTCTTCCAAAATTACAAAGGAAACCCTTTGTGTGATCGACTGAAATTGTCAGGGTGTATACTGAACAACTATGTTGACAAACCTACTAAAATGTATTGGGGAAATAAAACCAGCATGTTGTGTAAAAGCAGTAAGGGGGTAACCGGAGTCTAAAGGGTCTTAATTTGTGTACTATGGCTCTTGGTTAAAATATTTGCAAAAGTAGTTAATAAAATAGATTAATAAAAGTAAACAAAATTAATGGAAAAGTAGCCCAATAAAATGAAAAACAGCAATACATTTTCAAGCAGGTTAAAAACGTAAATGAATGAAGGAATAAATAATTAAATGGATATTAAATGAAGATAAGGGGATGCGAGGAGAATGGAGAGGGGGAGAGAAAGGGAGGTGGGAGATGGTGTTAAGGAAGAAGAAAGAGGGGGGATGGGGGAAGGGAGGAATGGATTCTCAAGCTGCAGAGCCTCCTCCGCCAGTTTCTGTGGATGTCCAGGCTGTCGATCTAGCATTATCTGCAGATTCTCTGTCTAATGGCAGCAGCGGTGGACTTGGTGCCATAGGCCAGGTCACATATGAGGCCGCTGCAGGTGGCATTGCTCTCGAGGTGGTCTCCCCAACATCACTCCCTGTCCCACAAGCTTCAGTGCCCAGGGACACTAAGAAGGCGTTGCAGTAGTGGCTGGAAGAGAGCAACTTGAAGAAGGGAGTGTTGCTGGAACAACCGGTTCGGGTTGTAATGAGCACGAATGCCAGTCTGTGGGGTTGGGGAGTACATTGTTGTTCCCAAGTGACTCAGCGGCAGTGGTCTGAGGAGGGGAGCTCTTGGTCCATCAACTGTCTGGAGATTTGAGTGGTTTGGATGGCCCTTCAACAATTCGCGCCTCTCCTGTAGGCAAGGGCAGTGCAAGTATTTTTGGACAATGCCTCTGCTGTGGCATACATTAACAGACAGGGTGGAGCGGACAGTGCAGCTGTGTCAGCAGAGGTTGCTCCGATTCTGCAGTGGGGTAAGCAGCACCTAAGTGTGCTGTTAGCGGCTCACGTGGCCAGAAAAGACAACGTGCAAGTGGATAATCTGAGCAGACATCAGATAGATGCAGCAGAGTGGGTCCTTGCGGACTCAGTGTTTTGTCTGGCTTGTGTGGCTTTGGGGTCAGCCAGTAATGGACCTCATGGCGACTGCCGACCCATGCCAAATTCAGCCGCTTCTACAGCCATCAGAAGGAGCGAATGTCAGAGGGCTTGGATGCGCTGGCGCAACCCTGGCCACAGGATGGCCTTTTGTATGTCTTTCCTCCGTGGGCCCTAATCGGTTGCGTGTTGCAGCGTGTGGCACTTCATAGCAGCCAGGTCATTTCTGGTGTCGCCTGATTGGCCTCAACCACTTTGGTACGTGGATCTCGTCTGTCTCCTGGTGGACCGGCTGTGGTGTCTTCCACAGAGGCCTGACCTGCTCTCACAGGGACCTGTAAAAATGCCACAGGTGGATCGATTCTTACTTACGGCCTGGCTCTTGAGCAGGTGCAGCTGTTGAGGAGAGGCTATTCGCCTAGCATAATTACAACACTGCTAAAGGCCAGAAAGAAGTCCACTTCATTGTCCTACGTGTGAGTGTTCAGGGATTGGTGTAAGCACGACTGGAGGCCGCTGGCAGTGTCTGTGGCGAAATGTCCTGGCGTTCTTGCAAGATGACCTAGTCAAGGGGCTGGCCTTGAACTCTCTGAAGGTTCAGGTGCTGACTTTGGCCTGTTACAGGGGAAAGGTGCAAGGCTTCCTGTTGGCCTGTCATCTGGATGTTTCTCGTTTCTTGCGAGCCATCAAACAGATTAGACCACTGATACGGATGGTTATTCTGGCCTGGGACCTAAATCTTGTGTTATCTGGTTTGGTATCTGTTTGAGCCTTTGCAGTGGATGTCTTTGAAGGACTTGACTTTGAAAGTGGTCTTCTTGGTGGCCATCTGTTTGGTTCGCTGCATTTTGGAGTTGCAGGCCCTGTCTTGTCAAGAACCTTTCCTAATCATGGCTAAGGAACAGGTGGTCCTGAGAACCGTGCGCTCCTTTTTTTGCCCAAAGTGGTGTTGCCTTTTCATGTCAACCAGGTGGTGACTCTCCTGGTGTTTTCGTCATTGGTGGGGGAGAGTGGAGACTCATGCTTTTGCATAATCTGGATGTGAGAAGAGTGTTGCGCTGTTACTTGAAGTGCAGGCATTCCTTCTGGAAATTGTATTGTCCATTTCGTTTGGAGGGCCTTGCCGAGGAGAGGCAGTGTTGATGGCCTCCATTTCCTGCTGGATTAAGGAAGCAAGTTCATCAGCCTATCTTAAGTGCAGGGCGGTCCCAGAGGGATTATGGGCCCATTCCACATGAGCTCAGGTGGCATCATGGGCAGAGTTTAGTCTGGTTCCTTCAGTGGATATCTGTCGGCGATGTGATCCTTGCTGCATACATTCATGAAGCATTACCACCTGGATGTGCAGGTGGGTCAGGAGGTGCGTTTTGGTGCTAGGGTATTAAGGGCAGGGCTTGTGGGTCCCTCTCATTGTTAGGTACTGCTGTGGTACATCCCATTTGTCTGGACTGGATTGGAGGGACATGAATGAAGGGAAAATTAGTTCTTACCTGCTAATTTACTTTCATGGAGTCCTCCAATCCAGTCCAGAACCTGCCCAGAAATCATCGGTAGTGGTGTTTGCGAGCCCGTTGGCGTTAAGAATAGAGTAAGCGGATCTTTGGCCCCAGTGGGGGCAGCTGCTATGCACGTCTTCATTTGGGGTGCTCTGATCCGTCGGGGGGGAGGGGGGGCTCTGACGTTTTAGAGGCAATGAAAAAAACAATATGGCATGCAGTTCTTATGAAGAAGCAAATGGACAGTCTCTGCTATTTCTACGATTTCTTGTTTTGTTGCTTCCGCCGGTTGTTGATTGTGTAGTTTGTATCTAGTGTTTGGTGGACTTAGTGCTGCTTTGATGGTTTGATACTGGAGAGAGGAGAGAAGATCCCTGAGGATTATAGGGTGACATTACAAAACATTTGCATATTCAGTCTCCAGCTGCTTGTGGACAGGCATAACCCATTTGTCTGGACTGGATTGGAGGGACTCCATGAAAAATAAAATAGCAGGTAAGAACTAATTTTCCATTATGGCCATTATATAAGCTGCTAATGCATAAACTGATGTAAGCTCCTCCCAAAAAAAAAAAAAAAGTCAAGCGGGTAAATGGTTAAATGATGTGACATAGTCTAGACGTTATTATCCTTAAGTGTAATGGGTATGTTTAAATGTAAAGGTGCAATGGAATAGATTCGGGAATAAATTGCAGAAATGTTTTTTTTTTTTTTAAACGGTGGTAGATGCATGGAATAGTCTCCCAGTAGTGGTGTCTGAATTTGAGAAAGATGAGGCAATCATAAAAGATCTCTAAAGGTGTGTGTGGGGGGGGGGGGGGGTGTAGTAGTTATGGAAAGGCAGATTGGATAGGCCATATGATATTAATCTGCCATTATGTTTCTGTGTTTAAGTCCTTTGACTTTAATCACTTATATATGATACCCTCTTATCTCTGGAAAGTGGATTATCCATTATATTTGATTGGAGGTTGCACAGTTTGCATGCACCAGCATTGAGTATTTGCGTTCCACTGTCTATGGAAGATGTGGTCAAAGTTAGCATAACAGGGTTTAGACAGGTTCTTGACAGTTTCCTAGAAAAAAAGTCCAAAGATCGTTAGCCAGACTTGGGGAAGCTACCACTTACCCCTTGCAGCGAGCAATAAGGAATGGATCTATTTCTTGGGATCCTCCTGGGTACACATGTCCGTGTTTGGCCATAGTTGGAGACCAGATGCTGGGCTTGATGGAGTTTTTGTTTGACCCAGTATGGAACATCTTATATTAAAATTCATGCAGCTCTCTGAGCTTCTACTTCTGCCATGACTCTGGATTTGGTATGCTCAATTTTTCCAGGGTTAATATATGTGTGTGCACTTGAGTTTTACAACGTATGAGTATAAATGATTCTCCAGGACCAAGCAGGAAGTCAGTCCTCACTTATGGGTGACGTCGGCGCCGACGGAGCCCTCGCGGAGCAATTTTCCCCAGCTTTCAAAGAAAGCCTTTGGGAATTGCAGCGCGCATGCGCGGTCGTCTTCCCGCCCGAGGGTGCCATCTTAGCCAGTCTTCTTTTTTCCGCGGAGCCCTACAGACGTCCCCGTCTTGTCCCCGCGAAAAAGTTGATTTTCTTCTTTGTTTTATCCTTTTTTCTTTCGGTTCGACGCCGATCGTTTTCCCGCCCGGACTCGCGACGCCGGTCTCGAGTCCGCTTACTTTTTTCGGTTTTTCTGACTTAGTCAGCTTTCGTTTTCGGTTTTCCCTGGCAGCCCGGTCCTTTGACCTCGCAGGGGCCCTTTTTCCCCCGATGGCTGCCAGTGGGTTTAAGCGGTGTGGTCGGTGTGACCGAAATATGTCACTAACCGACACACACGACTTTTGCCTCCGCTGCCTGGGCCCGGATCATGAGGAACTGATCTGTGGGCCCTGCAGCAAACTGTCCTCAAAGGCGTTGAGGAGTCGGCGGCATCAGCGTGAGAGAATCTTCGCTGACCCCAGCCGTACCCGGACCTCGTCGGAGGCCTCCGCGTCGAAAGGCTCCAGCTCGGACCGTCGCCGGAGCTCCTCCGACCGGGGTTCTCCCTCCGGGGACCATCGTCGGAAGGAAAAACCCGCGAGGGCGGCGTCGGTGGACGCTCCTGGTTCCGCGAGGGCCAGGTCGCATAGCCCCGACAGCCGCCCCGGGTCCTTGGAGAAGGAACACATCCCGAAGCGACCTCGCCTGGAGTCGGAGATGCCTGCCCGGGTAAGTCCTGTGGTCCTTCTGGACTCGCCTCCGCGACAGCCGACGTCGGGCCCGACGCCGTCGGGGCCCGAGTCGGGGGCTGCTGGGTCACCTGAGCTCGGACTCAGGTTGACGGCCTTGGAGAGCAGACTGTCTGCCTTCATGGACCAGCAGCGGGCACTGCTCGCTGGCCTCGCTGGCGCCGCTGCCCCGACCGCCGGGACGTCGACGTCCAAGTCGACCCCGGAGACCGAGCCGATCCTCGAGTCCATGAGAACTCGAGTCGATCCTCGGTCGAGGTCATCCTCGGCCTCCCGTTCGGGACCGAGGTCGCCGACGCCGACTCCCTCGACGTCGGGGCGGCTGGCGCCGCACCCTGCCCGGGCCGACCCCACCGAGTCCTCGTCGGAGTCGGTCTGGGAGTCTGAGGAGGAAGAGTCACCTGATTCTTTCCGGACTCGGTGTGTCCCATCGGACTCACCGGGGTCCGAGCCTCGGAAGCAGTCCCCCCCGGAGGATGCCCGGTTCTCGGACTTCGTTAGGGATATGGCCAAGGCTTTGGCCTTCCCTGCGGATCCCGAGGAGGAGCCTCGAGCCGAAGAGCTCGACGCCCTCCAGTATGACTCTCCCGCGAGGGAGCACTTTACTGTGCCGGTTCCTCCTATGCTGGAACGACTACTCTTCCGCATGTGGGAGAGTCCGGCCTCCTCGCCGGTCCTGAGCAAGCGGGTCGATTCTATCTATCGGGTCCGCAAGAGCCCTGGCTTTCAGAAGGCACAGCTGCCACACCATTCCATGGTAGTGGAATCGGCCATGCATCGTCTTAAGAGCCAGAAGATGCACTCCTCGGTGCCTCCTGGAAGGGAGGCCCGTAACCTGGATGGCCTTGGCAAGAAGTGCTTCCAGGGCTCTATGCTCGCATGTCGTGTCCAGACTTACCAGCTCTACATGGGCATGTATCTCCGGGATCTGGCTAAAGAGCTAGCCGGATTCTCCGCTGGTCTCTCCGAGGAGCCCTTGCGGAGGTTCCTAGCCTTGTCCACGGGCATTCGGGAATGCTCAAAGTTCATGTCCCGAGCAGCCTATGATGGCTTTGAGGCCTCGGCTAGAGTGGCCGCAGCCGGCATCGGTGCCCGCCGACAGGCTTGGCTTCAGTCGTCAGACCTTGAGCCCTGGGTACAGGACAAGTTGGTCGATGTCCCCTGCCGAGGCGAAAACCTCTTTGGCAAGCCCATGGCGGAAAAGGCTGCACAAATTGAGACTGAGACTCTCACCAGGACCAGGCTTTCTAGGAAGAGCTCCGCCCCTTCCCAGAAAAAGAAGGGCTCGGGAAAAAAGTCCTTTTACCCGAGGAAGGCGGCTGCCTACAAACAGTACCCACATTATCAGGCCCCTGCAGCTCCCCAACAGGGCCAGCAGGCCAAGGGACGGGGTAACGGGTCCCGTAGGCAGCAAGCCCCCAAGCCTGCACCACCAGCCCCTGCTCAGCAGGGTGGGGGTTTTTGACTCGCTCAGCATAGCCTCTCCCCCCCCGCTGGTTCCTCCAAGCACCGGAGGCCGGCTGGTTCACTTCGCCCACAGGTGGTCCAGCATCACCGCAGATGCCTGGGTACTTCAGGTCGTGCGAGAAGGCTACCTTCTCCACTTCCATCAGGTCCCTCCCTCCTATTTTCCGGGAGAGCCTTCGCGCCCCCCTCTGCACAGGGAGTTGCTCCTTCAGGAGTTAGCAGGTCTTCTGCAGGAACAGGCGGTGGAACCGGTGCCCCACCACCTGAGAGGTCAAGGCTTTTATTCAAGGTATTTTCTGATACCAAAGAGAACAGGGGGCCTCAGACCCATCCTGGACTTGCGAAACCTCAACAAGTTCCTTGTGCGGGAGAAGTTCAAAATGCTTACCCTTGGAATCCTTCTGCCCTACCTCCAGCAGGGAGATTGGCTATGCTCCTTGGATCTAAAGGATGCCTACACACACATCCTCATCCACCCAAGCCACCGCCAATACCTAAGGTTTGTGGTGGCAGGAAATCATTACCAGTACAGAGTACTGCCCTTTGGCCTATCCTCCGCACCGCGAGTCTTCACAAAATGTCTCGCGGTCGTGGCGGCCCATCTCCGGCTTCACGGCCTCTATGTCTTTCCGTACCTCGACGACTGGCTCATCAGAGCAGCGTCCGCTCAGGAGGTCACCAACGCCACGTGCCGCACGGTGACTCTGCTGCAGCACTTGGGCTTTGTTATAAACTTCGCAAAGTCCACTTTGCTCCCCTCACAGGATCTCGAGTTCATCGGCGCAAGGCTGCACACTCCTCGGGCACGAGCGTACCTACCGCTCGACAGGGCTCAACGGCTCATGGACCTAGCCGACCGCTTTCGCAGCCAGCCCCTGGTCTCCGCCAGGCGCTTCCTGAGACTGCTCGGCCATATGGCTTCCACCGTCCATGTGACCCCCAATGCCCGCCTGAATATGCGGTCTGCTCAATGGTGTCTCCGCCGGCAGTGGCGACAAGCCACAGGCGGCCTGGCAGACCTAGTGCGCGTCTCCGAGCCGCTGCTCTCGTCTCTCCGGTGGTGGCTCCGGCAGCCGAACCTGATATTCGGAATGCCTTTCCAGTCACCTCAGCCGACCCGGGTGCTGACCACCGATGCATCCCTCCTGGGCTGGGGAGCACATTGCCAAGAGGCACGTACTCAGGGCCTCTGGACCACGTGGGAGTCTGCTCAGCAGATCAACTTCCTGGAGCTCAGGGCGATCCGCCTAGCTCTCAAGGCCTTCTCCCACCTGACTTCCCACCAATCCGTGCTTGTCCAGACGGACAATCAAGTTGCCATGTTCTACGTGAACAAGCAGGGGGGCACGGGCTCCTTCCTCCTCTGCCGGGAGGCACTGAAGCTCTGCTCTTGGGCCGTCAGTCACGGCATTCTCCTCAAGGCGGTTTATCTCCCGGGCCAAGAAAATTGCCTTGCAGACAAACTCAGCAGGGTCCTCCAGCCGCACGAGTGGCGTCTGGATCCCTTGATAGTTCAGAAGCTCTTCCTCAAGTGGGGTCTCCCCACGGTAGATCTCTTTGCCAGTCCTCTCAACCGGCAACTTCCTCGCTTCTGCTCTCGTCAGCAGCACCCCCTTCGGGTTGCGGCGGACGCCTTTCTGATCTCATGGTCGGGGAGCCTTCTGTATGCTTTCCCTCCCATCCCGCTAGTCTCTCGGACTCTTTTCAAGGTTCTCCGAGACAAAGCCTTCATGATCCTGGTGGCCCCTCGCTGGCCCAGACAGCCGTGGTTTCCGCTCCTGCTGCAACTGGCGGTGGAGGATCCCATCCCTCTGGGGGTACAACCGGATCTCCTCACTCAGGATCAGGGGTCCCTCCTGCACCCCAACCTCAGGTCTCTCAACCTCATGGCCTGGCTGCTGAGAGGGTAGTCCTTGCTCCCCTTCTCCTGCCGGCGGAGGTGGAGGAGGTCGTCTTGGCTTCGCGACGGCCTTCTACCCGCAAATGCTACGCCCTTAAATGGCGTCGCTTTGCAGTCTGGTGTACCCAACAGTCTCAGGATCCCTTCTCCTGCCCGGTGTCGGTGATCTTGCAGTACTTGCTGCACCTCTCTAATCTGGGACTTAAGTCCAACTCCGTCAAAGTTCACCTCAGTGCTCTTTCAGCACATCATGTGCCGGTGGACGGCAGACCTCTCTCCAATGACCCTCTCGTAGCGAGGTTTCTCCGAGGTCTCCTTCTACTTAAACCACCTCTGCGCCCGCCAGCGCCTGACTGGGACCTGAATGTGGTGTTGCAGCGGATCACCTGTCCGCCTTTTGAACCTATGGCTACCTGTTCTCTCCGTTTTCTGTCTTGGAAAACACTGTTCTTGATAGCCCTCACTTCCGCTAGACGCGTAAGTGAATTGCAGGCCCTCGTGTCTGATCCCCCTTACACTAGGTTCTACAAGAATAGGGTGGTCCTACGGACTCATCCGAAATTTCTGCCTAAAGTGGTCTCCCCTTTTCACATCAATCAGGAGGTGGTACTTCCAACCTTCTTTCCCAGACCACACTCCAGCCGAGCTGAGACGGTCCTCCATACCCTGGACTGTAGAAGGGCTCTGAACTTCTACCTTGACCGTACGCGGGAGCACCGTAAAGCTGCTCAGCTTTTTGTGTCTTTTGACCCCAATAGATTGGGGCTCCCGGTCTCCAAGCGTACTCTGTCCATCTGGGTTGCGGACTGTATCTCTTGGGCTTATGGGGCAGCCGGACTCTCCTTAGAAAGTCGAGTCACGGCTCATTGTGTTCGGGCAAAGGCCACGTCAGTGGCTTACCTCCGCTCTGTTCCGCTGGCAGACATCTGCCGGGCCGCTACTTGGTCTTCGAGCCAGACTTTTGCGGTCCATTACTGTCTCGAGAGGGAGTCCCGTAGGGACAGTGCTTTCGGACAGGCAGTCCTCCGTAATCTCTTTGAGGTCTGAGCAACTCCTACCCTCCATCCCGGATGTGGGCTACCGGTGGGTGATATTTCAGCGAAGATTCTATCCTTCTGTGCTGCTGAGCTAGAGGGAGCTCATTTTTGTGCTTAGGGTCTCCGGTAGCCTTGAGCTTGGGAGTCCCATAAGTGAGGACTGACTTCCTGCTTGGTCCTGGAGAAAGCGTAGTTACTCACCTGTAACAGGTGTTCTCCAGGAGCAGCAGGAATCAGTCCTCACTACCCTCCCTCCTCCCCTTGGAGTTGCAATCGTCTGCTTATGTTCTTTTTGCAAATTTTTTATGCTGTCTTTTTTAGCTATGTCATCTGACTGGCTAAGATGGCACCCTCGGGCGGGAAGACGACCGCGCATGCGCGCTGCAATTCCCAAAGGCTTTCTTTGAAAGCTGGGGAAAATTGCTCCGCGAGGGCTCCGTCGGCGCCGACGTCACCCATAAGTGAGGACTGATTCCTGCTGCTCCTGGAGAACACCTGTTACAGGTGAGTAACTACGCTTAACCCTTTCACTGTTTTGCCCCCAGGAATGCCTCTATTCACTGCTGGTTAAAATATTCACGTACAGGCTATACAGTATACATTTTCATATGAGGTAGGCAGTTTTGTCTATCCACAAGCAGGATGAATCTGCTACAGAAGTGGGTAATGTCATCTGATGCCACTGAAATGAAGTAGTGCTCGCAGAGCTCAGAAAGAACTAGAAATCTTTCTGAGTATGTATGGACATATCTTTTCACAGGTGTCCCTATGTCAGTACTTCAGGTTTTTTTTTCTTTCAGTCAGTGTACTACTGTAGTAGTTCTCTTGGTATTTGCAGTGTGTTTTGTTTTTCTTCAGCTGAAACATCTGACCAAACTGGTTAGTCTTCTACCTCTAAAAGAACCAAACCAGAAAAGAGAGGCAGATCTCATTTTTACATAAATTAAAGATAGTTCCCAGATGCAACAGCATTCAAAGCCTAGTTGTGTCTAAGCAGGAATACCTTTCTTTGATTAAGTGGGATGGACAGTAAGACAAGTGTTTTCTGTAGTTGATACTAATGGGAAAGGAAAAGGTATCTTGGCGGGTTGAAATTGCTCTATATGTTGGGTGCAAAAAGACTTCAGAATTGGAGCATAGGTGCCATAGAAATGCATGAGAATGGAACATAGGCACCATGAGCATGACCCTAACCACTGGCACCAAGAACTTTGGAACAGAATATCTGAGCCAGCACCAGGGCGCAGAGAATCAGTACTATTATCTTGGCTCAGAGCATTGGCATTAAGAACTCTGTACTGAATAATACCATCAAGGCATTGGTGCCAAGCATCTGTGCCAAAATGTTTTCTGAATCTAGAGCTTTCAGAAATCTGAGACTGCAGCCAGTGTCATCTTTGCTACTCTAGCCTTATCACCTTTTTGTTGCAGGCAAACCTACACCCCTAGAATATTTGTTGCCACAGTTCCTGCCTTTCACTCAGGCCCTTGTCTAATTAGTCATTGCGTGCTCATTCATAATGCCCAAAATTCTGCAGGCTTACAATTGCAAAACTTCCCATGAGAAATGAAGTGGTTTATCTTATCCTTTTTAGACTAAAAAAGGTACAGTATTTATGTATTTGATACATGTAGTTAAGTGTGGTTGTCTTTGTAGAGTTTTGTTGTCTGTCTAGGATACAAAAAAGACCAAATCAACAAAAAATAGTTACCTTGTAAATAAGAAGGTATTAATCAAATTCCCCTTAAAATTTTCACAGATGAGCAGTAATTTAGTCCAAATTGCATTCTTTCTCCTCCCTTTCAATAAATGTTAAGTAATTTTCTCCAGGATCAAGCAGGAAGTCAGTCCTCACATATGGATGACTTTGGCGCCGATGAAGCCCTCACAGAAGCATCCCCCCAGCTTTTCAAAGAAAACCTTTGGGAAATGCCACCACACATGGTGGGTCCCTTCCTGCCCAAGGGTGCCATCTTGCTCAGCCTCCTTTTATCTCCAAGAACAAGCAGGACTGTAGTCTTCACATATGGGTGATGTCGGTACCGACAGACCCCGCATGGGAACGCTTCCCAGCGTCATCCCACTGTGCCTGTGTTGCTGCCTTCACGCCTTTGTGACTCTCCCTCCTCAGTTCTTCTTTTTTCATGGAGCCAGTAGGAAGCAAATCCTGTCACTGCAGAACATTTTTTCTTTATTATTTTTTGTGGTCACATCTGCCTTCCCGTTGACGCCGTAACCAAACTTTTCATCTTTACTTCTTTCTGTAACCCCCCCCCCCAAAAAAAAACCCCTTTAATTCTTTTGGGTGCTTCAACGCTGTTTCAGGCCTTAGGCCTTCCATCCAGTCTACTGACGCGATGGAAAAACCAACCAGTAGTTTTTAAAAATGTTCCAAGTGTGGTAGTATCATTTCTACCACTGATATCCATGACTGGTGTCTCAAATGCCTTGGCCCAGATCATCAGCCATCTGAGTGCAAAGAGAGGCCTACAGAAATGGGCCACAAAATCGGCTCCCTGTTTGCCTCAGATGCTTGCTTCAATGTCATCGAGGACATCGTCTTCTTCACATGGATCTCAGGTATCAAAACACAAGTCCAAGACAGGCTGTCGTCCTAAGGGTAGAACGACCTGCCTCCTGATATCAGAGCAATCCAAGACCTGCTACAATTCCGGAAAGCAATAAAGCACCATCTCTTTCTTCTCCACTTCTCTCAAGCTACCCCCCTACCAACAAGAAACCATCCCCTATTCCCCACTAAATCCCTCCACACAACATAACGCTCAAATCCCAAGCTTCCGCCCCATCCTGGAAGCATCTCACATTCTCTCATACCAACAATTAGCGAATATGACACACCAGCATGTATATAGTTTATTTTATTCCAATTCGTTTGGATTTATGTTATTCTGAAAATTCCCCAGGTTCCCCAAGTTCTATTCCCTGTTTTAATGTAAACCCAATCAGTCTTCGCTGATCTGAGTATTCTTTGTTATATGTAAACCGCGCTGATAAAAATAGTGCGGTATATAAGAGCTGTTAAATAAAATAAATAAAATAAAATCTATATCTAAAAATAGAGATGCCTCGTGCGTTGCCCTAGAGGTGGATCGACTGGCCAAACTATCCTGGTGGGAGGACCTCCCCTCCAAAGCCTTAGAAGGTATCCAGGATGCTCCTGAGGCCTCCACCTCTGGAGAGCTCCTGGTGCCATGCTCTGGAACGGTAGCCCAAGCTTCTGGTACAGATACCCAGGCATCGGCAAGCTCGATGGATCAGCGCATGCTAGCCATTAAACGGAGTCTTGCTGCTCTATCAGCAGCGTCGGTACCGGTCAAGACATTACTGCTGGTATTGGGCTTCGTGCCCCTCGGCACACTCCCACCCATGCTGGGCCTCTAGTCCATCCCCAGTTCTGAGGTACTGACATGGCAGGTCTCTCGTGCCGATACTGATCTCGATCGGTACTGGTCTTTACAAGAGCATCGCTCTTGTCGATACCTTGAATCTACCGAGTCTGATTCTTTGGACAATGAATTGATCAGTACTAGAGAGGTGAGTCTCCCCGAGGATCCCTCTCAGTCTCCACAATGGTTGTCTTTCCAGGAGTTTATCAAGGATATGGCGAGGGGCCATATTCATTACTCTTGCATCAGAGAAAGAACTCAGAGCAGAGGTGTTAGAAATTCTCCAATATCCTACAGCTCCTAAAGAAACTACTACTCTCCCTATACACTGCGTACTCCAGGACCTTATGTTCTGGATGTGGGAGACGCCTCTCACCTTTTCTCCCCATACCTGATGACTCAATACCATGGATCGGGTACCGGAAAGTCCTGGGTTCCCAAAGATGCAGCTTCCACACCACTCAATGGTAGTGGGATCGGTTGTGTGTCACATTAAGAGTTCTAAGATGCACTCCTCCAAGCCCCCGGGCAGGGAATAGAGAACCCTCGATGCTTTTGGCCACTAGTGCTTTCAAGCCTCCATGCTTTCAGCCTGCATAAGTTCATACATACTCTACATGGATATATTCCTTGGGGGGTGACTAGGGATCTGGTATCAATGTCCCCGCTTCAAAGAGAGCAGACTAGCTTACATTAGTCAAGCATGCCCAGAATGTTTCCAAGTTTGTCAGTAGGGCAGCCTTTGACTGTTTTGAGTGCATTAGCAGAACAACTTCTATCTGTATAGGTGCCCATAGGATTGCCTGGCTTCAGGCATCAGACCTTGAACAATGAGTTCAAAACAAGTTGGGTAATATTCCCTGTACTGGTGAAACTTTTTCGGAAAAGATTGGCAAGATAAGGCTTCTCAGAGTCTAAGAATACCACCCTCAAAGGCTAATGCCTACCCTACCAAGAAGAAAGCAGCTGCTAAGAAGCCTTTCTATGGTAAAAAGCAGAAATTCTACTCTTCTTACCCCTCAACCTCTCACTACCAGCCCCAGGGTACCCAGAGGAAGCAACAGCCTCCCAAGCAGCAGAAGAAGCCACAGGTTCCTAAACCCCAACCAGCAGCGCAGACTCAATCTACACCTGTTTTTTGACTGTATTGCCCTCACCTATGAGCAGACTGGGCTCTCGCTGGAGCATCAGGTTACGGCACACAGCATTAGGGCAATGGCGGCATCTGTGGCAAACTTGCATTCTGTCCCTCTGTCGTACATTTGCCGAGCCACCACCAGGTCTTCAGTTCATACTTTGACAGCTCATAACTGCCTGGAGAGGGAGTCCCAATGGGACAGCGCCTTCAGCCAGGTCGTACTCCGTCATCTGTTCAAGGTGTAAGCAACTCCTGCCCTCCGACCCTTCTGTGTTCAGGCTACAGGAGTGCTAGGTTTCACTGGACACTTGGGTCTCTTGAGAGTCTGTCTTAAGTCTCACTTGCTGCTGCTTACGGCTCACCTGTTTGTAGTCACCCATAGCATTTCTACAGGTTTTTCTGTAGCTTGGGAGTCCCATATGTGGGGACTGACTTCCTGCTTGTTCCCAGGGACAGCAGCAGTCAGTCCTCACAACCCTCCTTCCTTCCCATGGAGTTGCTCCTTTATTGTTTTTGTCATCTTTAGCTATGTCAGTTGACCGAGTCAAGATGGCACCCTGCTGTCCCCAGAGAACACCTGTTACAGGTGAGTAACTATGTTTTCTGTCCTTTTTGATCCATTCTTCCCAAGTGGATTTTTTTAAAGTGTGTCATACTGCTGTTAATGGTCATCAGATGTTGATGCCCATGCAGTACTTCTGGGCCAAGGCGATCCCTTCAAGACTTATCAGTTTTGATGTGGAGAAAGCATTTTGATTGCGTTGATTGGCAGTATATGTTCTTGGTCTTGGAGCATTTTGGTTTTCAGGGGTCATTTGTTCAAGATGGTAAGGCTGCTTTCCAATTCACCTAGTGCCCATCTCTTGATCAAAGGATCCCGGACAGAAAAATTTCCCCTTCAGTGTGGCTCACGACAGAGCTACCCTCTCTCCCCCTTACTGTTTTTGTTGACATTTGAACCGCTTTTGCATGCCATTTGGGGGCAGGCTGAGATTCAGGGTGTTAATGGGCCCCCCTATACTTTTAAAATTTTTGCATTCGCTGATGATCTCTTGGTACACTTAACAGAGCCTCAGAAATCACTGACGCCTTAGAACGTAGAAACATGACGGCAGAAAAAGACCACATGTCCTATCTAGTCTGTCCTTCTATATCAACCACTACAACAGTCCCCTTTTGGAGACCTTTAGAGTATTTGGGTTCTTTTTGAGGTATAAATGCAATTTGGACAAGTCTGGGGCTTTGCCCCTCCAGGATGCCATCTTGTATGGGTTGGGAAGGAGTGTTTCCACTCTGCTGGGGCTACAGGCTCATTCTGTTTTTTAGGTTTTGTCCTCCCCAGGGTAATGTATTTATGCCACTGCAATATTCTACCATTGTTGGCAGACTCTGTCACCACCCATTGATGTTGGCATGACCTCTCCATCATGTTGAGCGGCCGGATGGCATTTTTTAAGATGGTGCTTTTCCCCCAGTGGCTGTATTTGCTTCATATGCTATCTCTCTGGGTCCTGACTAATGATTTGCACTCTTTGGATTGTTTGCTTTCTAAGTTCCTATGGTGAGGTAAGAAACCTCTGATTTCAGTACAGCAGCTCCAGGGACCATGGCATGGAGGGGGTAGGAGTTTGCCAACCTCCGTAATTACAACTTAAAGACTGGTTATTTGAATCGGAGGATTATATTTATCTGGTGTGCAATAGAGCTCTCCTGTGCCTTCTGTCTCCCGAGTGTATGTTGCACACGGAGCAGGGTACTGATGGGGCTAAGGGGTTCTGTTTTGTTGCATCCACTCTTGCGTACTTGGGGTTGGATTTGCAGGAGGCTCTACCATTCAACCTCAGTCTGTCTACCTGCCCATACAGGGCAATGACAATTTTTTTTTTCTGGGTATAGTGTCGTGACGGTTTTGGGTTTGGAGTGCGCATGGTCTTCTGTGACTAGAACAGGTGCTCCATGAGAGTAAGATGTCTGTTTGGGGAGTTTTGGATGCAGTTTGATCTAGCTGGGGAAAATATCTTTCCGTATCTCCAACTGCGAAGCTATATATATAGTCTCGATCCAGAGTTACCATGTGTATAGTTTTTGTTATTAATATGTTACTGGTTCTCTGTACAGCAGTCTGCATTTCATTGCCCACGTAAGCTTATTGGTTCTATGTAAATGTCTTTGAATGGTAGAAAGGCAGTATAAAAATAAGTTTAAATCAATAAACCTTCCAGTGATTTCTCTACACAGCTGGAGGACTTTTTTCTTGTTGGAGTTGTCTGCGTGGGTCTGTCTCTAAGGCCCAAGGCTCATTCGCTGGGGATCAGGACCGGATGGCTTGCAAGGGGCTTATAGCGCAATGGAATGGGGATCTGGGCACCTCCATCACCTGTGAGATCTTTGTAAAAGCCATGGCTAAGATTCTGAAACACACGGTGGTGGTGGTGCTTTGTGACTTGCAATATAAGCTTTTATGTCCAGTATACCCACGGCATGGGTTTTTAAAATGGGGGTGCAGTGCATCACTAGCTTGTAGGAAGTGTGGTGAGCAGGTAGCGTCAATACAACCTCCAGACATTTAGGAGAGTCCTCAAAACATACCTCTTTTCTACTCATTACAGAAACTCTGATTTGAACCCAAATATAGACATGTCCTCACAAACACTGACCACACACATCCCTGAACTACACCCACCTACAATAATCTCAAACTCAATGTAATTCTTCTAACCTGAAATTTTGTACATAATTTATTATCATCCTGTAATAGGCTGTTTGTAGCCAAATGTATATCCTAAACTGTGTTGTTACTCACAAAAAGTTACTATGTAAAAAAGTTAAACCATTGTTCTGTGTAAAATGTTCTGTTATTTGTAAATCGCCTCTGATCTTTGGAAGGAGCGGTTTAGAAAAATCAAATAAATAAATAAAATATGTCATATGTTCTGGCTGTGCCCTAAGGTTCAGCTTTTTGGGGTCAGTTCCATGGGTATCTGGAGCAGGTGCTATGTGTTGAGGGATTTGTGGTCTCCCTGCGGTCTTATTTCATATCCTGGAAGGAATGCCGGTGGAAGGACAATCAGAAGAAGTGGTTTGAGGGTGGCCTATTTGCTTGCTAAAAACAATCAGTGCTGTCCACTTAGGTTGATGTTGAGCCCCCAAGCTTCTGGCACTGAAGGAATGCACTCTATCAAATCATGTGGGCCTTAAGGGGGAGATAGAGGGTTCCAAAATGTCTGACCATATGTTAGGACTACATTCACCTTGTCACCCAGGATGTGTAGTTTGGCCTTGAATAACCTATAGAACGTGTTGGTGGGAACCTGGTGTCTGGGGTTGCAGGCAGTCGCATGGTCTGGAAATGGGAGGGGAGGGTATAGATGGGGGTAGGAATAGGGGGCAGTGTAGGTTGGGGGTTGGGGGGGTGGGCTGTGAAGTAGAGTGGATGTGAATGGATGTTCTGTCAGTAAAATTGCAAAATGTTAGTTTAAATGTAAACCACATTGACCTTAGGAAATGCAGTATATAAAAAATGTTAAATTAAGATGGGATTGGGTTCGGACCAGGGGAAGATCGCCTGGATGGGGATGTGGGTAGTGAGAGAGGGGAGGGAAGAGGGGGTGGGAGTCGTCCCTCCCCCCCCCACCCGGTCCTCTTGCAAGTTGCATGGTTCTTTACCTTTTCTCCCAGTGGGTGCGTCAGAAATCCTGCACCTCTGGGGAGGATTTCTCCTTGTTTGGCTGTTACATTGCTGTTTTTCTTTGACATTGGACGCGCTGGCTGGGGGGTGCTTGGGGGAGGTGGGGTTGGGGTGAAGGGAGAAAAAAAATTGGAAAAACTGTTGTGCATTGTGCTTGGTGATTTTGTGTACTATCTTGTTTTAAGCTTTAACTTGTCTCACTGGTTTGTACTGACATTTTTTTTAATAAAAATTTGCCATAAAAGTATATACACTACAAATTGTGCTTGCTTTTATGTAATCTGTGCATAGAAATTCCCAGGAGTCTAATTTTAGTGGAGCCTGTACATGAATATTTTATAAAGTATATCTAGAGATGCAAAGTTAAATGCACACATTTACACTTTTGAGGCAGTGTAAATTTCTGCACTATACGAGCTCATCATATAAAGGCACATAGGAGCCTTTATGAAATACATCGAACAAAAGTCAAAATACTAGAACATCTGATCTAATGTAGTTGTATCTTTTAAGAGGCATCAAAACCAAGTATGAAAAGAAGCCATTCCTTATCGTCACTCCAGTCCAGTCCCTTTACTTCTGGGTTGCGCAACCCTTCCAGCAGCTTGGAGGCTGAGCCCAACCTTTTTGGGGATGGAGCGGTATAAATACCACTGGGACCACCCCCCAACTCCAGTATTCTCAGCCTCCAAGCAGCTGGAGGGTTCCGTAAGCCTAGGGCTTACTGGAGTCCTGCCTTCTCCTAATTTAGCTAACTTATCCAATTTTATTTAGTTATTTGCCTTCTTTATTTTAGTTAAGGAAGTTGGTTTACCTTGTGTTTTCTTTTATTTCTTGTCTGTACCTTTAATTTCCTGCAATCTCTCCTCTCTCCCTCCCTCCCCCCCCCTCCTGGCCGGGCCGGGGACCGGAGTGGATGCCTGAGCTGCCTGCTGCAAGGGGTAGAAAGCTCTCCTTACCTGCCGGTGTTAATTGCACCATCCACCAGGAGCTGCCCTGCCTCGCGCCGAAGCCCCTGAGGCGGCTGAGCGCTGGAGGCAGCGACGCGAGTGGGACCAATACGCCCCCCCCCGGAGCAGCGGGGTGCGGTGGCGATTCCCGGAGCCACGAAATCAAAGCCGGTAGACTTCCGGAGGTCTCACAAGCGGCGGCGTCCCTAGCTGATTGCGACGCGGAGCGCGTCCCTCTCTTCGCGGCGGTAGCGGACTGAGCATAAGGCAGTGGGCAGAAGCGCGATCCTCCGTTCCGGACTCCACGTGGTCGCGGCCTACCACGTGTTGAGCCAACGGAGAGGAATCGCGGAGCTGGGCCTGATTTCAGAATAAATACAGCGCTACAAACAGCAAGTATTAGCCTTGTCGGCAGTATTTCTTTATTTTCCATTTAATGTTAAGTTTATTTCAATTACTTAATTGTGAGTTTGGTTTTATTTCAACGGCAAGGCCATCTCGTTGCCCCCGGAATTGCTGACCTTAGTTTGGGAAGTGGACAGCTCTGGGATAGCTGTTTCTGTATCCTACAGCGAATTTTACACAGTTGATTGGGGTTTTTGTTTGCCTTTTGGTTTGGTTTTTGGTTTTTTCTGCTACAGTGTATTGCTTAGGCCTGGCCACTTAAGCACCGCCCCATTGAGCCTCCTGGAGAGCATGGCTACCAAGCCAAAGTGCCCATCCTGTGGCACACGGAGGGGTACCTCCTCGGAGACAGGAATCTGCAGGGCGTGTGCAGCAGTTTCTACCTCCGTAGAGCAAGAAATCAGCTTGTCCATGACCCAAGTACCTCAGGTGCCTGGGGACTCCCTGGAGGCGGAGGTGGGGGTCCAGTTGCCTCCGGCTACTAGCTCAGAGGTTCTCGCACCCCTTCTGTCTCGTTCCACGGCGGATGGGGGGGTCGGAGATCTCTTCTCCCCTGATTTCGTTCTCCTGCTCCACCAAGCCTACTGCATGCGCAAGCAGGGGCTTGGGCCAGGGGATACAGGTCCGCCAGCAGAAGCCAGGTTAGCCAGACCTATGAGAGCAAGCGGTCAGGATTCAGGGATTCCCCCCAAGCGCACCAGGCTAATGAGTGAAGAGATCCTCCCACCCCTTTCTCAGGGCACTCCAGAGGAGGAGGGATCTGAAAGGGACTTAGGGGAGGAAGAGGAGGAGCTGGAAGAAGGGGAGATCCCGGAGGAGGACCATTCTCGCATTGTTAGAGTTTTTCACCGAGAAGAGCTCCCTTCTTTAATCAATGAGTCCCTGAAAGCCCTCAACGTAGCCTCAGACTCCCCAGCAGAGGTCGAGGCATTAGAGGATCCCTTAATTTAGGCCATCAGAAAGTCCCAGAAAGATTTCCCTGTCCACAGGGTGGTACGCCAGATGATACAGGAGGAATGGGATCAACCAGAATCAGGGTTGAGAGGGGTACGAACCATGGCTCGCCTCTACCCTCTCCCAGAGGCAGACAAAGAACTACTGAAGTCCCCCAGGGTGGATGCAGCGGTATCAGCAGTCACCAAGAAGACCACTATCCCAGTTGAGGGCGCCACGGCCTTAAGAGATGCTCAAGACAGGAAGTTGGATACGCTCCTGAAACAAGCCTTTGACATAAGCGCTCTCGCCTTGCAGGCCTCTGTGTCAGGGGCTTGGGTGGCTCGGGCCTGTTTAAGGTGGGCACAACAGATCCAGACAACTGAGGGATCAACGGCCGAAACACAGGCCAACTCGGCTAGGGTGGAATCCGGAGCAGCCTATTTGGCGGATAGTCAGTATGACCTCATCAGAAGCTTAGCCAAGAACATGGCCTCGGTGGTGGCGGCTAGACAGTATCTGTGGCTACGGAATTGGGCAGCGGATGCCTCCTCTAAGACGCGCCTGAGTCGACTTCCTTTTAAGGGGAAGCTGTTATTTGGCGAAGATTTAGAGAAGTTAGTAAAGGACCTGGGGGAGTCAAAGGGAGGCAGGCTTCCGGAAGACAGACAAAAACAGGGGCGCTCCCTTCCCCCAGTACGTACCCAGCCTAGGGACCCCCCGGAGGTTTCGTCCAGCCAGGTCAGCCCCCTTTCCCAAGGGCCGTTTTTCCTCAAAGGGACAAGGTTTCAGAGGGTTCCGAGGAGCTGGCCGAGGTTTTGGAACAGCCTCTTCCTCCTCCTCGGGTCCCAGAAAACAACAATGAGATGACGGGGGTCCAGGAGGGAAGGCGCCCGATAGGCGGTCGCTTGAGGCTCTTTCTTCCCGCCTGGTCCCGAGTCACGTCCGATCAATGGGTCCTAGAGGTGATCAGAGAAGGCTATGCTCTCGAATTTGCAGAACAAATACCTCCGGCCTTTGTCCGATCTCCCTGCGGTTCTTCTCCAAAGAGGGCGGCGGTAGAGGCAACTCTCGCGCGCCTAATAGCGCTCGGGGCCGTGATCCCGGTTCCACCAAACCAGCGCGGCTCGGGTCGGTACTCGATTTACTTTGTGGTACCAAAGAAGGAAGGCTCCTTTCGACCGATCCTGGATCTAAAGCAGGTCAATCGCTGCCTCAGGGTGCCACACTTCCGGATGGAGACTCTACTTTCTGTCATAGCAGCCGTGAGGGGAGGGGAGTTCCTAACATCCCTCGATTTGACAGAAGCCTACCTGCATATCCCGGTCAGGAAGTCCCACCAACAGTTCCTGAGATTCGCTGTACCAGGAGGCCACTTTCAATTCCAGGCCCTACCCTTCGGCCTAGCTACGGCTCCCAGGACATTCACCAAGATAATGGTGGTGGTAGCGGCCTTCCTTCGGAAGGAGGGAATATTAGTTCACCCTTACTTAGACGATTGGCTGATCCGGGCAAAGTCCGAAGAGGAAAGTCTCTCGACAACGACCAGAGTGATCCAGGTTTTAGAGGACTTGGGGTGGGTCATCAGTCGAGCAAAGAGCAGGCTGACTCCCTCCCAGGAACTCGAGTACCTCGGGGCAAGATTCGACACCAACAGTGGCAGAGTATTCTTGTCACGAACAAGATCAAGGGAGCTAAGACTTCTAGTCTCGCAGTTTCTAGCCAGACGAAGCCCCTCCGCGTGGCATTATCTTCAGCTTCTGGGAACAATGGCAGCGGCAGTAGAGGTAGTACCATGGGCCAGGGCCCACATGCGGCCATTGCAGCGGTCACTGTTACGTCGGTGGTCTCCCCAGCATCATCCTCTCTCTCTGCAGTTACCTTGCGCTCCGCGGACCAAACAGGCACTCCGCTGGTGGAGGTGCCCAAGGAACCTGGATCGCGGGATGCCTCTCGAACCCCCTCAGTGGTTACTATTGACGATGGATGCCAGCCTGTCAGGCTGGGGAGCACACTGCGGGGACCAGTTCGTCCAGGGTCGCTGGACACCGTTGGAATCACAATGGCCCATCAACAGACTGGAATTGCGGGCCGTCACCCTAGCGCTCAAGGTTATCGAGGCCTTAGTACAAGGAAGAGCAATTCGCGTGCTCTCCAACAATGTCACCGCGGTGGCCTACATCAATCACCAGGGAGGCACCAGCAGCCCCGCCCTCGAGAAGGAGGCGGGCGCCCTCTTCCAGTGGGCGGAGGCCCATCTGCAGGCACTATCAGCTCAGCACGTGGCGGGCACGGACAGTGTCACAGCCGATTTCCTCAGCAGGTGCAAAATAGACCACGGAGAGTGGGAACTGGAACAGGAGACCTTCAACCAAATAGTAGCTCGATGGGGACTCCCAGTCATGGACCTCATGGCACGGTTCTCGTCAGCCAAGGTGGACAGATTCTTCAGTCGGAGGAGGGAAAGAATGCCCGAGGGCCTGGATGCCCTGTCCCAAAAGTGGCCTTCGGAGGGTCTTCTCTATGTATTCCCTCCTTGGGCTCTGATCGGAAAGGTTCTCCAGTGGGTGGAGTCCCACCAAGGATTGGTAATCCTCATAGCCCCGGATTGGCCTCGCCGACCCTGCTATGCGGATCTGGTGAGGATGATCGCCGACCATCCTTGGCGGCTCCCTTGCAAAAGGGATCTGCTAAGACAAGGTCCGGTGCGGATGCCACACGTGGATTGGTTCTCGCTTACGGCTTGGCTATTGAAAGGGCACGGCTCCTGAAACGAGGTTACTCAGGTGCAGTAGTCTCGACTCTGTTGCAGGCCAAGAAGCGCTCGACCTGTCTATCATACGTAAGAGTTTGGCGCATCTTCGAGTCCTGGTGCGCGGAGCACCAAAGGAAACCACTTTTGGCCTCAGTCCCGGAGGTCCTGGAATTCCTACAGGCAGGATTTGACAAGGGTCTGGCTCACAGCTCCTTAAGGGTCCAGCTCGCAGCCATCGCTTGCTACAGAGGCAAGGTACGTGGCAAACCCCTAGGGGCCCACGCGGACGTCTCGAGGTTCTTAAGGGCAGTTAGACGGCTACGCCCTCAACGGAGGTCGATCATCCCCCCTTGGGATCTTAACCTAGTACTAAATGCCTTGATCGGGAATCCCTTTGAGCCATTAAAGAAGGCCTCCTTAAAGGATTTAACCCTAAAGACAGTTTTCCTGATCGCCATCTGTTCGGCCAGGAGGATCTCGGAACTACAGGCGCTGTCCTCTCAGCCCCTCTTTCTGTCCTTTCTCAAGGACAAAGTAGTTCTGCGCACGGTTCCCTCCTTCTTGCCCAAAGTTATCTCTCCCTTTCATGTGAACCAGACAGTTACCCTCCCGGCCTTCACCGCGGAGGGGCTGGAAGTCAGGGATAGCAAACTTCGACTCCTAGACATCCGGAGGACTCTGAAGCGATACCTCTCTCGCACAGCGCCCTTCTGAAAGTCCGACCGACTATTCATTCAGTTCGGGGGCCCGCACAAAGGGGAGGCGGCGGCCAAGGCCTCCATCTCGAGGTGGATCAGGGAGGCAATTGCTTCCGCCTATATCCTGAAGGGGAAGCAAGTTCCCGTGGGCAGCGACTTGGTCCTCTCTCCATACCTTCACCAAGCACTACAGGTTGGACGTTCAGAGTGCAGCAGACGCTCGGTTTGGCCTGGCGGTTCTTCATTCCGGTATGCCGGACCCCACTCAGGGTTGAACTGCTCTGGTACATCCCAGAAGTAAAGGGACTGGACTGGAGTGACGATAAGGAAATAGTAATTAGATCTTACCTGCTAATTAGTGTTCCTGAAGGAACGACAGTCCAGTCCCTGATCCCTCCCGGTTCCGGCTAAAGTTAAGATTTATTGTTTATAGAAAAGCATCGGAACGAACGCAGGCCAGGTTCGGCAAGCTCGGGCAACCCCCCTCCGCCCGTTGCCATTCCTCATATCCCTTCCTATGCCATTCTAAAAAAAAAAAAAATTTTGTGCAATAGGTTGGTGGTTAATATTACTTGAGATGTTTTACTGTGTAGGTTGTTTATGAAAGTTTGTTATATCTGCTTTTTCATTCGAATACTGGAGTTGGGGGGTGGTCCCAGTGGTATTTATACCGCTCCATCCCCAAAAAGGTTGGGCTCAGCCTCCAAGCTGCTGGAAGGGTTGCGCAACCCAGAAGTAAAGGGACTGGACTGTCGTTCTTTCAGGAACACTAATTAGCAGGTAAGATCTAATTACTATTTTCTTCAGCTCAACAAATATAATTTCATCATATTCCTCTGCTTGGCAAGGAACAATCAAATATACACACAAGCATTTCAGTCTGTTTATGTGCATGTACTGTTGATGCAGTGCTGACTCCTGGTGACCCAGACCGTATTAAATTCTTAAAGTAGCTCTCAAAAGACAGTGCATGGAAGTGCCAAATGTTTTATGAAATACTACTTATGTAAGTGTGTCTGTCTTTTTCTCTTCACCAAGCACTGCAAAATTCAACTGAACCCAATAGCAATGTTTCAGAACAAGCCTCTCGCTTGAAGCGTCAGAAAGATTAGAAATCATTTACAGCGCTGTCTAGTTATTAGGTGTGGTTTGCCTTTAAATAAATTTATGAGATAGGTATAAAATATGTGCCAGGTTGTGAAATTATCCCTCATGTGTTGAAGTAAGATTGATCATATTTGTTGTCACTAGTTTTGTATAGTAAGATATTAAATTTGGGAAATTGTAGTGATTAAAAAATATGTAAACATATTTATTTAACCAGTTTTTTATACTGCCTTATCCTTCAATCGAAGCAGTTTACATTATGTATTCACTACAAACAGGTACTGGATACATTCCCTTGTCCCCAAAGGACTCACAATCTATGTGTACCAGGGGCAATGGAGGATTAAGGGGCTTGCCCAAGGCCACAAGGAGTGCCTATAGGACTAGAAACCCCAGTCCCTCCTGCCTGAAATTGCTGTCCCCAGGTGGAATTGAACTCCCAGCCCTCCAGCCTGAGGTACTATGCCCAACCACTAGGCCACTCCTGCTGTATTTGGCAGCAAATGTAAGTTTTTGTTGCTCTTTCATATGCCTGCACATCCCATAATATAGCCCTGTGCTGTGTACTGATGCCTGATTTTTATGAGAATTGAAACACAGAGAATGGTAGATTGTTTGCAAAACCCGTAAGATATTGAACCTCAGTCCCACCCCTGTAGACAAACTTTTTCAGGAAATGGTATTTGAACAGTCCGTACCTTTGTATGTGTATATGTGTATCAGTAAATGGGACATGACCTGATTAGCTATATGGATACATACATAATTGGATAGGCTGAAAGAAGGTCATGGGCCTCTAAAGACTATCCTACAGTTCATTACCTAATAGTTTTTTTTGCCTATAAATAAATATACTATGCCATGTAACCTTTTAGCGTAGCTACAGAATCCACTACACAATATTTCTGTTTTCCTGAAACAGCTTCCAAACTTCATGTATAGCAAGCTGCTGGTATCTCCATCTGCACCATGCCCCAGATGATCTTCATATAACTCTTTAAGTATAGAGGAAAAGGAGCTGTAATGCAGGCAATACCTTTTCCTTTCTATTTTTACCTTGCAGTTTGTTTATTTAATTAACATTTCTTACATACCGCCTTTCATGATATCAAGGCGGTTTCCATTGAACAAACTGAAATTACATTGAACAGGGCATTATAGCTTGGAGATAACTATTATCTCCAGGAACAAGCAGGAATGTAGTCTTCACATATGGGTATCGTCGGTACCAACGGAGCCTGCGCGGGAATGCTCCCCAGCGTCCAATAGGAAAGCTTTTGGGAGCATCCCACAGCGCCTGCGTGCTGCCTTCCCGCCTTTCCCAACTGTCCCTTTCCAGTTCTTCGTTTTCCGTGGAACCAACAGGTCGCACATCCTGTCACTGCAGAAAAAATTCCCTCCCTTCTTTTTTGTGGTTGCGTCTGCCTTCCTTCGACACTACACCGGTACCGCCGGTTCTTTCTTTTTTTCAAAAAAAAAACAAAAACAAAAACAAAAAAACTTTATTTCTGGAGTCTTTTCCAGTTATTTTCTCCTCAGGTGCCACGCGCCATTTTGGATACTAGGCCCAACTTTTTCCTTTAAAATGGAAAAACCCGCTTTGGGTTTTAAAAAGTGTTCCAAGTGTGGCGGTACCATCTCCGTCACTGACAGCCATGAGTGGTGCCTCAAATGCTTAGGTCCTGACCACTCTATTTCGGAGTGTGTTACCTGTGGGATGATGTCGAAAAGGGGCCGGCAGAACCGAGCTGCTAGACTTAGCACCCTTTTTCCCTCCGATGCAGCGTCCGTGGCATCGACGTCTTCCAGGGCTTCGTCTTACTCCCATGGATCTCAGGTAACTAAACATAAATTTAGCCGGTCCTCAAAGGGTAGATCTCCTTCTAAGCATCGAGATGCCTCTGGCATTGCCCTTGAGGGACTTTCACCAGCAAAATTGCCCCGGCGGGAGGCTTCAGCTTCCAAAGCACTAACAGGGCTCCAGGATGTTCTCGAGGCCTCAACCTCTGCAGAACTACTGGTGCCATGCTCTGGGGTACCGGCTGTTTCATCCGGTACCGATACACAAGCATCGGCAGCGTCGATAGACCAGAGATCCTTGGCTATTGAATGCAGTCTGGTGGCTCTTCTCACGGCCTCGATGCCCCTGAAATCGCTTCAGACAATTCAACCGGCACCGACTCCGGTACCAGTACCGACTGCATTGACATCGGCAGGTATTCTACCAGGACCGAGTAATGTGTATCCATCTGGTATCGACAAGTCGGTACCCGGACCCCTCCGATGCCGACTTCGACCGGTACCATGCCTTGCACGAACACCCGTATCGGAGATACTTCGAATCCTTGGATGAGTCTGAAGACTCTGAAAGCTCTGCTGATACCAGAGTACTTCTTCCTGAGGATGATTCTTCTCCTCAGCATAGTATGTCTCCACCAGAGGATATGTCCTTTCAGGATTTTATCCGAGATGTGGCTCGAGGTCTTGCTATCACAGTGACTCCTGAAAAAGAGCCTAGGGCAAAGGAATTAGAAATCCTGCAATACCCTAAAGCTCCCAAGGAGGCAGCTACCTTACCTATTCATGAGATCTTGCATGATCTCATTTTGAGGATGTGGGAGACACCTCTAACCACATCTCCTCACTCTCGAAGGCTTGACACCATGTATCGAGTTCCTCCTTGTCCTGGGTTTCAGAAGACTCAATTACCATACCATTCCATGGTGGTGGAGTCAGCAATGAGAAGGATAAAGAGTGCAAAAAGGCATGCATCTAATCCTCCAGGTCGTTGAATCTTCCAGGCATCCATGCTTTCTGCTAGGATCAGTTCCTATATTTTATATATGGGAATGTTCCTTAAGGAGGTCACAGGAGATTTAGAGCTTATGAGCCCTCTCCTTCCTGATGATAAGAGGCAAGATTACCTCGCCCTTGTCAAACATGCCCAGGATGTTTCCAAGTTTGTGAATCGTGCAGCCTTTGACTGCTTTGAGGTTATAAGGAGAACCTCTGCCATTGCCATAGGTGCACGTAGGATTGCCTGGCTTCAGGCATCTGAGTTGGAAATTTGGGTACAGGATAAACTAGGGAATATTCCTTGCACAGGAGAGAATCTCTTTGGCAAGAATTGGCAGGAAAAAGCTAATGAGAGAGATGCTGACAATATCATTTTGGATAGATTGTCTAAATCTACAGCTGATCCTGCAAGGAAAAAATCCTACAAGAAACCATTCTTCAGTAAGAAGAAGTTTTATCGCTCCTATACCCAGCAGGGGCATCGTTTAGGTCAGTTTGCCCAAAAGGGACAGCAGCAACAACCTAGACAAAGAAAAACAAAAGCAGCTAAGCCTCAACCAGCTCAGCAGACTCAGCCTCCACAGGGGCTTTGACGGCTATCTAGAGAACTTTGCCTTCCTGGCCCTGAACGGGCCAGAACCTTCCACCATCCCAGGAAGGTTATGTCATTTTGCCCCCGGATGGGGTCAGATTACAGCAGAAAATTGGACTCTGTCTATTGTAAGAGAGGGGTACAAGCTTCATTTCCTCAGCATGCCCCCTCCTACAGTGGTAAGACAGTTCAGTTCTCAGACCTCTCTCAACAACCAGTTAGGTCACGAAGTCACTGTGCTTCTTGCCCAAGGGGCAATAGAAGAGGTACCCATTCTCCAACAGGGTACAGGGTTTTACTCCCCCTATTTCCTTATTCCAAAGAAAACAGGAGGACACAAGCCCATTTTAGACCTCAGAGAATTGAACAAATTCCTGTTCAAAGAGAAGTTCAAAATGATTTCTCTAGGAACTCTGCTGCCATACCTTCAGAGTCAGGATTGGCTTTGTTCTCTCAATCTTAAGGATGCGTACACTCATGTTTTCATCCATCCAACTGACCGAAAGTTCCTTCACTTTCTGTTTCAAGGGAAGCACTACCAATACAGGGTTCTTCCTTTTGGACTGGCCTCTGCAACAAGGGTGTTCACAAAATGATGGCTGTGGTGGCAGCATTTCTTCGCACCCTAGGAATATTCATTTTCCCTTACTTAAGACGACTGGCTCATTCGAGCCCCTTCAGAGCCAGAGGGCCAGGGTTACTCTCTCTCGCACAATGCGCATCCTTCAGTATTTGGGACTTGTCATAAACTTCCCTAAATCCAGCCTTGCTCCCACTCAGTCCCTGGGGTTTATAGGAGCTCTGCTGGATACCAGACAGACAAGGGCCTACCTTCCACAGGCCCACTGCCTTTGCATTGTGCAGTTAATTTCACAAGCAGTGTTAAAACCTCACCTCACTGCTCGGGAAATGTTAGTTGCTAGGCCACATGGCATTCACCGTGCATGTGGTTCCTCATACTCGCCTCCATATGAGGGCAGCCCAGTGGACGTTATCCACTCAGTGGACTCAGGCATCAGGTTGCTTGTCAGACAAAATAGCAAACTCAGATTGCCTTATTTTGTCCCTCCAATGGTGGCAATCACCCCAAAACCTGTTGGTGGGGTCCCCTTTTCAGCAACCCCCACCCCAAGCCACTCTAACAACAGATGCCTCACAGGTGGGTTGGGGAGCCCACTTGCAAGGCCTCTCTACCCAGGGTACCTGGACTCCACAGGAGACCTATCTACATATCCAATCTCCTGGAACTCGGAGCAATCTTCCTTGCTCTTCGAGTATTCCACACCCAGCTCAGCTACAAGACAGTCCTAGTTCAAACAGACAATCTAGTAGCCATGTTCTTTGTGAACAAGCAGGGCGGAACAGGCTCTCTGTCGCTATGCAACGAAGTTTGCGACTATGGCCCCTCACCAGAGAGCATCAGATTCATCTCCTTGCGGTGTATCTTCCAGGCATTCAAAACTCTTGGGCAGACAGACTCAATCGAGTTCTGCTTCCACACGAATGGTCTCTGCATGCAGACCAGGTGGCCAAAATTTTCCAAATTAGGGGAACCCCGGACATAGACCTCTTTGCAAGTGTGCTGAATGCCAAATTTCCCCGGTTCTGTTCCAGAATTCCGGCCCAGGGTTGTCAGGCCAGGGATGCTTTCCTCCTCCATTGGGGCCAGGACTTCCTGTATGCCTTTCCACCCATTCCCCTAATTCCCAAAACCCTGTTCAAGCTTCAGAGAGACAGAGGTCATATGATTCTCATAGCTCCACATTGGCCACGGCAAATGTGGTACCCTCTGCTCCTACATCTCTCTCAAGCTCCGCCTCTGGAGTTAGAATCTGCTCCGAATCTCCTTTCTCAGGAGGATGGGATGCTGTGGCATCCCATTCCCCAGTCTCTGCATCTCAGGGCCTGGTTGCTGGAAGCCTAGAACTTCACGGTCTTAACCTTTCTCAGCAGGTAAAGGATATCCTTTATGCTTCCAGGAAGCCTTCCACAAGATGCTCTTATGCTTTCAAGTGGAAAAGGTTTACCATATGGTGCTCGCAGAAGGGTCTTAACCATTTTGCGATACCTCTGGAAGCATTACTGGAGTACCTCCTTCATTTATCTAATGCAGGTCTTAAGACCAATTCAGTGAGAATTCATTTGAGTGCTATTGCAGCTTCTTTCAAGCCTCTAAATGGGCAACCTATTTCCTCTCATCCTTTCATAGTGAGATTTATGAGAGGCCTTCTTTTAACCAAGCCTCCCATTAAGCCACCACCGGTGGCATGGGACTTAAATTTGGTTCTTGGGCAGCTTACGAAACCGCCTTTTGAACCATTAGCCACTACCTCTTTGAAATTCCTTTCCTGGAAGGTCATCTTTCTTATTGCAATCACATCAGCACGTCGCATCAGTGAATTGCAAGCGTTGGTGGCTGATCCTCCTTATACAAGGTTCCATCATGATAAGGTAGTTCTTAGGACTCATCCACATTTTATGCCAAAGGTGGTGTCACCTTTGTATTCTTCCCAAGGCCTCATGCCTCAAATGCAGAAAGGAATCTTCATACTTTGGAATTGTAAAAGGACTCTGGCCTTTTACTTGCAAAGGACACAGCAACATAGAAAGTCCTCTCAACTTTTTGTTGCTTTTGATCCTAGTTATTTGGGATTTCCAGTCTCCAAAAGAACACTGTCCAACTGGATTGCACAGTGTATATCTTTTGCCTATGAGAGTAAAAACCTGCCTCTGGAAGGCCATGTCACAGCTCACAATGTGAGAGCCATGGCAGCCTCTATGGCTCATCTTAACTCTCTGTCTATTGACGACATCTGCCGAGCAGCTACTTGGGCTTCGGTTCATACCTTCACAGCCCATTACTGCTTAGATAAGGACTCCCGCCGGGATGCCTTGTTTGGTCAGGCTGTTCTTCAACACCTGTTCCATACTTAATCAACTCCTAACCACCAACCCTGGTAGGATGCCAGAGATCCATGGGGGAAAGTGGAGCCCTTTCACAAGGGCACACAACTTCTGGGGTCTTCTCCCTGGCATCTGCAGCTAGGGAGTCCCCATATGTGAAGACTACATTCCTGCTTGTTCCTGGAGATAGCATAGTTACTCACCTGTAACAGGTGATCTCTGGGAACAGCAGGAATTTAGTCTTCACAACCCACCCACCTCCCCTAGGAGTTGTATCTCTCGATCTCTCTCTTTCTCTCTCTCTTTTGTCTCAGCTTTAAACTCAACTGGAGAGGGACAGTTGGGAAAGGTGGGAAGACAGCATGCAGGCGCTGTGGGATGCTTCCAAAAGCTTTCCTATTGGACGCTGGGGAGCGTTCCCACGTATGCTTCGTCGGTACCTACGATACCCATATGTGAAGACTAAATTCCTGCTGTTCCCGGATGTCACTTGTTACAGGTGAGTAACTATGCTTTACAGGGAACATGGGCAATGTTCTCCACATAGTTCTCCACTATGCTCATTTAACTCCTCATTTTTCTCTCCAAATTTCTGGATAATGTAGGTATGCAAGTATTGCATGAGTTGAGATTGTGGAACCACTTATCTCAGGAAGTAAGAATAGACCAGAAGCCTGCATTCTAGGGAAAACATGAAAATTTGGCCTTTCCAGGATGGAGATGGTAACGTGATAGCTGTGAGATAGTGAAGTAGAAATTGTGGGCTGAGATGTTGAAGGAGGGTAGAGGAGGAATAAATTTGCAGGAGCGGAGTATATTGGGAAGTTGACAGGAGAGATGGTGATACTGATTTCTCTCTTGCGGGGGTTGGAGGGGGAACGAGGGTTTTCTTTTTAGTTTTTATTAATTTTAAATTTGGTTGTGATAGTACACCACACTGAGTAATGTGGTTAATGGGAGGATAGTATAAAGCAGTAAATGAAATAAAATTTCCATATCCCTACAGTCCAGGCCAGATGCATGAGTTGTGCTCCCCAAGCAGCTGGTGGATTCTGAGCCACTCAAAGCTTGCTGATGCCCCATACATAAGGAGCTGTGCATTACCAGGCTGAAAAGTATTTGCTTAGTCTCCAGCATGCTGGGGACACAGCTGTGCATCTGTGCCCTCTGCAAGGTTCTTCTGGCTGACAATGGCAAGGGCCCTTGATTTCTGGAAGGATCTGGGATCTAGAAGAGCTGGGCGAAGTCCTCGGATATTGCCATTGGCTGGCTGCTTGCAAGGAGAAAGACTTTTGCAGTAAGTGAAACTTGGGGAGTAAAAAAAAAAAAAAGAACTCTACTCTGTCTCCCTGAGTGCCGCGAACCATCCTGAATCGGTGACTGCCTCGGGAGCAGTGGGTGCAAACTCGGGGGTCCCGAGTCCCTCTCACTCTGTGGAGAGTTAGTTTCCTGCCCTGAGGAGGTGTGAGAAGCCCACTGAGTGTGTGGGCTCGTCTGTCTTGAGGCAGCAGTCTTTTTTTTTTGCCATTTCCTGGGGTTGCGGGAGAATGTCTATGAGCAAGCCCATGTGCGCAAGGGCTCCATATCCCAGGCAGGTCTTTGCCAGCTCTGCTTGGAGGAGAACAGAACGGCGGAGCAAGCCCTGCATGCGTCTCAGGTGTCAGGGGTGGACATGTCAGAGACTCCATCTCCCAGGCATCCATTTCTTCGTGAGTCTCCGTGGCATAGGCGGGGGCCGGATTGGATTATGGGGAGGTGGGAACAGCTCAGGGAGCTCAGCTCTCCTCAGCGCTGGCCGCAAAAAAAAGCAAAGAAATGGAGGGAGGGCTTGGAGTAGGCAATGGGGGTTTTGGGACTGGCCTTTTTCCCAGAATTTATTCTACTGCTGCATCAAGCATTTTGCTTGAAGCAGAGCACTGCAGGCACCTCCCACGTTGGGGTCTTGGAACTACCCGCTCCAGGGTATCAGGGAGAGCCCTCGCAAATGAAGAGACCGTGCTTCACAGGAGAACCTTTGGCCCAGCCCGTTTCCCCTGCATCCGTGTACTCTGAGATGGCCGAAGAGACTCCTGAGTCCTGGGACACACCCTGGAGACCTGAGGGAGAGTCTGAGGACCATCCCATGCCTGACAAGCCTGTGCTGATTAGGTTTTTCTGCTTCCTTGGCACCTTGAACTTGAAAGTGGGGCATCCTCAGAGGCGGCGGCTTTGGAGGATCTTTTATTGCAGAGGATCAGAACATTGCAAGATTTTTTCCCGATTCATAAGGTCATCAAGCAGATGATAGATGTGGAATGGGAGGTTCCAGAGTTTAACATTGTCCTGCCTTTACCCCCTGGCCCTGGAGGAAAAGGACATCTTAAGGCTCCCAGAGGTGGATGCCCTAGTCTCAGCAGTCACCAAAAAGACCACCATTCTGGTAGAAGGTGGGGTGGTTTTTAAGAACCCACAGGATCGGAGGTTAGAAACTGTGCTGAAGCTGGACTTTGAGGCCAATGCCATGGCCCTAGAGGCCTCCATCTGTGGGGCTTATGTGGCGAGAACCTGCTTGCAATGGGCACAAGCCCTTTAGGTGGAAGGGGTGGAGGTGGCTATTCTGGAGTCGGGAGCAGTCTACCAGACAGATGCCTGCTATGATCAAGTTCGTATGGTCTCCAAGGCGATGGCTTTGACCGTGGCAGCGCGTCGCTTGCTATGGCTACGAAATTGGTCAGCAGATGTATCTTCGAAGGTCTGCCTCTCATGCTTACCCTTTTGTGGCAAACTCCTATTCGGGGAAGAATTGGAGAAGCTGGTCAAGGACCTGGGGGACCCCAAAGGGTCCCGGCATCCAGAGGATAGACCAAGGGGAACTAAGTCTTTGGCTCCCAGGGGTCAGCCTAGGGATTTTCGGAGATTCCGGGCAGCGCGCTTGCGCCCTTCCGTTTCTCCTCTTGAGGGGGGTCCCTCCTTTCAAGGCCAGGGTTCGGGCAGAGTTTTCTTGTTCAACCGCTTGGTCTTGTCTAGGAAATCACAATGAAGCGGGGTGGATTCGGAGGGGGGGGGGGGTGGTTGAGATCGGAGGAAGACTCCGGTCCTTCACCTCCGCCTGGACCCACTTAACGCAGGTCCTCTGTCATCCAGGAGGGATACACCTTGGAACTGGTGCACCCTATTCCTGAGGCCTTTGTGGTGTCCCTTTGCAAGTCTCAGGTGAAGAGGATAGTGGTGTGAGTGACTCTGGGCAAACTCCTCCAAATGAAGGCGGTGTGTTCGGTACCCCCAGACTAATGAGGATCTGGTCGGTACTCGATATACTTTGTGGTCCCTAAAAGGAGGGCTCATTCTGGCCCATTTTAGATCTCAAGCACGTGAACAGGGCACTGTGACAGTAGCCATACGGCCGGGTGAATTCCTGACCTCCCTGGACCTCTTGAGGTGTACTTGCATATCCCGATTCAGCCAGAACATCAGCACTTCTTGTGCTTTGCCATTCCCATGGGGCACGTTCAATTCCAAACCTTGTCATTCGGTCTGGCCACGGCACCTTGGACCTTCACAAAGGTGATGGTGGTGGTGGCGGCAACTTCTTTCGTCTGGAAGATGTGCTGGTATACCTGTACCTGGATGATTGGCTGATCAGGTAAAGTTAGCCGAGGAGAGCGAAAGGGCCACAAGGAAAGTGGTAGAGTTCCTCCAGAGCTTGGGCCAGGTGGTCATCTTAGAGAAGAGCCACCTCATACCCTCTCAGTAGTTGATATACCTGAGTGCGAGCTTCGACACAGAACAGGGAATGGTTTTCCTGTCTTCGGAGAGGGTCGACAGGATACGGGATCAAGTCTGCCAGTTCCTCTGGCAGAATAGAGATAATTAGTTTATTTATAAAATATAAAAAAAGGTAACTTGAAGGCAAGTAACTCACTTATCCACATATGATTAGTTAAGCTTTACATAAAAGCAAGATACAAGAAGACGATACATCACTGACAGAGTTAAGCTTCATCTCATGCCAGCACTTCAACTAAATAAGTCCCAAATACAGTCAGGCAGGAGAGAAATCCTCAGTCAGGAAAACCCCAGGCAGTGTGCGTGTTCACTCAGGTGAGACTTCCTTTATCTCTCTTTCTGACTGACACGAGGCCCTGTTTTTTATATTTGCTGCAAGAGCAACCAGTAATTTTCCATCAGTTGACATACACACAGAATAGGATCCAGCTATCCATTAAACATAATCAAGATGCTGGCCAGGCGCCTGAAAATGCTCAAGGGAGGGACATCTCCCATCCCATGGTTCAGGAACTCAGAACTCCATCGATAGATGACCTTCAATATATTTTGTCTTAGAAAAAGTGCAGTTGCTATAGGAAGAAGCTGTTCCTTATCTACATCCTTGTATTAGGACTTGTTCTCATAAGTTTCACATGATGTAGTTATGCAAGCTGTTTCTCACAAAATTGCACAGGTATTTCTTTCGTACAAAACCTAGGTTCAGTTAACCCCTGACTTACTGCTGATGTATAATCAGTAGTCAACTTTAACTGACTTTCACCACACTCTATCTCAGTCCAACCACAGCCTGGCACTATCTGTAGCTCTTGGGCTCCACAGCAGCTACCATAGAGTTGGTGCCCTGGGTATGGGCCCACATGCGACTGCTACAATACTTTCTTCTGTCCTAGTGATCTCCGCAGTCAGACCTTCTGATGCAGTACCTCCCTTGCCTGGAGAAGGCAAGGAACAGCTTGACTTAGTGGGACTTGCTGCTACTGATGGTGGGCCTTCCACTCGAGACTCTGGCATGCCTAATGGTTATGACCAATGCCTGTCTCAGCGGCTGGGGAGCACGTTTCCAGGACAGCTTTGCCCAGGGCCTTTGGACACTGAAGGAGGTGTAGTGGTCGATCAGCCGGCTGGAGCTGAGGACTGTGTCGCAAGCTCTCCACCACTTTGTGTCACTCCTGGAACATCAGGTGGTTTGGGTCTTCTCAGACAATGTTATAGTGATCGCTTACATCAACCGCCAGGGAGGGACAGCCAGTCCGTCCCTGATGGAAGAAGTGATGCCGCTCCTATGGTGGGAGGAGGATCATTTGTCAGCACTGTCGGCAGCACATGTGGTCAGGAAGGACCGTGTCCAGGCAGACTTTCTAAGTTTTTGCTCGTTGGACCCAGCAGAGTGGACCCTGGATGAAGGGGTGTTCCAAGGCATAGTAAGATGCTGGGGTCAGCCAGTAATGGACCTGATGGCATTGGCGGACAATGCCAAAGTGGCCCACTTCAGTCAGTGGAGAGTGCGCATGTCTGAGGGATTCAATGTGCTATTCCGGCCCTGGCAATGGGAGGGTCTCCTGTATGTCTTCCCTCCCTGGCATCTCATAGGTCGGGTAAGAACATAAGATATGCCTTACTGGGTCAGACCAAGGTCCATCAAGCCCAGTATTCTGTTTCCAACAGTGGCCAACCTAGGTCATATGTACCTAGCAGCTTCCCCAAGAGACACAAGTTCCACAATGCTTGTACTGGGTCAAGCATTGATATCTTCGGTCACTTCTTAATAATGGTTTATGGACCTTTCCTCCAGGAACTTGTCCAAACCTTTTTTAAACCCAGCTACACTAACAGCCTTTACTACATCCTCCGGTAACAAATTCCAGAGTTTGATTACACGTTGAGTGAAAAAATATTTTCTTTTATTAGTCTTAAATAGTTTACCCTGTAGCTTCATTGCATGTCCCCTAGTCTTTCTATATTCTGATAAGGTAAACAATCGATCTACGTTTACCCGTTCCACTCCGTTCATTAATTTATAGACTTCTATCATATCTCCCCTCAGCCATCTCTTTTCCAGGTTAAAGAGCCCTAACCTTTTTAGCCTTTCTTCATAGGAGTATCCTTCCATCCCCTTTACCATTTTGGTGGCTCTTCTCTGAACCTTTTCTAAAATCGCTATATCCTTTTTAAGATACGGTGACCAGAATTGCGCACAATATTCAAGGTGCGGTCTCACCATGGAACGATATAGAGGCATTATAATATCTTTTGTTTTATTTTCCATTCCTTTCCTTATCATACCTAGCATTCTATTTGCTCTCTTGGCCGCCGCTGCACACTGGGCCGAGGGTTTTAACATGGTATCCACAATGACGCCTAAATCTTTTTCCTGGGTGGTGGTTCCTAATGTGGAACCTTGCATCGTGTAACCATAGTTTTGGGTTGTGGGACCTGAACATGGTCTTGGAGGCACTCGTGGGGGCACCTTCGAGCTCTTAAGGGCAGCCTCATTGAAAGATCTCACCCTGAAGGCGGTATTTTTGGTGGCTGTGTGTTCAGCATGGAGGATCTCGGAGCTGCAGGCGCTCTCTTGCAGGGAACCATTTTTGAGTTTCCATCCAGGGAAGGTGGTGCTGCGGACAATGCCTTCCTTTCTACACAAGGTGGTGTCGCCCTTCCACATTAATCAGCCGGTAATTCACAAGGAAACAGCCTCATCTAGCGGCACCCACTTACGCTTACTGGACTCCAAACAAGTCCTGCGACATTATTTAAAGAAGATGGAGACCTTCCAATGTTCGGATCACTTGTTCGTCCTTTTTGGTGGAGGGTGTCGTGGGGAGGTGGCCTCTAAAGCCACCACTGCTCGGTGGCTGAAGGAAGCGATTGCATTGGCTTATCTGTTGCGCAGGAAGGCAGTTCTCTCAGGGCTGTGCATGCATTCAACAAGGGTGCAGATGGCCTCCTGGGCAGAGGTGGGTTTGGTGCATCTTTGAGAAGTTTGTAGGGCAGCCACCTGGGCGTCCTTGCATGCCTTTACCAAGCATTATTGGCTGGATCTCCAGGCATGGGGGGATGCGTGTTTCAGGGCCAGGGTGCTACAGGCTGGCCTCGCTGACCCCGCCCGTTACTGCTATATTACATACAATGTGTCTGGCCTGAACTGTAGCGTTGATATGGAAGATGTAATTAGGCCTTACCTGCTAATTGCCTTTCCTTGAATCCCTACAATCCAGGCCAGAACCCACCTAGTCAAGTTCATCCGTTATCTCTTTTTCGTGAGAGTTCTGGTGGCAGCTTTTATCCTTTGAGGTTCCGAGTCTTCTCGACCCCTCTTGTCTTCGGTCCCTGTGGGGATCGTGGGCTGGTTTTGTCACAACAGGAAAACAAAGGGGGGGGGGGGAAGGATTAAGGAAATTAAATGTGGAGAAGAGATATTGTGCTGGTAAGGAACTCAGTCCTGTAGTTGGAATTCAAGTATGTTCCTAAGAGCCTTAGGGGGCACACTCTTGGACTTCGTATGGTTGAGTAGTTTTTCTCTTGGGGGGGGGGGGGGGGGGTGGGGGGGGGAAGTGTTTTTGTTTGTTTTGTTTCTGCTTTGGTACTCCTATACTGTTCAGTCTGGTGATGCACAGCTCCTTATGTATTGGGGCATCAGCAAGCTTCGAGTTGCTCAGTCTCCACCTGCTGGTTCGGGGGCACAACCCAAACGTCTGGCCTGGACTGTAGGGATTCAAGGAAAGGCAATTAGCAGGTAAGGCCTTATTACACAATGGTGTATTAATTCAGCATGATCTGTTTATATTTTGATTTGAAGCATCATGTATTTTTATTTGGACATTTTACGTTATTCATGAGGAGTTCACCCACACACATGTATTTTCTTTACAGGATTTTCTGTGGTATCCAGAAGTAAACAACTCCATGAAACAGTGCCTCAGATCATGGAGCGAGGTTTGTATACTGAACAAAATACTAGCAAAGGTGTCAAGAGATGGGTCAAAAATCTGATTGCTTGGATCCAATTCACATTTTCCCCCTTTCTCTGTGTAACCTATCACTTCTTTCTCTATTACATTGGCAAAATCCGCCCCTTCCTTTCTACACACCACTACTAAGACCTTATCTACTCTTTTAGTCACCTCCCATCTAGACTACTGCAACCTCCTCCTTGCTGGTCTCCCTCTGAATCATCTCTCTTCCCTTCAATCTGCTTAAAACTCAGTTGCATGGCTAATCTTCTGCCAGCCTCGTTATGCTCATATAACCCGTTTCCTCAAGTCACTTAACTATATCTGTATCTAAATTTCTCTTACTGACCTATAAGTGCACTCATTCTGGTGTTCCTCACTACCTTTCCTCTCTTATCTCTCCCTACACCCCTCCTTGGGACCTCCATTCTTCTGGCAGATCCCTTCTATCTGTGCTGTTCTCTACTACTGCCAACTCCAGACTTCGATCCTTCCACCTTGTTGCTCTTTATGCCTGGAACAAACTACCCGAGTCTGTGCATCAGGCTTCATCTCTGGCTCTTTTCAAATCAAGGCTAAAAGCTCACCCCTTCGAGGCAGCTTTTGGATCCTCTTCTGCTTCAGCTCTTATGCGTTTTCTTACCTTTCCCCTTGACATCCTTGTCCTCAGCTGTTTGTGTTGATCATCCTAACTAGATTATAAGCTCTGATGAGCAGGGACTGTCTTTTACATGTGTCTGTTCAGCTCTGCATATGCTCTGTAGCACAATACAAATGATCAGTAGTAGTAGTAGTAGTAATTCTGCAGGGCTTCTTGTGCAGTGCTTAGTGGGTCATGAACTGCAGTCATTTCTTAAGATTTATTTATTTTATTTATTTATTTATTTACATTCTCTTATATACCGCGCTATTCTGCATCAGTGCAGTTTACATTGAACAAACTGAAATTACATTGAACAGGGCATTATAACTTGGAGATAACTATTTTACAGGGAACATGGGCTATGGAGGGGTAAGTGGCTTGCCCAAGACTACAAGGAGCACCTGTGGTCTTGGGCAAGATTCAGCTACATCAAGGTATAAGTATGTCTGGTATTAGTTGTTTTTCTTTGTTACCCTCTTCTCTACTTTCAGGCCAATGCAAAAAGCTGTCACAGAAGTCATGTGCCATTAGCTCTGTTCGTGTTTTCATAGCCCACCGATAGTGTGAGACTTAGTACCAGTATGCAGCAAAGAGCTTGTATGCAAATGAGCTGTGCGCAAAACTCTGCGTAAAATTGAAAGGAGGGGAGCCAACACATGCGCAAACAGACATGCTATAAGTGGCTGTATACACATGTGCATAAATGTCAAATGCTCATGTTAGACGCACAGGATTTACAGGTTCTTTTGGTGTTCATCCCATAATACTATTTCTCCCAAAAACATTTATGAAATCACAGCAGAGATGTAAAATAAAAGATAAATATAAATAAAATGATATTTAAAAGCACAAGGATAATAAGCAAAAAACATTTTTTCTCCAGGAACAAGCAGGAAGTCAGCCCTCACATATGGGTGATAGTGCCGACGGAGCCCGCGCAGAGCATTTCCCTAGCTTTCAAAGAAAGCATTTGGGAATCCTACCACCCATCTGTGGTCCCCTTCCCGCCCAAGCGTCCCATCTTGCTCAGTCTCCTTTTTTCCGTGGAGCCCAATGGACACATGTTCTGTTTCCCCAGAAAAATTCCTTAAAAATTATCCTCTTAGTTGAGTTTTTCCTGGTTTGCGTACTGGTTCCTCTTCCTGCCTCGAGCCGGTGCCATCCCCAGTGCTGTTCTCAGCTCCCTTCTATTTTTTCATTGAGGCTTGCCTCGACTGGCGTTCATGCCCTTTTTCACCCCTGGGTTGTCAACCCCATCTGGGTGTGATCCACCATGTCTCCTGGTGGCTTTAAAAAGTGTGATCATTGCAATCAAATTATGTCTGACACAGACACCCATGACTGCTGCTTGCACTGCCCCGGCCTGGACCACAACAGTACCTCCTGCGACCTGTCAGGCCATGACCCCTTGGACTAACAAGAAAAGGTCAGAGTTGGAGGAGAGGATGTTCTGCGATCCGGCTCAGCCCTGGCTTTCCCGACGCTGAGCCCAAAGCCAAGCACCTCCCGTGAGGCCCGGGCATCTTTGGAGTCCCGCGGCGTGGCTCATCCGGAAAGATGCTGGACCCCTGGCAAGAAAAAGAAAAAATCCTCTAAGCCAGTCAAGGTTCCACTGGCAAAACCCGGTAAGGTCCTGCAGTAGGACTCAGGCGGCTCCGAGCAGTACCCCCCCTAAGGTCTCTAGAAAGGAATCCTTGGCTAGTGGTAACCATATGAGGCTTCCTGAGTCCACGGTCCTCATCGAGGACGTGCTTGCCAGAATGCTGGTGCTGGGCCCAAAACCCTCTGCCTGCGCTGAAAGCTGCAGAGCCTTCCGGCATCGAGGCCAGAATGGCGGTCCTTGAACAGAGTATCTCCGCCATCCTGACCATGCAGCAGGCAATGATGTCTGGCTCGTCCGCATCAACTGCCCCGACAACCAGGCCCCCGACTGTGGTGGTGTCCCTGAGTGTGGAGCCAGGCCCCAAGAGCTAACTGCCTCAGGTTAGCCCTCGGCACCGATTGAGGTACTAGTCCCAGTCCCGATCCTCAGGTGTCTGGTCCTTCCAGGCTAGTTTCTGGGAGTCTGACCCGAGACCAATCAGGGAAACACTGTTTCCCGACACAGGCCTTGCGGCGCGGGAGCTCCGAGCCTCAGACTCCTCGACACTCTCTGAGTCAGACTGGGAAACTGACGTCAAGGTCTCCCCCACCGGGACCTCTTGACACAGAGACATCCCCTCAGAGTTGTCTCCCCCAGAGCTCCGGTTCCATTCCCCACCCGAGGACATGGCGTTCCACAACTTCATCCGGGGCTTGGCCCGAGCTCTCTCTGTCCCGACTGAGTCAGAGGAGGACCTGCACACCGAAAAACTGGAGATCCTCCAGTATGAGTCTCTGCCAAAGGAGGCTCTCTGTGATGGTACAACCCATCCTCGAACGGCTGCTCCTGCGGATGTGGGAGACCCCGGCCTCGGTGCCGGTGGTCAGCCGACACCTCGATGCCATCTGCCATGTCAAGAGGAGTCCAGTCTTCCAGAAGGCCCAACTTCCCCACAGTTCCATGGTGGTGGAGTCTTCGATGCAAAAGCTCAAGAGCCAGAAGACTTATTTTTCTGTACCCCTGGGTAGAGAGGCCAGAGCCCTCGACACCCTAAGGTGCAAGTGTTTCCAGGGGTCCATGCTGGGCTGCCAGATACAAACCTCTGAGCTCTACATAGGGATTTATCTTAAGAGCCTTATTCAGGAGCTCACTGGCTTCTCAGACTTTGGTGGCCACCATTCGGTGCTGCTCTAAGTTCCTGTGCCGGGCCACCTACGAAGGGTTCGAGGTGACATCCTGGGCAGCAGCCGCAGGCATCGGTGCTCGGTGCCTGGCCTGACTGTAGACCTTGGACCTCGAGCAGTGGATCCAGCAAAAGCTGCTGGATGTCCTCTGCACTGGGGAGAACCTGTTTGGGTAACCTATGGCCGACAAGGCGGCCGATATTGAGGTTGAGGTGGTGATCAGGCAGAGGCACTTAAAGACCTCTACCCTTCCCCGTAAGAAAACCTTGGGGAAAAGGCCAACTTTCCCGAGGAAGAAGGGCCCTTTCCATCAGAGTCACCATTTCCAAGCCTTCCCAAGCCAGCAGCAGCAGGGATCCCATCCCAAGGGCCAGGGACTCAGACCTGGGAAGCCAAAGATTCCCAAACCGCAGACACCAGCTTCGACGCAACCTGGTGGGAGCTTTTGACTCCCAGGTGGGACCTCCCTTCCCCTGGGAGACCCTCACCAGCCCACTTGGGGCTGCCTGGCACTCTTTGCCCACAGGTGGCCCAAGGTCACTTCAGACCAATGGGCGCTCTGGGTAGTGGAGGCTTACCACCTCCGCTTCCAGCTTCCACCTCTGGGGCATTTCCCAGGAGAGCCAGTGCGACCTCTCCTTCACCAGGCCCTCTTGCTCTCAGAGCCAGCAGGTCTACTAATGGACAGGGCAGTAGAGCATGTTCCCCTGCATCTCTGGGGCAAGGGCTTCTACTCAAGGTACTTCCTTGTCCCCATAAGAACCGGGAGTCTCAGGCCCATCCTGAACCTCTAAGACCTGAACAAGTTCCTGGTGAGGGAGAAGTTCAAAATGCTCTCCCTTGGGACACTGCTGTCACCAGGGAGACTGACTTTGATCCTTGGACCTAAAGGATGCCTACACCCACATCCTGGTCCACCAATCTCACAGGCAATACCTGAAATTCATGGTAGGGGGAGGCCACTACCAATACAGGGTACTTCCCTTTGGCCTGGCTTCCTCACCAAGGGTGTTCACAAACTGCCTAGCAGTGGTAGCCACCCATCTGCACCTACAAAGGGTGTTCATCTTCCCCTACCTGAACGACTGGCTCATCAGAGGCAGCACAGCTGCAGAGACCAGTCAGGGCACAGAACATACCATCCTCATCCTGCAGCACCTGGGGTTCATCATCAACTACCCCAAATCATATCTCTCCGGTGCAAGACCTAAAGTTCATCAGTGCTCAGCTGGAAATGGTGTAGGCAGAACCCTCCTTCCTCAGGACAAGATAGGGCAGAGCACCTCAAACAGCTGGCAGGGGAGGTTCAGCACCGTTGAACGGTGCCGGCTCCCCTTCTCCTCCGCCTGCTGGGACACATGGTCTCTGCAGTCCATGGCACAACCCTAGCCCGCCTGCACATGCAGACAGCCCAGTGGTGCCTGTGTTCTCAGTGAATCCAGGCCACTGGTGGCAAAACCTGGGCCGCCTCTGGGCAGGAATGGCCTTCCAGGCGCCCCACCGCAGAGAACCCAGACCACAGATGTCTCTCTTCAGGGCTGGGGAGCTCACTGCAAAGTTCACCGCACTCAGGGTTGCTGGTCCAGGAAGGAGTCTCTACTACAGATCAACCTCCTGGAACTCCAGGAGGTATTCCTTGCCCTGTGTGCATTCTGCTCCCTCTTGCGGAACAGATCTGTGCTGGTCCAGACAGACAACCAGGTCACAATGTTGTATATAAATAAGCAGGGGGGCATGGGCTTGTACTCCCTTTGCCAGGAGACTGTAGCCCTCTTCTGCTTTGCAGTGCACAATAGCATTTTCCTGCGAGTGGTCTACCTCCTGGACCAGTACAGCTACCTAGAGGACAGACTCACGAGTAGTGTCTCGATCCTGCAGTGGTGGAGAATCTCTTCCACCTTTGGGGCTGGCTCGAGATGGACTTCTTTGCCTCTCTAGATAATTGCAACTTGCTCGCTTCTGCTCCAGGCAGCCACACCCACAGAGGGTAGCAGCAGATGTGTTCCTGATCTCATGGTCCGAGGGATTGCTGTATGCATTCCCACCAACTCCCCTGGTCACCAAGACTCTGTTCAAGATTCAGAACGAGAGGGCCTCGTGATACTGATTGCCCCCAGATGGCCCAGGCAACCCTAGTTCCCGCTACTGCTCTCACTAGTGGTGACACTCCCAGTATCCCTGGGTCAACCCCCAGTCCTCCTGACTCACGAGGAGGGCTCCCTTCTGCACCCCAATGTGGGGTCATTGACTCTAACGGCCTGGCTGCTGAGAGGGTAGCCTTGGCCCTGCTCAACATACCACAAGTGGTTGAAGAGATCCTGCTAGCCTCTAGGAAGCCCTCTATAAGGAGGGCTTATACCTTTGTGATGCAGATTCGCTCTGTGCTGTGCAGATAGAAAGGAGAACCCATTCTCCTGCCACATCCAGCTGGTACTCCAGTACCCAGTGCATCTGTTGCACACAAGGCTGAAATCTAACTCGGTCCAGGTGCATCTGAGCGCCATAGCTGCTCACCACCACCCAGTAGGGGGAAAGCCCTCATCTTGCCAGCCCTTGGTTTCCTAGTTTCTATTGGGCCTTCTGCTTTCCAAGCCCCCTGTTCGCCCTCTGGCGGCAGAATGGGACCTCAACGTAGTGCTCTCCCAGCTGACTAGGCCACCGTTTGAGCCATTGGCCACGTGCCACCTCAGATACCTATCCTGGAAGGTGGCCTTCCTGTTGACCCTGACATCAGCTCACAGAGTTAGCGAGCTTCAAGTGCTGGTGGCAAACCCCCCCCATACACCAGGTTCTTCAAGTACAGGGTAGTGCTTTGCACTCGCCCTACTTTCCTTCCAAAGGTGATATCCCATTTTCACCTCAACCAGGAGGCGGTACTCCCCACCTTCTACCCGAAGCCTTATGCCAGCAGGGAGGAGCTCATACTCCACACACTGGATTGTAAACGGGCCCTGTCCTTCTATCTGCTGTGGACCCGGGACCACCACAAAGCACCTCAGCTTGCTCCCAGTAGCTAAATGTACCCTATCCTCTTGGATGGTGGACTGCATTGCTCTCACTTATGAGCGGGTGGGCCTCTCCCTGGAGCACCGGATCAGAGCGCATTGAGTTAGGGCAATGGCACCTCCGCTCTGTGCCGGTGACAGAAATTTGCAGAGCCGCCACTTGGTCATCCATTCACATGTTCGCAGCACACTACTGCCTGGAAAACAAATCCCGCAGGGACAGTGCCTTTGTTCAGGCAGTGCTGCACAATATTCTTGGAGTATAGACAACTTCTGCCCTCTGACCCTCTGTGTTCAGGAGTGATAGTGTTTCTGGATGCTGGGGTCTTGCAGAGTCTCTCAGCGGGGACTAATCTTCTGAACTCATGGCTTCCCAACTGGTCGCTGTTGGTACTATCGTGGTTCGGTTCTCGGCAGCCTGGAGCTAGGGAGTCCCATATGTGAGGACTTGTTCCTGGAGAAAGCATAGTTACTCACCTGTAACAGGTGTTCTCTTGGAACAGCGGGAATCGGTCCTCAGAACTCTCCATCCCCCTCCTTGGAGTTGCTGTCCTTTTTTTTTTGCCCGACTGCTGTCTTAGCTATGTCATCTGACTGAGCAAGATGGCACCCTTGGGCAGGAAGGGGACCAGTCATGCCTGGAGTCATTCTCAAAGGCTTTCTTTGAAAGCTGGGGGAAATGCTCCGTGCGGGCTCTGCCGGTGCCGATGTCACCCATATGTGAGGACTGATTCCTGCTGTTCCTGGAGAACACCTGTTACAGGTGAGTAACTATGCTTTCTTGAACACTGAACTTTTGTTTTTACACTGAAAAGATAAACGCAGAACGTTTTCAGGTTGAAGGTAGCTGTTCATCGGTACATAACCTGAAACAGTCTTACCCTGTACGTTCAAGATGTTTAAGCCACCTCAGATCAAACATAGAGATATTGGCGCTCCTGCTGGTTATGCAGTCCTCTAAGCATTTCTCTGCATCGGGCGCAGACCTTATTTTATTATTTATTTAGCAACTTTTTTTATGCCACCGTATCTATAAGCCACTGTGGTTTACATAGAACTGATTTGAACAGCAACAAGAGTTTGGCCTGCCATCGACATGTCACTTTCAATGGTTACAACTGCGGCATTGTGTTGGTAATTTGAAAGTGAACCCTGGGGGGTTTTCCCAAACATGGGGGTTACAAGGAATCATTGAAGATTCAAGATTTTATACGTTGTTTAAGGACCACTTTTCGCCACAAAATAAAGGTCTGTTGAGTGCATGGAAAGAAGAGACCGGATTTAGCATGGAACCCAGGCATGGAAATTATTCTGGGAGGCCACTGTTCGGGCATCCAGATCTGCTGCTCTCACCCAATCCATGTATTTCTTTGCTCATCGGGCGTTTATTACCCTGGTCAGATTGGCTAATTGGAATAAGAAGGAAGATGGCCGCTGCTGGTCATGCCATAAGGATAAGGCACTTTAAGACATATGATGATGGAATGCCCTTGCATTCAGAGCTTTTGGAATCCGGTTTGGGCCAAAATTCAACACGTCTTAAAATTTACTGCTGTATTGACATGGCGTATAATTGTGTTAAGAAACATGGCAGAGATTCCGTCGATTGACAAAGGAAATCTTTTTATTAAATATTATGATTATGGTAGCGTTAAAATTAATACTAGTTCACTGTAAAAACCCTGTTAAGCCAAGTTGGGTGGAATGGTGGAACCAATTATGTTTATACACCAAATATGAAAAGGCTCATGATAAAGTCTCATGCTTAGAGGGGAAAGTGCTGAAACTCTCTAGGTGGTCTGCTTTAGGTCAGTACACAGCCCTAGGTACTAATGATGGAGAATAACTAGAGCATTATAAGTACTAATAAAGAGCCCGCTAGTGCGTCGGGGAGGGGAAAATAGGTATTATGTATTATGTTTTCATTGCTGAGTATGGCTGTATTTTGGATATAATTTGTATTTTTCTTTAATGTTTATTTTCTGTTAATGTTATGATCGTAAAATACAAAAACAATAATAAAAAAAAGAACTGATTTGAACAGAAAACTGTAATGTTGCCATGAACACTTTGAAACAAAATAAACTTTACAAGGTACAGTTATTAGCATGTTTTAATATATGAATCTCATTTGCTTAATATTTAAATACAAATGGCGTTACTGTGTATGCATATTTTTCCTTTGCTGTTGACGCACGCATCAATCTCTTTTCTGCATTTGGTGTGGTAGAACTTGCGCATATAATTTATGTTCAGAACAAGCAAGACGCAAATCCTCACATATGGGTGACATCGGCACTGATGGAGCCTGTGTGGTAAATTCTTCACAGCTTTCAGAGAAAGCCTTTGGGAGATGTACCACTCATGCGTGGTCCCCTTCCTGCCCAAGGGTGCCATCTTGCCTCATTCTGTGTTTTTCTCCAGGACCAAGCAGGAAGTCAGTCCTCACATATGGGTGACATCGGTGCCGATGGAGCCCCCATGTGGAGCCTTTGGGAATGCAGCGTGCATGCGCGGTCCCCTTCCCGCCCAAGGGTGCCATCTTGCTCAGTCTTTATTTTTCTGCGGATCCCAACGGACGTGAGTTCGTGTCATCTGGGAAAAGTTGATATTTTTTGGCTATTTTGGCTTTTTCTGATCCAGTTCGACGCCGGTTCCGCTTCCTGCCTGGGCTCAGTATACCGGTATTGAGTCCGGAGGTTTGATTTTCGGTTTTTGTCCTTCGTGACTAGCGTTCGCGCTCTTTTTGTGTTTTCACTGGCAGCCTGGTCTTTTGACTTTGCAGGGGCCCTTTTTCCCCCGATGGCTGCCAGCAGGTTCAAAAAGTGTGATCGGTGCAAGAAACTTATGTCTCTCACTGAGACACATGTCTGCTGCCTCCGTTGCCTCAGGCCCGACCATGACCCGCTGGCCTGTGGCCCGTGCGGCAAAATGACACTTGGGAGCTGTCAGCATCAACGTGAGAGAATTTTTTCAGAGTCCGCGTCCGGCCAGGCCCGGACTTCGTCAGAGGCCTCGACATCTCGGGAGTCTGACCCCGAGCACCATCGGGGTTCCTCTGAGCGGGAGTCTCCCACCCGGGAGCACAGAAGGAAGAAGATCGCGAGGGCGGCGTCGGAGGCTCCTGGATCCTCAAGGGCCAGGTCGCATATCCCTGACTGCCACCCCGGGCTCTCGGAGTCGGAGAGGCCGTCCAAGTTACCTCGCGTGGGGCCGGAGTCCCTGAGTCACGTATGTGCTGTTGTCCTCATGGACTCTCCTCCGGGGGAGCCGCCGACGGGCCCCGAGTCGGGGGCTGCTGAATCTCCTGAGCTTGGACTCAGGTTGACAGCCTTGGAGAGCAGCTTGGCTGCCTTCATGGAACAGCAGCTGGTGCTGATCGCTGGTCTGACCGGGGCATCTGCCCCGACCACCGGGACCTCGACGTCCAAGTCGACCCCGGAGACCGAGCCGATTCTCGAGTCAGTGAAGTCTCGAGTCGATCCTTGTTCAAGGTCCCCCTCAACCTCCCGTGCGGGGCCGAGGTCGTCGGGGTGGGTGGCACCGAGGCCCACACGGCCGGAGCCGCTCGATTCCTCCCTGGAGGAATTGGCGTGGGAGATGGAGGACGAGAAGTCCCCGGACACCTTCCAGACCTGGTGCGTCCTTTAGGACTCACTGGAGTCCGAGCCTCGGAGAAGGTCCCCCCCCATTGGATACCCGGTTCTTGGACTTCGTGAGGGACATGGCCAAAGCCTTGGCCTTCCCTGCGGATGCCGAGAAGGAGCCTCGAGCCGAGGAGCACGATGCCCTCCAGTATGACTTTCCTCCGAAGGAAGCCTTTACTGTACCAGTTCCTCTGATGCTGGAACGGCTGCTCTTCCGTATGTGGAAGGCACCGGCCTCGGCGCCGGTTCTTAGCAAATGGGTTGATTCCATTTATCGAGTCTGTAAGAGCCCTGGGTTCCAAAAGGCGCAGCTACCACACAACTCCATGGTTGTGAAATAGGCCATGTACCGCCTGAAGAGTCAGAAGATGCATGCCTCGGTGCCCCCCGGCCTGCAGGCCCGGAACCTGGATGCCCTCGGTAGAAAGTGCTTCCAGGGCTCTATGCTATCTTGCTGTGTCCAGACCTACCAGCTGTACATGGGCATGTACCTACGAGACCTGGCAAAGGAGATTGCTGGGTTCTCAGCTGGCCTCTCCGAGGAACCTTTGCAGAGGTTCAAGGCTTTGTCAACAGGGATCTGAGAGTGCTCGAAGTTTATCTCTCGAGCAGCCTATGATGGCTTCGAGACTTCGGCCCAGGTAGCCACGGCAGGCATCGGTGCACGCCATCAGGCCTGGCTACAGTCATCGGTCCTGGAGTCATGGGTGCAGGACAAGTTAGTAGATGTTCCTTGCCGATGGGAAAAGCTTTTCGGTAAGCCCATGACTGAAAAGGCTGCAGAAATCGAGACTGAGACTCTCACCAGGACAAGGCTGTCCAGGAAGACTTCTGCCCCTTCTCAGAAAAAGAAGGGCTTGGGATAGAAGCCCTTTTTCCCAGAGGAAGGGTGCTGCCTACAAATCCTACCCTCAATATCAGGCCTCTCCAGCTCCCCAACAGGGTCAGCAGGCCAGGGGGCAGGGGCATGGGCCCCGTAGGCAGAAGACCCCCAAGCCACCAGCTCCAGCTCCTGCACAGCAGGGAGCAGGGTTTTGACTCCCACAGCATAGCCTCTTCTTCGCAGCTGGCTCCACTCAGCACGGGAGGTCGGCTGACCCTGTACGCCTACAGGTGGCCAGCCATCACAGGGGATACCTGGGTATTCAGCATAGTCCAAAAGGACTACATGCTCCACTTCCACCAGCTACCCCCCTCCTACTTTCTTGGGGATCCTCCAAGAATCCCTCTGCACAGAAACCTCCTCCTTCAGGAGTTGGCAAGTCTTCTAAAGGAACAGCCGGTGGAACCGGTACCTCACCACCTGGAAGGACAAGGCTTCTACTCCAGGTACTTCCTGGTACCAAAAAGGACAGGAGGCCTCCGGCCTATCCTAGACTTGTGAAACCTAAATAAGTTTCTGGAGAGGGAAAAATTCAAGATGCTTACCCTTGGGATACTGCTGCCCTACCTCCTGCAGGGAGACTGGCTATGCTCCTTAGACCTAAAGGATGCTTATACTCGCATCCTCATTCACCCAGACCACAGACAATAGCTCAGATTTGTGGTGGGAGGAAACCATTTTCAGTACAGGGTACTTCCCTTTGGCCTAACCTCCGCCCCCGGGGTTTTCACCAAATGCCTGGCGGTGGTGGCGGCGGTGGCGGCCTATCTCAGGAATCAGGGAATCTTTGTCTTCCCATACCTGGATGACTGACTCATCAGGGGCCAGTCTCTCCAAGAGGCCAGACAAGCCACTCTTCACACTGTCTCTCTTCTTCAGCATCTGGGCTTTGTCATAAACTACGCAAAGTCCACTTTGCTCCCCTTACAGAACCTAGAGTTTATAGGGGCAAGATTAGACACCCTGCAGGCAAGAGCTTACTTGCCCAAGGACAGGGCCCACAGACTGATGGACTTGGCGAACCAGTTCCAAAGCAATTCTCAGGTCTCCGCCAGGCGCTTCCTGCGGCTCCTGGGCCACATGGCATCCATGGTACATGTGACTCCGAATGCCCGTCTGCACATGTGGGCTGCTCATTGGTGCCTCAGAGCTCAGTGGGCGCAGGCCACAGGCAACCTCCGAGACAGAGTAAAGGTGTCCAAACCACTTTTGGACTCCTTACAGAGGTGGCTACATCTCCCAAACCTTCTCAGGGGGGGTACCTTTTCAGGCTCAAGCACACACAAGGGTGCTGACGACAGATGCTTCCCTAAAGGCTGGGGTGCACATCGCCAGGGCACGTGCATTCAAGGCGTCTGGTCTCCTCGGGAGGCCACACAGCAGATCAATCTTTGGGAGCTGCTAGCAATCCGCTTGGCTGTACAGACTTTTTCTCATGCTCTCTCTCACCAGTCTGTCTTAGTTCAAACAGGCAATCAGGTAGCAATGTTCTATGTGAACAAGCAAGGGGGCATGGGGTCCAGGCTCCTATGTCAGGAGGCGCAGGCCCTTTGCTCCTTTGCTGTCAAACAAGGCATGTTTCTCAAAGCAGTTTATCTACCTGGTCAGGAGAACTTCTTAATGGACAAGCTAAGCAGGATTCTCCAGCCCCACGAATGGCAGTTGAATCCACTGGTGGTCCAGCAGATCTTCCTACGATGGGGACTTCCATCCATCAATCTCTTTGCAAGTCCACTGAACCGTCAGCTGCCCAGGTTTTGCTCCAGACAGCCGCATCCCCTGAGAATGGCAGCAGATGCTTTTCTGATCTCTTGGTCTAAGGGCCTCCTGTATGCGTTTCCTCCCATGCCCCTGGTGGCCCGAACTCTGTTCAAGATTCTCCGGGACAAGGCCTCGGTGATTCTGGTAGCCCCCAGATGGCCGAGGCAACCGTGGTTTCCACTTCTGCTTCAGGTGGCAGTGGAAACTCCTTTCCCTCTGGGGTTGCAACACGATCTGCTGTCTCAAGATCAGGGTTCCCTTCTGCACACCAGTCCCGGGTCCCTCAATCTGATGCCCTGGCTGCTGAAAGGATAGTGCTAGCTTCTTTCCTTCTACCTAAGGAGGTTGAGGAGGTGGTCTTGGCCTCTAGGAGGCAGTCCACCAGAAAATCCTATGCCCTCAAGTGGTGTAGGTTCAGAATATGGTGTGCTCAGCGCAATGAAGATCCTTTCTCTTGCTTTGTGCCAGTAGTACTGCGGTATCTACTTTACCTGTCAGACCTAGGCCTTAAGTCTAACTCTGTTCGAGTCCACCTCGGTGCTCTCTCAGCACACCACACACCGGTCGAGGGACAGTCTGTCAGTTCATCCCTTGGTGTCCTGCTTCCTCAGAGGTCTGCTTCTTCTCAAGCCTCCGGTTCGTCCACCGGCGACTGAGTGGGATTTGAACGTGGTCTTGCAGCAACTTACTCGCCCAGCATTTGAGCCGATTGCTACTTGCCATTTGCGCTTTCTCTCTTGGAAAGCGCTCTTCCTGGTGGCTTTTACCTCGGCCAGACGTGTGAGTGAACTACAAGATCTGGTTTCTGATAGACCGTACACACGGTTCTATAGGAACAGGGTGGTCCTACGGACCCATCTGAAGTTCCTTCTGAAAGTGGTCTCCTCTTTCCACCTCAACCAGGAGGTGGTTCTTCCAACCTTCTTTCCCAGGCCGCATACTAGCCGGGCTGAAACAGTATTGCATATCCTGGACTGTAAGAGGGCGTTGTCTTTTTACATAGAACGTACGAGGGAGCATCGAAGGGCCACTCATCTCTTCATCTCCTTTGACCCTAATAAACTAGGGTTACCTGTCTCCGAGCGTAAGTTGTCCACTTGGGTAGCAGATTGTATCGCCTGGGCGTACAGGGCAGCTGACCTCCCCTTGCAGGGTCGAGTCACGGCCCACCGTGTCAGGGCGAAAGCCGCGTCAATAGCTCATCTCTGCTCTGTTCTGTTGTCGGACATCTGCCAGGCCACTACTTTGGTCGTCAAGCCAGACTTTTGCAACCCACTACTGCCTCGAGAGAGAGAGTCCTGAAGGGACAGTGCTTTCGGACAGGTGGTACTCCGTAATCTCTTTAAGGTTTAGGCAACTCCTACCCTCGGCCCTTGTGTTGGGCTACCGTACGGGGGCATTCTCAGAGGATATTCTTCTCACAAATGCTGCGGCTCCTGAGAGGGAGCCATTTTTCAGCTTAGGGTTCCGGTAGCCTAGAGCTGGGGAATCCCATATGTGAGGACTGACTTCCTGCTTGGTCCTGGAGAAAGAGTAGTTACTTACCTGTAACAGGTGTTCTCCAGGAGCAGCAGGAATCAGTCCTCACGACCCTCCTTCCTCCCCTGGAGTTGCAGTCATTTACTTCATTTTGATTTTTTGTTGTCTTTTAGCTATGTCATCAGACTGAGCAAGATGGCACCCTTGGGCGGGAAGGGGACTGCGCATGCACGCTGCATTCCCAAAGGCTTTCTTTGAAAGCTGGGGAAATGCTCCGCACGGGGGCTCCGTCGGTGCCAACGTCACCCATATGTGAGGACTGATTCCTGCTGCTCCTGGAGAACACCTGTTACAGGTGAGTAACTACTCTTTCTGCGCAGCCCATCAGACATGTCTGTCGCCCCCCCCCCCCGAAAAAGATGGTGAGTTTTGTCTTTTTTGCTTTCTCTGTTAGCGTACTGGTGCAGTTTCCCGTTCACCTTGGCATCCCATCCCCTAATTCTTCTTTCTTTTTTCTTACTTTTTCATTTGGCATGGGTTCATGCCTTTTTCCTGACTAGTCCCGGTGAGTTTGACCTCGTAGGGGCTGTCTTCCCTGCCATGGCCTTGGCCAGCGGCTGTAAGCCGAGCAGCTGCTGCACTCATAATGTCGCGCATAGATCCGCACAACTGCTGCATTCGATGCCTCAGGCTAGACCACGATGCGTTGGTCTGTGATCTCTGTAAGCATATGACTCCAAAGGCCCTCAGGAAATGTCAGCAGCAGCATGAGTTGATGTTTCAGAAGACCAACTCAGCCCTGGAATCTTCTGGGAGAACCCACTCAGAGACACCTTCAAGCACCTGTAGAGACCATACGGCCTTGGAGCCCCAGGACCATGGAACCTATGGCTAGAGCTCCTGTGTCAAGGATTTTGCCAAGAAGGGCTGGAAGACCTTGAGGACCCTGTTGGGCTACGAGTCAGGGAAAATGGATAAATCCCAAGAGTCCTGGTCTCACAGTCCTCAACAGGAGGGCGACAGTGAGGAGCGGCTGTCCAAGTTGCCTCGCTGAGAATTGTCCACATCCCGGGACTGGTCTCGGACCCCCAAGGCCATCCTTGTCGAGGACTTGTCCTTGACAAAATACTCTGTGCTGATGCCGAAGGCTGCGGAGCCATCTGATCGCAAGGCCAGAATGGTGGCCTTGGAGCGCAGTTGGTCTGCCTTTATGGCCCAGCAGTGGGCTCTGATACCTGGTTTCCCCCAAGTCATAACTCGCAACATCCGGACTCTCTGCCGCGAGGGACTCCCCAGAGTTCGAGCCGATCTTTGAGCACCACCAGCCTTGAGAATTGCCTCTGCTGCGGTCCTGGTCCTCGGGGCCTGCCGTGTCCCAGAGGTTCTCAGGGTCTAACCAGCACCCTGAATCCCAGAGGACCCCCGATTCCTTCTCTGAGCCGGACTCTGATTGGGGGACAGAGGGCGATGAGTCCCTGGATACCTACTGTCACCGTGACATGCCCTCAGACCCGTTGCCTCTGGAGTCACATTGCCGATCTAGGATATCGCCTTCCTAGACTTTGTGCGTGACATGGCCAAAGCTCTGACCTGTACCACAGAGTTGGAGGACTCTTACATGGAGGACCTCAACATCCTCCAGTATGAGGCCCCCCAAAAGAGGCACTCGATACTCTTTCCACCCAACCTGGAATGACTGCTCTTCCACATGCTGTAGACCCCCACATCAGTGCCAGTAGTTAACAGGTGGCTGGTCTCAATGTACCGGATCCACCAGAGCCCTGGCTTCCAAAAAGCCCAACTGCCTCACAACTCCATGGTGGTGGAGTCTGCCATGTGGAGGCTCAAGAGCCCAGAAAATGCACTTCTTGGGAGGCCCACACCATGGGCAGAAAGTGCTTCCAGGGCTCAATGATTGTTTGCCAGATCCAGGCTTAGCAGTTGTTCATGGGCATGTACCTTCAAGACCTGGCACAGGAGCTCGCTGGATTCTTGGCTGGTCTCTCGGAGGAACCCCCTCCAGCATTTACAGACCCCCTGGCCTTGGCAGTCAGGAGTGCTCCAAGTATATCCCTCAAATGGCATATGATGGCTTTGAGTTGACAGCTAGAGTAGCTGCGGCAGGCATTAGTACCTGGCGCCAGGCTTGGCTACAGTCCTCCAATCTGGAGCAATGGGTCCAGGACAAATTGGTTGACGTCTCTTGCTGTGGAGAGAATCTCTTCGGTAAACCCATGACAGACAAAGCTACCGAGCTGGAGTCTGAGTTCCTGACTAGGACCAGGCTCTCCAAGAAGACTGCTGATCCTTCCTGGAGGAAGGCTTTGGGTAGAAAGCCCTCATACCCAAAGAAGAGGAATGCTTATGTAAACTACTCTCAATATCAGACCTTCCTGCTACCCAGCAGGGCCAGCAGGCCAAGGGACAAGGTCATGGCCAATGTAAGCTTAAGATCCCCATATCCTAGCTTGTGGCCCCGGCGCAACTTGGAGAGGGCTTTTGACTCCTTGGCATAGCTTCTCTTCCCCCAGGAGGCAAAGCCCTGTAGCACACAGAGGGGCATCTGGTGCTCTTTGCCTACAGGTGACCGTCCATTACCTTCGGGTGGTGAGAGAGGTTACCTCCTCCACCAGACATCCCTACCATTCTTCCTGGGAGAGCCCCCAAGGACTCCCCTCCATTGGGACCTGCTCTGGCAGGAACTTGCAGACCCTCTGGAGAACCAGGCGGTGGAACCTATCCCAGCCCACCTCAGGGGCACAGGGTTCTACTCGCACCATTTTTTAGTATCAAAAAGGGCCAGAGGGTTCTGCCCCATCCTCGACCTGCGGGACCTCAACAGATTCCTGGTGAGGGAAAAGTTCCAAATGCTCTTTTGGAACATTGCTGCCATACCTCCAGCAGGGAGAATGGCTTTGCTCCTTGGACCCAAAGGATCGTACATACACATCCTCATAAACCCCCTACACAGGCAGTACCTTCGCTTTGTGGTCAGGGGAGAACATTATCAGTACAGAGTGCTACCCTTTGACCTGGCCTCTGCCCCAAGGGTATTCACCAAGTGCCTGATGGTGGTCACAGCCCATCTCAGACTCCAGGGGGTATTCGTCTTCTCCTGTCTGGATGGCTGGCTCGTAAAGGGCAGCACGGCTGTCGAGGCCTGTCAGGCGATGGCATGCACCATTCTCATGCTGGAATGCCTCAGCTTAGTCATAAACTACCCAAGTCCCATCTCCAGCCAGCCCAGGACCTGGAGTTCAGAGGGTCCTGCCTGCACACTGCCCAAGCCATGGCCTTTCTCCCTTGGGACAGGGTCCTACATCTCCAAGTGCTTGCCATAAGCACACTGTGACACCGCTCAGCATCGGCCCGCCTCATGCTCCACCTGCTGGGACATACAGCATCCATGGTGCATGTCACTCCAGATGCTCGCCTGCGGATGCGGAGGGCCCAGGCTATGGGATGCTTGCGAGACAGGGTGCTCATCACCTGTCCCCTGGCTCACTCTCTCGACTGGTGGCAAAACCTCCAGTGTCTACTGGCTGGGATGCCCGTCCAGCCCCCCGTACCCCAAAGGATCCTCACTACGGATACCTCCAAGCTGGGATGGGGAGCACATTGCGACGACCTCTGCACTCGGGGCAGCTGGTCACCAATGGAGAGGCTCAAGCATATCAACCTCCTGGAGCTTTGAGCTGTAGCCTTAGCCCTCCAGGCATTTTGCCACCACCTGTAGTACCAGGTGGTGCTGGTTCAGACCGACAACCGGGTGGTGGTGATCTAAATAAATAAGCAGGGGGACACAGTTTCGGTCTTGCTCTGCCAGGAAGCAGTGAGCCTTTGCTCATATGCCAGCAGCAACAGGATTCTTGTGTGGGCAGTTTACCTCCTGGGCCAGGACAACACCCTGGCAGACCGGCTCAGCCAGGTCCTCCAGCCACACAAGTGGAAGCTGGATCCCAGGGTGATCGGCCAGCTTTTCCAGCTCCTGGAAGCTCATGAGGATGGGGACCTCTTTGCCAGTCTGGCCAGTGTACAACTGCCCTGCTTCTGTTCCGGCAGCCACACCCCTCCTGAATGGCGATGGCAGATGCATTTCTTTTTTTTTTTATTTTTTAAATTCTTTATTTTCGTTTTATAACAACAAAGGAAAAGGAAGACATACAGCTAAAAGACAGATACATAAAGTGTAATACATACATCAAAGTAAACCCCTGCCACCCCCCTCCCCCCTGCTTCTTCTCTAGAAAACTAATCATTCCCGAAGCGGGCGTGTATTTACATTATTGTATTACAAAACCTATCGGTGATCTAAAACATGATGAGTGCACATTAAACAGGCATATCGGAACAATGAGCAGATTGTACATAATCATTGAGCAACTGCCATTTAGACAAGCGAGAGTGAGTTTGGGCATGGGGAATAGCTCTCCGAGGTATCTGCTCATATTTACTATATAAGCAGACGAGGTTCCACCATTCATTGACGGTAAGTCGAGAGCTATCCTTCCAATGCCTCGTGATTAAGCATAGGGCTATACCCAGCATGAAATCAAGGAGAAAGCGACCCTTCTTAGGAAGAGAGGGGACCTCCGCCACAGAGCGGAGTCCCACAATCTTCCAAGAGAGAGGTTCGTGAAGGTATAAGATAAATTGAATACAACCCCAAACCCGCCCCCAATAAACCTGTAGTTGAGGACATTCATAAATAACATGAGCGAAGGTTCCCACAGCAGTATGGCAAGACCAACACTGGTCCCCAGCAGTTGTGTTCCATTTGGCTATTTTTCTGGGGTATAAAAGCAGCTGTGTGCAAAAAGAAGAGAGTTTGGGTAGCAGAGGCAGACCGGGAAACCCGCACTACTTTGCTCCAGAAAACGCTCCATTGCACAGGGGTTAAAGTGGTTTGCAGTTCGCGCTCCCAGGCCTGTTGGGCTTTGAAAGTGGCCGTGCTATGCGAGACTAGGATTTGTGAGGGGAAGAGAAGAAGGTAAAGTCAAGCTCATTGGGGTGTAGTAACCTCCATAGATCAACTAAGGCAAGATCTTTGATCAGGGAGGTAAGCGTGGTGTGACTCTTGGGGGGACCACTTGTCCTAGGCGGCTGTTTGTCAATCAGGGGATCAAGGACTAGATTGAAATCCCCCCAATTATCAATAAAGTATTAGCAGAGGCCTGCGCAACCTGAGCAATGGTAGCAAAAAAGGCAGGGTCATCCCCATTAGGAGCGTAAAGGCATATACATGTAACTTCAAGGCTACCTATCTTGAGGTGAACTCTGGACCATCTACCTTCTGTATCTGAGCTAGTCGCAATAATAGTAGCATGCAAAGATTTACTAACCAGTATGGCAACCCCATATTTCTTGGAAACGGCTGGGGAATAGGCGGCCACCATGTAAAGTTTAATATTGAGTTTAAGAGTTTCCTTCGAATTTAAATGCGTTTCTTGGAGAAAATCAGATCCGCAGCTTCTTGACTTAGGTAGCTTAGGATTTTCTTCCGTTTTATCGGATTATTGATTCCTTTTACGTTCAATGAGAAAATCTTACATGGTGCCATCAATCGGTAATGGACATTTTAGGTAGGGCGCTTGAAAACATACAACATAATCAGAATCTGTGCAACAATGACATAATCACCGAAGATGCTGGCTAATACACCCCATATTGAAAAGTATGTACATTGTATCTTAGAGAAGAAGCAAAACCCCCAAAGAATATGGCGACCAGATGTCTGCGGGAGGAGGCCCTAGAGAGGAAATAGAAAGACGTGAAGAAGAGAAAAGAAACACCAGAGTCCATAATTAACACTGTCTCTGATATTCATCGAGGCTACTGTGGGTAGATGGAGTCGGGTCACAGATATCATCAAAAGTAAGGCAAACAAACTGCCCTCGCCAGACTCTTTGCTGGGCTGCAGCAGATCCAATATGGCAGATACAGCGGATATGAGAATACTTGCAGGAATATTCTGGAAGTCAGCGCATCAAGTCGGCTTCTTTGGAATCCAAAAACTCTGCTAGTAGATCAGGGTCCTCAAATGTTCTTGTCTGATTGTGAAGCGTGACTCGGAGCTTGGCCGGGTACATCAGACCATAGCGTGCTTGTAGTTGTTGAAACCTCGGCCGAAATTCCAGAAAGCGCTTTCGGCGGTCGACCGTGGGTTTAGCCAAGTCAGGATAGAAGGAGATCTTGTGGCTCTCAAACTCCATATGGCCCTTTGCCCGAGAGGCACTTAGAATTTGCTCCACGTGTTGATATCTCAAAAGTCGAAAGATGATAGGCCGCGGGGTCTTCCTGTTGAGCGTTATGCTTGTGGGTACACGGTGAGCGCGATCGATCTCCAAATCTTTGGTAAAGGTGATTTGGAGCAGGGAAGGGAGGGTTTTGCGTAAAAACTCTTTCATGTCTCCCGATTCCGCTCCCTCCGGTATGCCCACGAGTCGTATGTTGTTGCGACGCGCTCTATTATTGCCATCTTCCACTTCTTTCTGTAGAGCCCGCACCTGACGTTCAACTTTGTCGAGTTTGGACAACCGGGCCGCATGGGAGTCCAATATGCTCTCCATTTTGTCCTGACGCGAAGAAAGCCCTTCTAGCTTGCTTTGCAGCACCCCAAGATCTTCCCGCAGCGCTCGAAGTGCTTCACCGTTTGACTGCACGAGGTTTTTGACCCCTTTAATCTCTGCGAGGATTTCCTGCTGCATTTCGGGGCCCTCGCGCAAGGCCAGCCCCTTCTGCGGGGACGGGGGTTCAGTTTTGGAACGTTTGCCGTGAGAAGCCGCTGGAGATCCAAATTCCAGGCGCGTGGGTTTGGTCCCCGCCATCTCATCAATGTGCCCCAGCAAGATCAGAGTAGAAGTTCCAAGTATGTACGGTGTTAATTCAGGATTCTGAGTAGGCCTCTCGGGAGCCTCAGCGTTATGCGACCATCCCGCTGGACATCAGGCTCCGCCCCCTCGACCATCCCCGGCAGATGCATTTCTGATCTCTTGGCGGAGGGCCTCCTTTATACCTTCCCACCCACACCATTGATCGCCAAGACCCTGTTCAAGGTCCAGCGTGACAGGGCCACAGTGATCCTGTTAACCCCACGATGGGCCAGGCAGCAATGATTTCCCCTGCTCCTCCGCCTGGCCACATCACCCCAATTCCCCTGGGGTGCAACCCAGGCTTAATGATGCAGGAAGAGGGCATATTCCTGCACCCCAACCTGGGGTCTGTGACACTCATGGCCTGGCCGCTGAAAGGATAGCCCTAACCCCTTTCATTCTCTCTGTTGAAGTGGAGGAGGTCCTCCTCACTTATTGCAAAACCTCCACTCGTCTGGATACGCCTTCAAGTGGCAGACGTTCTCTGGTGTGCGGAGTGTTGGGTCAACCCCCTCTCCTGCTCCTTTCAGCTAATGCTGCAGTACCTACTTCATCTGTCCCGGGCAGGGCTGAAGTCTAATTCCGTAAGAGTGCACCTCAGCGCCCTCACAGCGCACCACCATCTCATTGAGAACAAACCCCTCTGTTCAACCCCTTGTGTTTTGATTCTTGAGGCAGCTCCTTCTGTTGAAGCCACCCATCCACCCACCGGTGATGGAGTGGGACCTTAACATCATGCTCTCCAAGCTCACCGTACCACGTTTTGAGCCTCTCGGCTCCTGCCATCTCAAGTATCTCTCCTGGAAGGTGGTGGTCCTCATGGCACTCGCCTCTGCCCTCAGAGTCAGTAAGCTCCAGGTGTTGGTGGCAGAACCACCATATATGAGGTTCTATAAGAGCATGATCATGCTCCTTATGTACCCTAAGTTTCTACCCAAGGTGGTATCTCCGTTCCACCTCAACCAGCAAGTGGTGCTCCCAACCTTCTTCCCGCAGTCTCAGGTAAGCAGGGCGGAGGCAGTTTTCCACACAGTGGACTGTAAGCAGGCGCTCGCTTTTTATCTCAGGCGCTCCCAGGAGCACCGCCGAGCTTTTCAGCTCTTTGTTACCTACAACCTGAGTCGGTTGGGAGCTGTGGTCTCTAAGTGGACCCTGTTCAACTGGGTCACTGCATTGCCTTTGCATATGAGCAGACTGGTCTCACTGGCATGCCGGGTCACGGCATACTGTGTCTGGGCTATGGCGGCCTCTGTAATGAACTTGTGCTCCGTTCCCTTGTCAGACTGCCACCTGGCCTTCAGTCCACACTTTGGCAGCTCACTACTGTCTGGAGAGAGAGTCCCATCGGGACAGTGCCTTCGGCTAGGCAGTACCCCCTCATTTCTTTGGGTTATAGGCAGCTCCGGTCCTTGGTGTGTTCAGGCCTCTGGGGCATTGGCTCCTCACTGGGCACTTGGGCCGCTCGGGAGTCTGTTATCTCTCGACTCATTGCTCCTGCTCATGGTTCTGCCTTTTTCTGGTCACCAGTGAGCCTTTTACAGGTTCTTGATAGCCTGTAGCTGGGGAGTCCCATATGTGAGGACTGACTGCCTGCTTGTTCCCTGAGAAAACTTAGTTATTCAACTGTAACAGGTGTTCTCCGGGGACAGCGGGAATCAGTCCTCATAACCCTCTCTCCTTCCGTGGAATTGCTTTTCATTTTAGCTGTCTTCTGCTATGATATCTTACTGCGGCAAGGTGGCGTGCTTGGATGGGATGAGGACTATGCATGTGTGGTGCATTTCCTAGTGGCTTTCTTTGAAAGCTGGGGAGAGTTTACTGTGCAGGCTTAGTTGGCGCTGACGTCACCCATATGTAAGGACTGATTCCTGCTGTCACCGCTGAATACCTTTTACAGGTGAGTAACTACACTTTATCTGCGCACAATGGGCATGTTAATCTTTCTGCATTTGTCCATTTTGTTAGTGATTACAGTAGTCTTTACACAGTTTGGTAGATAGTCCCCCCATTTTCTCGCCCATGCGCACATACCTCAGATCCCTGAAATAGCAGTGGAATTTTTGATTGTGATCACTTTTGGTCATAACATTAGTAACTAATTCCTTAATTTCAGCTGAGTTAAATCATAAGAACATAGGAATTGCCATACTGAATCAGACCAAAGGTCTGTAAAGCCTGGTATCCTTTTTCCAAGTATGACCAATCCAGGTTACAAGTACCTGGCATAATCCTAAAAAGCAGGCAGTTCCATGCTGTGGATCCCTAGAGATAAGCAGTGTTTTTTCCCCAGATCTATGAGAGGGCATTGAGTCACATAGGATTAAAGTTTTTCAGGAAACAAGATATGCTGTAGAATCCCTATGGATAGAAATTTCATGTAAAAAGGGGAAGGCAATGGCAGTGGGGGTGTACTACTGACTGCCTGGCCAGAATGAACAAATGGATACTGAAATGCTGAAAGAAATCAGGGAAGCTAACAAAAGTTACAACACAGTAATGATGGGTGATTACAATTACCTGGGCATCGACTGGGTCATTGTCAAAGCAGGACATGCTAGAGAGCGAAAGTTTCTAGATGAAATAAATGACTGCTTCTTGGAGCAGCTGGTTCATGAACCAACAAGAGGGGAAGCTATTTTGGACCTAGTCCTTAGTAGCATGCAGGATCCAGTGCAAGAGATAAGGATGTTGGGGACACTTGGCAATAGTGATTATAGCATAATTGTATTTGATTTAATAAATGAAAGAAGCATTGCAAAGAAATCCACACTTCTACCATTCAGCTTTCAAAAGGGAGACTATGATAAAATTAGGAAAATAGTTAACAAAAGACTAAAAGGAGCAGCTGCAAAGGTTAAATATTTACATAAAGTGTGGACATTGTTTAAAAATACTATCTTGGAAGCCCAGAACATATGTATTCCACGCTTTAAGAAAAGTGGAAGGAAGTCCAAAAGACTACCAGCATGGATTAAAGGTGAGGTCAGAGAAGCTGTTGCTTCCAAAAAAGCAACTTTCAGGAAATGACAGAAGGAGCCAAATGACAAAAACTGGGGAAAAATCATAAGCAATGACAAGTTAGATGCAAGGCATTGATAAGTCAGACAGAGAGAATTTGTTAAAAAAAAAAAAAAAAAGCTAGCCATAGAAGCAAAAATGCATAATAAAATTTTTTTCAAGTACATTCATAGCAAAAACTGTGAGACGGACAATTGGACCATTGGATGACAGAGGAGTAAAAGAGGTGCTAATTGAAGACAAGGCCATAGTGGAGAGACTGAATGAATTCTTTGCTTCTGTCTTTACTGAAGAAGATGTAGGGAATTTACCTTTGTCTGAAATGGTTTATAAAGGTGATGGATCAGAATAATTGAAATGAATATCGATAAACCGGGAAGATGCATTACAACTATTTGATAAACTGAAGAGTAGCAAATCACCTGGACCGAGTGGTATTCATCCAAGGGTATTGAAAAAACTGAAATATGAGTTTGCAGACCTACTATTAGCAATCTGTGAACTACCATCAAAATCATCTATAGATCAAATTTGCAGATGAGACAAAATTATTCAAAGTTGTTAAAACAAGAGGATTGTCAAAAATTGCAAGATGATCTTAATAAATTGGAAGACTGGGCGTCCAAATAGATTAAATTTAATGTGGACAAGTGCAAACTTATGCACCTAGGAAAGAAAAACCCAAACTGTGATTACACAATGCAAGGTTCCACATTGAGAACCACTACCCAGAAAAAGAGTCACGTCATTGTGGATAGTACATTGAAATCTTCTGCCCAGTGTGCAGTGGCGGCCAAGAAAGCAATTAGAATGCTAGGAATCATAAGGAAAGGAATGGAGAATAAAACAAAGTATATTATAATGCTTCTGTATCATTCCATGGCTTGACCGCACCTTGAATATTGTGTGCAATTCTGGTCTCCATATCTTAAAAAGGATATAGCTGAATTAGAAAAGGTACAGTTGAGAGCCACCAAAATGGTAAAGGGGATGGAAGGATACCCCTATGAGGAAAGGCATAAAAGGTTAGGGCTCTTCAACTTGGAAAAGAGAAGTCTGAGGGGAGATATGATTGAAGTCTATAAATTAATGAATGGAGTGGAACAGGTTAATGTAGATTGGTTGTTTACGACATCAGAAAGTAGAAAGACTAGAGGACATGCAATGAAGCCACAGTGTAACCCATTTAAGACAAATAAGAGAGAATATTTTTTTTCACTCGAAATGTTATCAAACTCTGGAATTCATTACTGGAGGATGTAGTAAAAGCAGTTAGTGTAGCTGGGTTAAAGAAAGGGTTGGACAAGTTCCTGGAGGAAAGGTCCATAAACCATTATTAGAGGACCCAGGAAATCCAGTGCTTACCCCAGGATGAGCATTGTGGAACCTGTGGACTTTGGTTACCCATTATGTATATAAAAAAAAACAAAAAACACCTGCTGAAGTCTTTAACAAATCTTACACAAAAACTCCAGCTATCAATTCCTTCTCACATACCAAAGTTATAATCAAGGTCCCTGAAGAATAGCCCTTTATAATCAAAAGACTAACTTCCCCGTCTTTGGAAGAGGTTGGTTTGTCCATTAATACTTTTTAAGCATTTAAAGGTCTGAATCATATCTCCCCTGTCCCTCCTCTCCTCCAGACTGTACATATTTAGGTCTTCAAGTCTCTTCTCATAATCCTTCTGACGCAGGCTCCAAATCATTTTGGTCTCCTTTCTCTGAACTGCTCCCAGCCTTTTTATATCCTTTGCAAGATATGGTCTCCAAAACTGAACACAATATTCCAAGTGAGGCCACACCAGCGACTTGTACAGTGGCATTAGTACCTCTTCCTTTCTGCTGGTATTTCCTCTCTGTATGCAACCCAGCATCCTTCTGGCTTTTGCCACTGCTTTGTCACACTGTTTTGCCACCTTGAGATCGTCAAACATTCACTCCGAGGTCCTTCTGGTCTGTGCACACCAATCTCTCGCCCCCTATCATATACAATTCCCTTGGATTTCTGCTTCCCAAGTGCATGACACTGTACTTCTTCACATTGGTCTAATGCTTGACAGTTAAGATTTATTCTTCCAGCTTTTGTAGATCTTTCCTCATGTTATCCACTCCCTCAGGGGAGTCCACTCTGTTGCAAATTTTGGTGTCATCTGCAAAAACAAACAGCAAACTCTGAAGCAATGACGAAAGCCTCCTATTAATATCTTTTTGTCAGAGCAATCATTCAAAAGAGCGAGGAATCGAATCCTACCCCTCACCGTAATTGTTCCTTTTATTAATTTAAAAAACCAATGTGACATTTAAAACACTTAGCTGCAGAGTAGACTTAGCTGCAAACGAACTTCATCATGAGCTGGAGAATACTACAGAATCTATGATGAGCATGAACGACGAGGCACGTTTCGGGTCAAAAATGCCATGATCCTGCATCAGGTTGAATGAGTTGCCTTAGTAATAATAGCTTCAATGTCCAAAACAAACGGAGCCTTTCAACTTTTATAAGAACCGGTGTGTGACGTAGACGCTGTCGATTTAACAATTGCTGCCAAGAACCAATCACAGCGAGGGAAAACACTAGAGATAAGGGATTGGTTGGATGAAGCAATCTTTTATATCCAAAAGAGGTAATAATGCTGAATCAAGTAATGCTATACCATTCCAAATAAGTATTCAAACCAGAGGGGGAGACTGACCCCAAAGTGTAAATCCATCGTTGCTCCAACTTCTGCAGTTTAGAGATCCGATCTCCTCCTCTAGGATCCACTGGGACACCGTCCACCACTCGCCAGCGGAGCTGTTCAAAAGTGTGTGCTTTCTTCAAACAGTGCTCTACCATAGGCGCTGCAAGATTTTTTGTGCGAAGCCGAGAGGCGTGCTCACCTAAACGGACTTTGACACTCCATGTAGTGCGCCCGATGTAATAAAGGGAGCAGGGACATTGGATCAAATACACCACAAAAGTAGAATCACATGTGGTATGCCACTTTGATTTATAGACGATCGAAGTATGAGCATCCATCCAAATGGGCCCTACTATGGCCTACATGCAATAGCGGCATGAGCCGCATTCAAAGTGGCCCGGGTCCTGATGAAAAAAAAAAAAGTTCATGCTCATCGTAGATTCTGTGGTATTCTCCAGCTCATGATGAAGTTTGTTTGCAGCTAAGTCTACTCTGCAGCTAAGTGTTTTAAATGTCACATTGTTCCTTTTATTAATTTCAAAAAACAATCACGGCGAGGGGTAGGATTCGATTCCTCCCTCTTTTGAATGATTGCTCCGACAAAAAGATATTAATAGGAGGCTTTTGTCATTGCTTCAGAGTTTGCTATTTGTATTTCACTCTGAAAGAGGGTTTTTCTGTCATCTGCAAAAAGACAGACTTTTCCATTCAGCTCTTCGGCAGTATCACTCACAAATATATTGAAAGTACTGGTCCCAGGACCGAACCCTGGGGCACACTGCTAGTCACCTTCCTTTCATTTGAGTGAGTTCCATTTATCGTCACCTTCTGTTGTCTGTCGGTCGACCAATTTCTGATCCAGTTCACCATCTTGGGACCCATCCCCAAACTGTTGAGTTTGATAAGCCTCCTATGAGGAACAGTATCAAAGGCTTTGCTGAAATCCAGGTAGATCACATCCATCGCATGCCCTTGATCCAGTTCTCTGGTTATCCAATCAGATTTGTTTGGCAAGATTGTCCTTTGGTAAAACCATGTTGCCTCGGATCATGCAACCTGTTGGTTTTGAGGAAATCCACTATTCACTCTTTCAGGAGCGCCTTCATTACTTTTCCCGCCTCCAAGGCTTACTGACTTGTAGTTTGACACTAATTCCCTATTACCACTTTTGTGGAGACGTACCACATCAGCCCTTCTCCATTCCTGTGAAAATTCTCCTGTCTCCAAGGGTCTATTAAAACATCATTTAACAGCCCTGCAAGAACCTCTCTGAGTTCTTTCAGTATCCTGGGATGACACATTTCACTTTCTTAAAAGCAGAAGGAGAAAGGTGATATGGGCAAAATAAAACAGGAATAATGGGAGCAAAATACTACAGGCAGTGAGGTAGTTGGGTTGCTGCAAGCAGGTTAGAAGTCACCTAGAAACCAGTCAACTCGCTGCCATGTAGGAACCTAAGAGGCCAGATGCTCTTTTAACAGAGCTATGTGGCAGAACTTGGGTGGGACTAAATATGGTTACCTATCCAAACCAGTAGACAACCAGTGCAGAAGACCACTAAAGCTGGCTGTCCTAGAATGATTATGCTTCTATGCCTGAGAGCCAGGATATATCCTTACAATGTGGACAAGAATAATTGGGCAAATTGGATGGGTCAGTTCTATTTCTGGTGGTAACCAGATCCTTTATGTAGTAATAGGTTTCTTAAGTACAGTTATGTGTTAGTACACTGTATTACATGCTGTGCCAAAGATGTATTAGTGCTTTTCCCCAGCATTTATAAACTTTTAGTCGTTTAAATTGTCATAGCACAACAAACTGCAATGCAATGTGTGTCTTCGAGTCAGTGCTGACTCCTGGTGACCCAGCAACTCCTGGGTTTTCTTGCCAGTGTCCAGAAGTAGGTTGCCGGGCCTTTCTTCTGAGACAGTGAAGGGTTAAGTGACTTGCCCAAAGCCACATGGAGTGGTAGTGGGAATCTAACCCTGGTCTCTTGGTTAATAAGCCAGTGCTCTTATCATTAGACTACTCCTTGCACAACAAACTATCATACTGTTTTTGAAAAAATAGTTTTGCCTGAAGAAAGGAAACTCTTGTGGTCTTAAGATGCCCATATGCTGTGGCATATTTTTAGGACAATCCTTATGCTGGATCAACAAAAGTTAAGTCAACCAGCAAAATATCCAGTTAGTTCTTTTTTGAGAGATGGGGGATATCCAAAATAGAGGATATTAAATGAATCTAGGATGGAAACAAATATAAGTACACCTATATCTCCAGGAACAAGCAGGAATGTAGTCTTCACATATGGGTATCGTCGGTACCGACGGAGCTTGTGCGGGAATGCTCCCCAGCGTCCAATAGGAAAGCTTTTGGGAGCACCCCACAGCGCCTGTATGCTGCCTTCCCGCCATTCCAACTCTCCCTCTTCAGTTCTTCATTTTCCGCGGAGCCGACAGGTTGCATACCCTGTCACCACAGAAAATTCTTTTACTTCTTTGTTTTTTGTGTTCGCATCTGCCTTCATTCGACGCCTACCGGTACCGCCGGTTCTCTTTTCTTCTTTACTATAAAAAAAAATATGTATATATATTTTCTGAAGTACTTTCTTCAGAAGCCTTTTCCCTCTTGGTGCTAGGCGCCATTTTGGGCACTAGGCCCATTTTTCTTTTACAATGGAAAAATCAGTTACTGGTTTTAAAAAATATTCTAAGTGTGGCGATACCATATCCGTCACCGACACCCATGACTGGTGTCTCAAATGTTTAGGACTTGAGCACTCTCCATTGGATTGTCTCTTCTGTAGAAAGATGACCAAGAGGGGCCTGCAGAATAGAGCTGCAAAACTCGGTACTCATTTTGCCGCAGATGCGATGTCCGTTGTATCGACGTCTTCCAGGGCTTCATCTTCCTCCCATGGATCTCAGGTAACTAAACATAAGTCTGCAAAGACTAGCCAGTCCTCAAAGGGTAGATCTCCTTCAAAGTATCGAGATGCCATCGGTGTTGCCCTTGAGGAAAGTTCACCAGCAAAACAGCCCCGGCGGGAGGCTTCGGCTTCCAAAGCATTAACAGGGCTCCAGGATGTTCTCGAGGCTTCCACCTCTGCAGAACTACTGGTGCCATGCTCTGGGGTCCCGGCCGCTTCTACTGGTACCGACACCCAAGCATCGGCAGGAGCGATAGATCAAAGATTTCTCGCTATCGAACGCAGTCTAGCAACTCTTCTAATGGCTTCAGTATCGTTGAAACCGCTTCCGACCGTTCAACAGGCATCGGTACCGACACCAACGGCACCGGTCTCAGCAGGTATACCCCCCATGCCGAGTCTAGAGTCCATCCCTGGTATCGAAAGATCGGTACTGGGACACATCGATACTGACTTCGATCGATACAGGTACTGTGCCTTGCATGAACATCGGGATCAGAGATATTTTGAATCTTCCGATTCCGATAACTCCGATGACGCTGCCGATACCAGAGCACTTCTTCCAGAGGATCCATCTCCTTCTCCTCAGCGTAGAATGTCTCCTCCACAGGACATGTCCTTCCAGGATTTCATTCGTGATGTGGCTCGAGGCCTTGCAATCACAGTGGCTCCTGAAAAGGAGCCTAGGGCAGAAGAGTTAGAGATTCTTCAATACCCTAAAGTTCCTAAAGAGGCAGCTACTCTGCCCATTCATAAGATCCTTCATGATCTTATGCTGAGAATGTGGGAGACTCCTTTAACCACATCTCCACACTCTCGCAGACTCGATACCATGTACGGAGTTCCACCTTGTCCTGACTTTCAGAAGACTCAATTGCCACACCATTCAATGGTAGTGGAATCGGCCATGCGTAGGATAAAAGAGTACAAAAAGACATTCTTCCATTCCTCCAGGCCGCGAGTCCAGGACTCTCGATGCTTTTGGGGGTTGATGCTTTCAAGCTTCCATGCTCTCGGCTAGAATCAGCCGATACATCCTATACATGGGGATGTTCCTCAAAGAGGTTACAGGAGACTTGGAGCTTATGAGCCCCCTTCTTCCTGATGATAAAATACAGGATTTTCTTGCTCTGGTCAGACATGCTCAAGATATTTCCAAGTTTGTTAACCGTGCAGCCTTTGATGCACGTCGTATTGCCTGGCTTCAGGCATCAGACTTGGAAATCTGGGTAAAAGATAAAGTGGGCAAAATTCCTTGCACAGGAGAAAATCTTTGGCAAGAAAAAGCTAATGAAATTGACTCTGACAATATTACCTTGGACAGGTTGTCAAAGTCTACAGCCAACCTAGCAAAGAAAAGATCTAATAAAAAAACCCTTTTTCAACAAGAAAAATACGTTTTATCCTTCTTATACCCAGCAGGGTCACTGTCCAGTCCATGCTGCCCAAAAGGGACAACAGCAACAAACTAGACAATAGAAGAAACCAAAAGTCCCAAGAGCTCAGCAGGCTCAGCCTTCTCAGGGGCTTTGACTCTTTTCTAGAGAACTTAGCCTTCCTGCCCCCAGCAGGGTCCAGAACCCTCTGTAAGAAACATAACTTTTACACAATAACAGACTTCTCAGTGATGCAGGGTTAGTTTAATTAACCAGTTTCTTGCAAGAAAGGGTGAAATGCTTCAGTGAGCATAAGACAGTTCAATTCTCAAACCCCTGTCGCCAATCTTCTGAGTCAGGAGGTCACAATATTTCTTGCCCAGGGAGCAATAGAAGAGGTACCCATACCTCAACAGGGTACAGGATTCTATTTCCCCTATTTTCTTATCCCAAAGAAAACGGGGACACAGACCCATTTTGGACCTCTGAGAAATATCTGTTCCAAGAAAAATTCAAAATGATCTCTCTCGGAACACTTCTGCCATACCTTCAGAGTCAGGATTGGCTATGTTCTCTAGATCTAAAGGATGCTTATACTCATATACTCATCCATCCAGATCACAGGAAGTTCCTTTGATTCTTTTTCCAGGGAAGACACTTCCAATACAGGGTTCTTCCCTTCGGTCTGGCTTCTGCCCCAGGAGTTTTCACAAAATGCATGGCAGTAGTAGCTGCATTCCTATGGACTCTGGGGATATTCATCTTCCCTTACTTGGACGACTGGCTCAAGCACCCACAGCTCCAGAAGCCAACTCTGCTCTTACTCGCACAATGCGAGTTTTGCATTACTTGGGATTGGTCATAAACCTTCCAAAATCCCATCTCGCTCCTTCTCAGTCCCTAGAATTCATAGGAGCTCGCCTAGATACCAGACAATCAAGGGATTTCCTTCCACAGCCTCGCTGTCTTCGCATAGTGCAGCTAGCTTCCCAAGCAGCGGTAAAAACCTCCCTAACTGCTCGGGAAATGCTTCAGCTACTGGGACATATGGCATCCACTGTACATGTGGTTCCCTATGCTCGTCTTCACATGCGAGCAGCCCAGTGGACCCTATCCTCTAAGTGGACACAGGCCTCAGGTCGCCTGTCGGACAAAATAAGAAACTCAGAACGTCTTATTTCGTCCCTCCAATGGTGGCAATCGCTGGAAAACCTTTTCATAGGCTTTCCTTTCCAGCAGCCCCTATTCCAGGCCACTCTAACAGATGCGTCCCATTTGGGATGGGGGGCCCACCTGCACGATCTCTCCACCCCAGGGTTTCTGGACCCCAGAGGAGGCTTGTCTTCACATAAACCTCCTAGAACTCAGAGCAATCTTCCTTGCTTTTCGAGTATTCCAAGCCCAGCTCAGCTACAAGACAGTCCTAGTCCAAACCGACAATCAAATAGCCATGTTCTTTGTGAACAAGCAGGGCGGAACAGGCTCTCTGTCGTTATGTAACAAAGCTTTACAACTATGGGCACTCGCCAGAGAGCATCAAATTTGCCTCCTCGTGGTATATTTTCCAGGCATTCAAAACCTTTAGGCAGACAAACTCAGCCGAGTACTGCTGCCACACGAATGGTCTCTCCACTCGGACCAGATTGCCCGAGTATTCAAAATCTGGGGAACCACAGACATAGACCTCTTTTGCAAGTCCACAGAATGCCAAACGTCCCCGGTTCTGTTCCAGAATTCCGTCTCAAAACTGTCAGGACTTCCTCTATGCCTTCCCACCCATTCCCCTCATCCCCAAAACACTGTTCAAGCTTCAGAGAGACAGAAGTCGTATGATACTCATAGCTCCACGTTGGCCATGGCAAACGTGGTATCCTCTGCTTCTACATCTCTCTCGGGCTACACCTCTGGAGTTGGGATGCGCTCCAAGGAGAACGGGACGCTATGGCACCCAAATCCCCAGTCCCTGCATCTCAGGGCCTGGTTGCTGAAAGCCTAGAACTTCAGGAGCTCAACCTTTCTCAACAGGTAAAGGATATCCTTCAGGCTTCCAGAAAACCCTCCACAAGGCGATTATATGCCACCAAGTGGAAACGGTTTACCATATGGTGGTCTCAAAAGGGACTTAACCCTCTTGCGATACCTTTGGAATCGTTACTGGAGTATCTCCTTCATTTATCAAATTCTGGTCTTAAGACCAATTCAGCAAGAGTCCATCTTAGTACTATTACAGCCTCTTACAAGCCTCTCAATGGACAACCTATTTCCTCTCATCCACTCATAGCAAGATTTATGAGAGGTCTTTTACTAACAAACCTCCCATTAGACCACCACCATGGGATTTGAACCTTGTTCTTGGGCAGCTCATGAAACCGCCCTTTGAGCCTTTAGCCACTACAGCTCTAAAATTCCTTTCATGGAAGGTCATCTTCCTAATTGCAATCGCGTCTGCACGACGCATTAGTGAGTTACAAGCTTTAGTGGCTGATCCTCCTTATACAAGATTTCACCATGATAAGGTTGTTCTTAGGACACATCCTCACTTTATGCCAAAGGTGCTCTCGCCTTTCGACTTAAACCAAGCAGTTTACCTTCCTGTATTCTTTCCGAGGCCTCATGCCTCCAATGCAGAAAGGAGCCTTCATACCTTAGACTGCAAAAGAGCCTTAGCCTTTTACCTGCAAAGAACGCAGCAACATAGAAAATCTTCTCAACTTTTTGTTGCTTTTGATTCTAGTCTTTTGGGACTTCCAGTTTCCAAAAGAACTCTCTCTAACTGGATTGCACAGTGCATATCCTTCGCTTATGAGAGTAAGGGGTTTTCTCTCAAGGGCCATGTCACAGCTCACAATGTGAGAGCCATGGCAGTCTCTATGGCTAACCTTCATTCTGTGTCTATAGACAACATCTGCAGAGCAGCTACTTGGGCTTCAGTGCACACTTTTACAGCCCACTACTGTTTAGACAAGGACTCCCGTCGGGATGCCTTGTTTGGCCAAGCTGTTCTTCAGCATCTCTTTCAGACTTAATGCAACTTCTACCCACCGTCTGGGTTTGGATGCCAGAGATCCATGGGAGGAAGCATGACCCATCTCACCATGGGTTTGCAGCTTCCTGGGGCCATCTCCCTGGCATCTTTTAGCTGGGGAGTCCCCATATGTGAAGACTACATTCCTGCTTGTTCCTGGAGATAGCATAGTTACTCACCTGTAACAGGTGATCTCTGGGAACAGCAGGAATGTAGTCTTCACAACCCACCCACCTCCCCTTGGAGTTGTCTCTCTCTCTTTCTCTCTCTCCTTCTCTCCTTTGTCTCAGCTATAAACTCAACTGAAGAGGGAGAGTTGGAATGGCGGGAAGGCAGCACGCAGGCACTGTGGGATGCTCCCAAAAACTTTCCTATTGGACGCTGGGGAGCGTTCCCGCGCAGGCTCCGTCGGTACCGACGATACCTATATGTGAAGACTAAATTCCTGCTGTTCCCGGAGATCACTTGTTACAGGTGAGTAACTACGCTTTATCTTTAACAATTAATAGTTGTTCTCTTTTTATGTGTTTATGCAGTATGCTCAGAATGGTAGATGAGGACTATAAATTTTAAAATATGTATCTAAAGCAAGTGGGGAATATCTTCAGAGCATGGCTCATGGAATTCTTACCAACTCTTCTGCACGTGTATAAATGTGTATGTGCGCACCCGTGTATACTCACACTTTAGTTTGTATCTATGTTGCCTCTGTATTTGTGTCTATTTTGTCTGTTTTCCATGTGCTGTGTGTGTGTATTTGTGTGTTCTATGTTCTATCTCTTTTCGGTGTGGGTATGGATCTATAACTATGTATCTGTGATCAGGAGAGAGGGGCAGTTTGAAAGGTCAAATTCCTTAATCACTCTTTAAAAGTGAATCAGTGTATATATGCTGGAGCTGCTGGAGCTGCATGGGGCATGTTTTAATGAAAATACTTTTTTCTTCCACCCCTAGCACATGCTATAGCTTTATTTCTACAGAACAGAAATTTTCTCCAGCTTACCTCCTCTCTTCTGTTACTAGAGCAGACCTTCCCATTGATTAAATCCTACTCTTGTCTCTTACTAGAGCTGCTTTCAGTGTATTCCCCCTCCCTCTGTTTTTCTCTGGAATTCCTGGTCTCATCTTGCCCATTTTTATTCTTTCTAACCCAATGGAAGCTGAAAAGAATTATACAAAGGGGTCTGATCTGCCCATCTGTTGGAGGGCAAAATAACTCTACCAAAATGAAATGGGATGAAACTTGGCATGGGGGAAAACTGATGAAAAGGTACATTGAGTATGAAAATGGATTAGATTGGATGAGGGGTTCCAGAGAATACCCCTCCCTTTCATAGAAATGCACTGGGGTTTTTTTTTGAGGGGGGGGGATTCTAGCTTCTGTATTATATAAACTTACATACAGTGAACTATAGCACTTAAGGAATAGCACTTTTTAAACTGCCTCTCTCCTGTTCTCTATTCTTCCCAAAACCCAAAATATCTCCTCCAATTGTCCTGCCCCCAAAACTACTCTGCAGATGGGCCCCAACCCCCAAATTCTATCCACCTGCAATTGCTACCAACACCAAAAACTACCCAGCGCAACTGACCCACCACCTTGTAAACTCTCCCACTTGGCAATCTGCCCCCCCCCCCCCCCCGCAACTGATCCATTACCATACAAATTGTCCCCATCATTAAAATGTACCTCATACCACATGCACACACACACATAGAAGCATACCATATGCATGCACAAATCAAGGCAAACCACATGCACACAGGGATTGCACATAGTTCCCTACTTGTGATATACTGCATTTTAAGTTATTCAGCTGCATATTTCATTTATTTTCTTATTCCTACTGTAAAATCTACTAACTGAATTGAACTGCTTCCTATTGGTTGCTTGGTTTGTGTACTGACAACTAATATCTGTTGCCATGGATAAGGCTAGATGAAGGTACTGGCAAACTAGGAACATACCTAGGGCTCAAAGTTTAAGGGTGCACTATTGGATATTCTCAGGGCTCAGGTGGTTAGGGTGAACAACTGTCTGACTTTTCTCAGGATTCTACTGATTTTTACTAAAATATGTGGAGCTAGAAGGATAGCTAATTATGTCTGAGCATTGTTTTAGCTTTAAAAAACTATCTGCTGATCTCCAATCCTCCCCAGTCTGTGAGTAAACCTCTTCTTGCTGCTTCCAGTGTAGCTAGCAGCAGAAACTGTGGGTAGGGTCCAGAAGGGAGAAATTCCTGAGGGGGAAGTTTTCAGTTCATCCTACTGTGACAGTCCAGACAAGTGGGTCATGTTCCCCTGCTAGCAGATGATGGGGAGAGAGAGAGACTGAGACTGAGACTAGAAGCTTCCAGTGATATCAATGGAATTAGGATAGGTGTAGCTAGGGGAACTCTTCAGTATTTCTCTGTCTCCAATGGATGCTGGTTGCTGGACTGGTGTTCCTTTTTTCTGTTGGCTGCGTTTTCCCAGTGGAGCAAGTTTTTGTTCTCGAGCCTTCTGGCCAGCTATCCTGCGGGGCACATTCCCAGTTGAGCCAGGGTTCGCAGCAGCTCCCTGAGTGTATCTCCGGGTACCCTGTTGAGCAGCACCTCTAGAGAAGGGGGGAGCTCCAGGCTCATGTCAGTCTTGCTGACCACTTGACCCTCGGGAAGTTTGTTGATGAGGTTTCCCCAGGTGGAGGGGTCTGGGATATGTCTCTCTCAGCACCTCACCTTTTCCTTCTTCTCTCTCCTTCACCTCCCTCCTCCCCCCCCCCCACCCCAGTGGAGAGGTTCCAGAGTGGTGTTTTTCTGGGTTGGGCCAGAGCCTGTTTTTTCACCTTGATTCCTGGAGGAAGCGGGGGAAAGGTTCGATGGTGCTCTATTACTCCTCTTGCCGGGCTTATCTGTGTGTTATTCTTAAATCAGCTCCATGCTTCACCTTAGAAATTAGAACTATTGCATCAAACTCATATCCCTATTAAAAAGCTTTATAAATAGCAACTGAGTCTCAGACTGAAATCAGGCTTTTTACTGAGCCACCATAGAAATGTGGATTCAGTGCCTTACAATACATCAACAACCCATTGTGTTGCCATTTAAACTGTAAGCTAATAATCAGGTTATCTTAGCCAGCTTCACCTATGCTAAACTTAAAAAGCAATATTTATCTCCAAAATGTTGAAACTTTTCCCAAAATTGAAAGGCAATGCTTATCTTCAAAAAGTTGAAACTTGTCCCAACGCCAAATGTCGGCGCCGTAGCGTTTCACGATCATACGTTTCCTCAGGGGATTTTGAAATTAATTTAAAGCATTCCTCATTTGGTACCCAATCTGTAGGGATAAAAAATAGTTAACTATAATAAACCATATAGTTTTAATTTCATTCAATATTTGTTACTTCTTAAAACGACCATTGAATCCACTCACTCACTGCTGCAGTACCGTTTAACGTTCACCTAGAAGACGCCGCGCATGCAGACTCAGCCTTCCAAAAGGATTTAAAGAGATTTGACAGCATCATGTGGCTAGAACGTCCAATCACAGTTGGCTAGCATGCCCCCCATTCCACCTGTGCATTCAAGCCCTTAGGACTCACAGTATCCAGGTGGAAAATCCACCATTGCTCTTGATAAATCAAAGTCTGATCTCTAGATTTCACTCCCCAGCCATGTGTGACGTGATCAATACAAAAGCAACGTAGCATGTCAAAATCATAGCCCTGTTCTAAACAATGTTGAACAATTTGGGCTTGTATGGTTTTACATTTTAGTCTGCTTCGATGCTCCTTCATCCGAACATGAAGAGGTTGATTCGTCTTCCCGATGTATAGTAACTGACATGGACATACGATACAGTTGAATATGTTGAATTGCAAGACGTGCGATGTTTTAAGATATATTGTCGACCCCGATGTTCAAAAACTCTCAACTCTAGAGTGATGGCACATATCACGCAGTCGCCACATTTATAATGGCCCTTCATTGCTATTATAGTCTGGGGAATTGTAGAACGAAGAACTGTGGGGCTTAAAAGCTCTTTAAAATTTCTATGCCTCTGCCATACACAGTGGATATAATAATTTTCTAATCCTGGCATGCTTTGTAAAACATTACTATGCTTTTTGAAAATTCTCATGATCTTATTACTATACGGAGAGTATTTTGTGATAAGGTTGACATAAGTCTTGCATTGTATCCCGTGGTACGGGATACAATAGATGCTCGCGATTGTTGTACAATGCCCGTTTATAGGCAATGTCAATTATAGATGCAGGATAGCCCCGTGCTTTACATTTCTTTTTTAATGTAACGGCCTGTATTTTAAATTCCTTAACATCCGAGCAATTCCTACGATAGCGAAGAAATTGTGAAAACGGGAGGCTATCTTTTAACCTCCTTGTATGTGCGCTACCGTAGTGCAAGAGCGTATTTCTGTCTCTAGGCTTGCAATATATAGATGTCTTCCAGGTTTGATCTTCTTTTATAATTCTCACATCCAGATACATCAAAGATTTTGCAGCACTTATATATGTGAATTGAATGTTGGTATCCCTACTATTCAACCATGCAACAAACTTGTTTAAACCCTCCTCAGTGCCTTGCCAGAGCATGAATATATCGTCGATGTATCAACACCACAGTTTGATACTATCCGAATAAACGGATGAAGAGATACATTTGTGTTCAAAAACTGCCATATATAAATTGGCCACAGAGGGGGCACAGGTGGCTCCCATGGCCACTCCCGAAATTTGATGATAGATCTTACTTTCAAAGATGAAATGATTATGAAATAATACCAATCGCAAGAGTTCCTTGAGAAATTCCAAATGTGTATCTGATAGATCAGCCCTATTGCATAAAGCTTCAACTACTACATCGAATGCTGCCTCCTGTGGTATATTTGTGTACAGCGACGCAACATCCAACGTGACCATCACAATATTCTGTACTTTCGCCAATTGTACGTGATTATTTAAAATCCGTAAAAAATAACACATTTCCCCAGCCTTACACCCTCCCATACACACCGGTGAAAAAATTTGAGAAAATAACAAAGAAGGAACCCATCATGCATCCTCCCTTCCAGCAACCCATTTCTCTAGCTCTAAAGAAGACAAAAAGACAAATTTATCCTGGCCCAAGGAAATTAAACATTTACATGGATAATGTAAAAAGAAAGTAGCGCCTAAAGCTAAAACCCTGGATTTATAAGCTAAGAAGGATTTCCTGCGCATTTGTGTTAAGCGAGATACATCTGGGAAAACAGATACCCTGTCTCCACAAAACAGGGTTTCTTTTCTCCTGAAGTATGCTTTGAGAATAGCAACTTTATCATTTTCTGAGGATAAGGTAACTAACAAAGTGGCCCTAGTAGTAATAACATCTTGTGTATCCTCCAGAAATGCGGTCAAATTAAAAGGATGTTGTTCTTCCAAAACGGACAATTCTGTATCAACATTAGGCAAAGCAACTTTAGTAGGAACATAATAACATTTAGTTAATTCCAGAGTTGTCAGCATTGGGTAAAAGCAATACTTTCTTAAAAGATTTCCTGAAGAGAATTAAAGGGGAAAGCAACAATATACAAGGGAAATTAAGCAATCGCAAATTTTTACATCGTAACAAATTCTCTAAGTTTTCTACCTTCTGATGCAAAGCTACATTATCTTTTATTACATTAGCATGAGATAAAGAAACAGATTTAACTTGAGCATCAACATTTGAAAGGCCAGAAGTTAAATTATCCATTTGTGAATCCAAACCCTGAAGCTTCAAAATCACTTCACCAGTAAAATGGCATAACGATGGAACTGTCTCGGTCAAAATTCGCTCAGTTCGTTTAACAACTTGCCAAATATCTAGTAATGAAATTGAAGAAGCTTGAGAGTTATCCTCAAGAGAGGCGGGCTCCTTCCAAGCAACAGCCTTGGGGAGAACGCCAGCATCAACGGGACTCAGACTCGGACATGGGTAAGGAGCGTCAGGCAGTTCCAAAAAACCCGGAGGGAGAGGAGGGGTACGCTCAACAGAGCTAAGGCTAGCCCCCTCAATGAAGGAAACAGGGAGGACAGTACCTGGTTTTGATGCCACTGGAGTTGATATCACATGCTTATCCATAGGGCCCTCTGCGGGTTCCGCTGTAGTGAGCTGCTTCTTTCTTTTACCACCAGGCATGCTGACTCACACACAAAACTTCCTCTCCTAATCGGCTCCTAAGGGGCTCACAAGGGGCCAGCTGCTCCCCTTTCGATACACCCCTTAGGATATGCCCACAACAAACGCCGACGGCAAACGCCGTGCTATACAGAGCTCTGCATTTATCAGGGTCTCGGGTGACGTCAGGGTAGCTGCCTCACGCAAGCCGGCAGGCTTCAGAAACCAGCTGCACTCACCCCCTCCGCGGGAGAAACAGGCTACAGGCAAAACTCCCAGTGAGAAGCACTCTCCCGGATCTTTTATCAGGGCCTCGGGTGACGTCAGGGTAGCTGCCCCACGCAAGCCGGCAGGCTTCAGAAACCAGCTGCACTCACCCCCTCCGCGGGAGAAACAGGTTACAGGCAAAACTTTTTCACCGGTGTGTATGGGAGGGTGTAAGGCTGGGGAAATGTGTTAACCAGACTCGCCCCTTGAGGGCTTTTCTGGTTAGGTTTTCTTTTTTTTTACATATGTGGTCTGATATCCCTGAGACGTGGGCTAATGTATACTTCTTGATTTTGTTTGCAATTGTATTATTTCAGCTGTTTTGTATTTCTATCGTTTCTTTTTATTCTGATAATTGTATTGTCAGTTAAAAATTTAATAAACATAAATTTAAAAAAAATCCGTAAAAAATGTGAGGTGTCTTTTACATACGAAGGAATAGCTGGGAGGAGGGGACGTAAGAAAGAATCCACATAAACCGACAAGGGTTCCAACACTGAACCCTTCGTAGACACAATAGGTCTACCTGGTGGTTGAATCAGACATTTATGGATCTTAGGGACCAAATAGAACTTAGCAAGTATGGGATTTATATCAAGATATTTCCATTCTTTCTGCGAAATTATATTACTTTTCACTGCTTGAGAAGTCAGATCCCTGATAGTTTGTTTCAGTTGTAGAGTCGGATCTTCCAATAGAACTCTATAGGTAGTTGTATCAGACAATTGACGAGAGGCTTCTTCTAAATATTGTAGTCTACTCAAGACCACTATACTGCCCCCTTTATCAGCTCGTCTAATGACGATATCTCGACGGGATTGTAACTCTTTCAATGTGATTTTCTCCTCAGGGGTTAAAGTGCTATGAGACCTTGTATTCCTTCCCTGTGTCAATGTAGCTATGTCCCTTACAACTAATTCCCTATATAATACCAAGGCAGCAGGTAAAGGGCCCGGAGGAATCCATGTTGATTTCAAAGGTAAAGGCACCCGATTTAAAGATGACAATTTTGGAGATTCCATCGTTTTGTTAGCAAAATAAACCTTCAATGATAATTTACGAATAAGGTGCTCAAAATCTATCCGAAACTGGAACTCATTAAAATGTATGTCCGGTACATACGACAACCCTTTATTCAAAAGCTGTGACTGAGCCAATGAAAGCTCACAGCCCGAGATATTAATGACCGGTGTTTCTAATGTTATGTCCGTTTCTGACGATTTGGACCTCGGCGTTGCCCTTGATGTGATTGTTCTTTTTGTTTCTGTTTCTTTCGTCCATCTCCTTCGTCTAAAAAATCTTCCTTAGACCGTCTGCTGGAATCAGAGGACGTCTGATCATCAGAGGTATCTGCAAACTCCACCTGTTTGCGTCTGCCACTAGACTTGTCCTTACATTTGGGATTTAACCATGGATATACATAACCTGTTGTATAGTCGTCATAATCTCGCTTCAGCTTCTTTGCTTTCAATTTTTTAACTTCTTCCTTTGTGATGTCTACTAATTTTTTATGTTCATCCATTAATTTTGTAAATTGTTCAGTCGTCTCTGAATCCTTCAATTGAGTCGTTGAGTCGATAGTGTTTCTATTTCTTGTTGCAATTTCGCCACATTCTGTTTAGTAGTATTGACAATCAAGACCATCAGGTCTATTGAACATTTATTAAGTATGGAGTTCCATGTCTCCATAAACTGTGGATCCGAAGTGTACATTTTAGGTTCTTTATAAATACGTAACCCTCGTGGGATGTGTTGACGACGAATGTCAGTGAGTGAGTGGATTCATTGGTCGTTTTAAGAAGTAACAAATATTGAATGAAATTAAAACTATATGGTTTATTATAGTTAACTATTTTTTATCCCTACAGATTGGGTACCAAATGAGGAATGCTATAAATTTAATGTCAAAATCCCCTGAGGAAACGTATGATTGTGAAACGCTACGGCACTGACATTTGGCGTTGGGACATGTTTCAACTTTTTGAAGATAAGCATTGCCTTTCAATTTTGGGAAAAGTTTCAACATTTTGGAGATAAATATTGCTTTTTAAGTTTAGCATAGGTGAAGCTGGCTAAGATAACCCGATTATTAGCTTACAGTTTAAATGGCAACACAATGGGTCGTTGATGTATTGTAAGGCACTGAATCCACATTTCTATGGTGGCTCAGTAAAAAGCCTGATTTCAGTCTGAGACTCAGTTGCTATTTATAAAGCTTTTTAATAGGGATATGAGTTTGATGCAATAGTTCTAATTTCTAAGGTGAAGCATGGAACTGATTTAAGAATATAACTGTGAAGTTCAAGAAGCTCTGACAAGTGACGACAGATAATATTTGTGGATACACTGATGGAGGGCTTATCTGTGTGACACGGTCATTGTGCTGGTGGCAGTGGGAAGGAGTGGTGTGTGTGTTTTCACAACTCCTGAGCCAAGCTTGCTCTGTTCCCATCTGCTGTGTCCCATTGTTAAATTTGCTGTTAGCAGTCACAACTTGAGCTTTGTGTCTGGACTGCACGTCGTCATACATAGAGGGCCTTCGAGTGGGGTGTGTAAAAAAAAAAAAAACACTCATCTTTGCTGACATATCTTGGCCTTGAGCAGGTCTCCAGTCATTCCTGGGCTGTTGGAAATGGCAGAAACCATGGCTTATCAGCCTCATAGCTCCTTGTCATGTGCCGTATCTGTAGGGGCATCAGGGGCCCTCAGGTATTAATGCCTGGAGGGGGGATGCAAATGGAGCTCCTTCAAGATCCTCTTCTCTCCAAAGGCTCTCTGGCACAGAGGCAGGTTCACCTTTCTGAAAGTGGAAAGGCAAGAGTCCCCATGGAGGTGGCTGTTATGCCAGTGTCCTTCACCAAACAGTAGAGAGGGGGACACTGAGCTCTGTTGTCCACTCAGAGGTAGAAGTCTGGAGGGTGGAGAGCTTTCTCCAGAGAAGAATGATGACTTGTTGGTCACCTGCCTCTTCCACAATGAGGCATTGTCCTCACTAATTACATAGGTTCCTGCAGCCTTCCACAGTGCAGAGGTAACGGTGGAGAAATCTGGTGGGGATCCCATTTTTGTGAGGACCTTCTAGAGCTTTTCCCCTCCCCCAGGCGGTTAGACGCTTAGTTCTGAAGGAATGGGAGACTCAGGATGGCCTACTTCAGGGGGGTAAGGTCATGGGCAGATTATATGCCCTCTGACAGAAATGGATGATTGACTGCGTTTTCCTAAGGTGACACCTTGGTGGTGCTGTCACTATCCCTATGGAAGGTGGTGCCACTATCCAGGATCAGCAGGACTGTTTTTTAAATTTATTTTTATTTATTTAGCTGCATTTATATCCCGCTTTTCACCGGGTCAAAGCAGGGATACATTTAACACGAGGGGATATGAGACACATACACTAATACTTACAGGGAACATGGGCAATGGAGGGTTAAGTGGCTTGCCCAAGACCACAAGGAGCACCTGCGGGACTAGAAACCCCAGTCCTTCCGGCCCAAGGTTGCTGTCCTCTAGTGGGATTTGAACCACCGACCTTCCGGCCTGTAGTACCTTGCCCCAACCACTAGGCCACTCCTCCTGTAAGGCAGAGGTGCTCCTGAAGAACATCATCTCTGCTTTGGTGCTTGGCCTGCTGGAGCCTTAGTGTGCTGGGTCCAGCAGTTGCCAGAGGATTCATATTTGGTCATCTTGGAATCTGTAATAGCATTTCTAACTGATTGAATCTGAATCCTCTGGCGACTGCTGGACCCAGTGCATTAGGGACCTAATCACCAAGCCACCACAAATGGAGGCCTGCAGGCTTGGCTGTGGCAGAGCAAGGGTCTGCGGATGTGATCTCAAGTCCCAATTGTTGAAGCTGCCCTTTAAGGATCAGCTTCTTTTGGGTAGGATTCAGAGATATACTCCTCAAGGATTTGGGAGAAGATAAGCCTGTCCCCCCATCCTACTTCCTTCCCCTCATCCCTCACTTCCCCCCTCTCTTCCCTGCCTAGTTTGTCCTCTCCCCCCTGTCCTTCTCTCATGCATTCGTGGAGTTCCTTCTACCAGGTCACACCTACCAAACTCTCTAAAGTCCTTTCCATGTCTTATAAAATAACTTGTCCCCTTGATCCATTCCCCTCCCATTGGCTTTCTGAACCCTCACTTACCCTCCAACAGTTGTCTGGTGTTGAGCCAGTCCCTGGAGTATCTTGAGCTGTGCTTCAGTACCTGTCAGGATTTTCCTGTTCGAAGAGAAGCAGGCCAAGCTCTTGATTTAGCTCAGGGCATTCATGGCCCAGCAGGCTCTTAGGAGCTAGGATTATTTGCAGCTTTTTGTGTCTATGGCAGCCATACTGGATCTTTATGCCTTGGGCAAGAGTTCACAGGCATCCTCTTCAGAGGATTTTGCTTTCCTGCTGGTCTCTGCTATCGCATGATTGTGAGATCTGCTTCTTTTCACTACTGTTGCTGGCAAGGAGTCTGTGGTGCTGGTCCCAACCCTCAAACTTGTCCATGGAGGTGGATCTGGAGAGTCTGCAGTCGGTGATTCTGATGTCAGATTTTAGCCTCTTGGGATTGGGGGGGGGGGGGGGCACACTGCTTGGGCCAGACATCACAGAGAAGTTTGTCACCCCACATGGTAGCTTGGCCGATCAACAGTCTAGAGCAGGGATTCCTAAACCTGTCCTGGGGCCTCCCCAGCCAGTCAGGTTTTCTGGATATCCACAATGAATATGCATGAGAGAGATTTGTATAAAATGGAGGCAGTGCATGCAAATCTCTCTCATGCATATTCATTGTGGATATCCTGAAAACCCAACTGGCTGGGAGGCAGGTTTGGGAACCCTTGATCTAAAGGCCCATGCCATTTGGCTTGCTCCACTTCTGACCCCTAGTGCAAGGACAAGTGGTCCAGGTATTCTTGGATGATGTGACGGTGGTAATGTAGGTTATTCAACAAAGAGGCACCAAAAGCAGAGTGGTGACTCAAGAGATGAGCCAGTTATTCTCTTGGACAGAGCGCCATTTGGTGGCAATCACTGTGGCGTATCGAGGGTGTCGAACGTCGAAGTGGACTTCCACAGTCATCACACCTTTGATCTGGTGGAGTGGGAACTGGGGCTGCAGGCCTTTCTTCAAGTGGTGAAGCACTGGAGCCATCTGGTGTTGGTGTTTATGGCAATGTGGGCAAATGACCAAGGTAGCAGCCTTCAGCTGGTGAAAGGAGTTCAGCTCCGGCGGCATTGATGCGCTGGTACAGCCATGGCTGCAGGAGTTTCTCCTGTATGTGTTTGTGCCATGGCCTTTGATCGATTGAGTGTTGCAGAGGATAGAGGATCATTCTTTCTTTCTTTATTTATTTTTTATACCGCGCTCTTTAGAATCAGTGCAGTTTACATGTATACTAACAGGTACTTTTTATTCCCTTGTCCACGAAGGGCTCACAATTTAAGTGTACCTGAGGCAGTGGAGGGTTAAGTGGCTTGCTCAAGGCCACAAGGAGTGGCCATGGGACTAGAGACCCCAGTCCCTCCGGCCTGAAGTTGCTTGTCCCCATGCGGGAATTGAACCCCTGGCCTGAGGTAACCTGTCCCAACCACTGAGCCACTCCTCCTTTATTCTGGGTTAGTGATCTTGGTAGTGCTAAACTGACCTTGAAGGCCTTACTATGTGGACTTGCTGTGGTTGCTGGCTGGGCAGCCACCTCCCTTTCCTCAGGGGAGAGAGTTCTTCTGCAACAAGGACTCCCATCCTTCTGGACAAACCAGCTCCATTCTCTCTCTTTTAAGGCTTGGTCCTTGAGAGCCTGAAGCACAGGGGATATTCTTTGGCAGTGATTTCCACTCTGCTAAAGGCTCGGTACAGTTCTACCTGTCTGGCCTTGTAGGGATTAGGGATATGTTCCTGATTCATACCACTTAATGACCTTTGTAAATGTCTGCTCTAATAAAATATATGTCAACCAGGCTGTTAATATGGTGGGCAAAGAGAAGGCAGGCCAGTCTACATTCAGATCTACCAAAATTGTAAGAACCTATACTTTATAACTACGAATTCTTTTTGTTGAAGCAAGCCGTAGGAGGGTTGAGATTGAAGCTCGACCCACATCAGACAGCTGGCTGCTTTTTATCAGTTAAGGTTCTCCACCTCGAAAAATTGAAAACTAAAAAATTCACACTTATCTTCTCAAAAGTCCTCAAAACGTATGTTGCTCATAAACGATCTGATTCGCACGACATGCACGTTTCGGGCAACAGCCCTGTATCAAGTGCATAACTCGTTATCCCAGCAATACGGCAACAAAAGTGATGAACGCCGTCATCGCGGCTCAGGTTAAACAGTCTTTCAGGCTGAATGGAAGTTTTTTTAAAGGAAGAACCCTCCAATAGGAGCAGGGGAAACCCCACCATCAGGGGACTCCCTGCTCTGATTGGATAAGATAAGATAATGGCGTCATAGCACACTCTGCCAATCAATCTCTCGATTGAGTCCATGCGGCTCGACCGTATCCATAGTAAAAATCCATTTCTCTTCTAACCATTGAAGTTTTCTCTCCCTATCGCCACCTCGCGGATTAAAAGGCACATGATCCATAATAGTCCAGCGAAGATCTTCAAAAGAATGATGTTTTTCAATACAATGAGTTACCATCGGCGCCGTTTCCACTTGCTGCCGGAACCGAGAAGCATGTTCCGCCAATCGCTTCTTAACTGGGCGAATAGTCCTACCTATATAAACTAAATCGCAGGGACACTGCAAAAGGTATACTACATATGAAGAGGTACAGGTGGTGTCCCATCGATGTTTATATTCTTTAAAAGTCCGTGGATGACACCATGATTGTCCTGAAAGAGTCATGGTACATTAACCACAACTATTACAAGGTCCATGACCCATCAACATTGGTGATAATAACACTCGATCCTACAATAATGATGTCTTAACCAAACGGTCGGCAAAATTCTGACCCCGTGAAAAGGCGATTCGCAAGGATGTATTAAAGCAATCATGTAATTGTAAAACCGACCAGTGAGCATGTAAAATCCGCAATACAGCTGAAGATCTTCACTGGACTATTATGGATCATGTGCCTTTTAATCCGCGAGGTGGCGATAGGGAGAGAAAACTTCAATGGTTAGAGCAGAAATGGATTTTTACTATGGATACGGTCGAGCCGCATGGACTCAATCGAGAGATTGATTGGCAGAGTGTGCTATGACGCCACTATGTTATCTTATCCAATCAGAGCAGGGAGTCCCCTGATGGTGGGGTTTCCCCTGATCCTCTTGGAGGGTTCTTCCTTTAAAAAAGCTTCCATTCAGCCTGAAAGACTGTTTAACCTGAGCCGCGATGACGGCGTTCATCACTTTTGTTGCCGTATTGCTGGGATAACGAGTTATGCACGTGATAGAGGGCCGTTGCCCGAAACGTGCACGTCATGCGAAGCAGATCATTTATGAGCAACATACGTTTTGAGGACTTTTGAGAAGATAAGTGTGAATTTTTTAGTTTTCAATTTTTCGGGGTGGAGAACCTTAACTGATAAAAAGCAGCCAGCTGTCTGGTGTGGGTCGAGCTTCAATCTAAACCCTCCTACGGCTTGCTTCGACAAAAAGAATTCGTAGTTATAAAGTATAGGTTCTTACAATTTTGGTGGACTTTTTTCTTGATTGATGTGATTTTCGTTCACTGGATTTGGTTTTTTAATGTTTTTCCTACATTCAGGTCTGGCACCTGTTTGAGGCATGATGTATGGTGTGGAATGTGTCAGCCAGCTGTGCCAACCTGCCATGTGCTTTTAGTGTTTCTTCAGGCCAGTTTTGACAAAGGGCTCTTGATGAGCATTCTGCGAGTGCAGGTGGCGGTGTCCGCTTGTTTTGGGGGCTGGATGCTGGGCACAACTTAACGTCTCACCCCGATTAGGTCCCAGTTTTTTTCGGGTTTGACAATATTTATGCCCCCTTGCTCAGGCTGTTGGTCTGCACTTGGATCTTGGTTTGGTGCTACAGGCATTGATGGATCCTACATAAGAACATAAGATATGCCATACTGGGTCAGACCAAGGTCCATCAAGCCCAGTATCCTGTTTCCAACAGTGGCCAATCTAGGCCATACGTACCTAGCAGTATCCCCAAGAGACACAGGTTCCACAATGCTTGTATTGGGTCAAGCATTGATATCTTGGGTCCCTTTTTAATAATGGTTTATGGACCTTTCCTCCAGGAACTTGTCCAAACCTTTTTTAAACCCAGCTACACTAACAGCCTTTACTACATCCTCCGGTAACAAATTTGATCTACGTTTACCCGTTCCACTCCATTCATTAATTTATAGACCTCTATCATATCTCCCCTCAGCCATCTCTGTACCAGGTTGAAGAGCCCTAACCTTTGTAGCCTCTCTTCATAGGAGTAACCTTCCATCCCCTTTACCATTTTGGTGGCTCTTCTCTGTACCTTTTCTAATAACGCTATATCCTTTTTAAGATACGGCGACCAGAATTGCACACAATATTCAAGGTGCGGTCGTACCATGGAACGATACAGAGGCATTATAATATACTTTGTTTTATTTTCTATTCCTTTCCTTATGATACCTAGCATTCTATTTGCTTTCTAGGCCGCCGCTGCACACTGGGCGGAGGGTTTTAACATATTATCCACGATGACTCCTAAATCTTTTTCCTGGGTGGTGGATCCCAATGTGGAACCTTGCATTGTGTAACCATAGTATGGGTTGTTCTTACCTAGGTGCATAACTTTACACTTGTCCACATTAAATTTCATCTGCATTTGGATGCCCAGTCTTCCAATTTATCCAGATCCTCCTGCAGTTTTCCACAATCCTCTTGGGTTTTAACAACTTTAAACAGTTTTGTGTCATCTGCAAATTTGATAACCTCACTAGTTATTGCCTTTTCCAGGTCATTTATGAATATGTCAAAAAGTAGCGGACCCAGTACAGATCCCTGGGGTACTCCACTATTCACCTTTTTCCATTGGGAAAATTGGCCATTTAGCCCTACCCTCTGCTTTCTATCTTTTAGTTTTGCCAAAAGTCTCTGATGAGGGACCTCTGTCAGAGGCTTTCTGAAAGTCCTGATACACTATATCAACCGACTCACCTTTGTCTACCTGTTTATTCACACCTTCAAAAAAAACATCAGATTAGTAAGACAAGATCTTCCTTGTCTAAAGCCATGTTGGCTGTCTCTCATTAGGCATTGGCTATCTACATGCTGTGTAATTTTGTTCTTTATGATGGTTTCTACCATTTTCCCCGGTATTGACATCAGGCTCACCGGTATGTAGTTTCCCGGATCACCCCTGGAACCCTTTTTAAAAATTGGTGTTACATTGGGGATCCTCCAGTCTTCAGGTATTACAGATGATTTTAATAAAAGTTCACAGATTACTAATAGCAGGTCTGCAATCTCATATTTCGGTTCTTTCAACACTCTTGGATGTATACCATCCGGTCCAAGTGATATGCTACTATTCAGTTTATCAAATAGTTGTAATACATCTTCCCGGTGTAGCGATATTTCTCTCAATTCCTCTGCAGTATCACCTTTAAATACCACTTCAGTCTTGGGTAACATCCCTACATCTTCCTCAGTAAAGACCGAAGCAGAGAATTCATTCAGTGTCTCCGCTATAGCCTTGTCTCCTCTTACTGCTCCTTTTACCCCTCTATTATCTAACAGTCCAATGGACTCTCTCACAGGCCTTTTGCTACAAATGTACTTGAAAAAGTCTTTATTTCGTGTTTTTGCTTCTGTAGCAAGTTCCTTCTCAAATTCTCGCTTTGCCTGCCTTATCAGTGCTTTGCATTTAACTTACCAGTGCTTGTGCTGTTTCCAGTTTTCATCGTTTGGCTCTTTTTTCCATTTCCTGAAAGATGCTTTTTTGGCAGCAACAGCCTCTCTGACCTCACCTTTAAACCATGCTGGCAGTTTTTTGGACTTTCTTCCAATTTTCTTAATGCGTGGAATACAGCTGGTCTGGGCTTCCAGGATAGTATTTTTAAACACCCAAGTCTTTAACCTTTGCAGCTGCTCCTTTTAGTTTTTTCTTAACTATATTCCTCATTTTATCATAGTTTCCCTTTCGAAAGTTAAAAGGTTGTACTGTGGATTTCTTTACTATCCCCCCTCCACTAATTAAATCAAACACGATCATGTTATGATCACTATTGCCAAGTGGCCCCAACACCCTTATTTCTTGCACCAGATCTGGTGTTCCACTAAGGACTAGGTCCAGTATGGCTTCCCCTCTGGTCGGTTCATGAACCAGCTGCTCCAAGAAGCAGTCATTTATTTCATCTAGAAACTTTATCTCCCTAGCATGTCCTGCCGTGACACTGACCCAGTCTATACCGGAGTAATTGAAATCACCCATTATTATTACAGTGCTGTGACTATTGTTATCTTCCTTGATTTCTTTGAGCATTTCATCATCCATTTATTCATTCTGGCCAGGCGGTCGATAGCACACCACCACGGCCATCACCTTCCCCTTCATGCATGAAATTTCAATCCATAGTGATTCTACAGCAAATTTTGTTTCCTGAAAAACTTTAATCCTTTCTGACTCAATGCCCTCTCTAACATAGAGCGCAACCCCTCCACCAATTTGATCAGTTCTATCATTACGATATAGTTTCTATCCAGGTATCACAGTGTCCCACTGGTTATCCTCCTTTCACCATGTCTCTGAGATTGCAATCATATCTAACCTCTCATTTAGTGCTATAAATTCTAACTCTCCCATCTTATTGTTTAGACTTCTAGCATTTGCATACAAGCATTTTAGAGACTGTATTTTATTAATATTAATCTGGCTATTGGTAGGCATGGGTAATTTGGAATCTTTACGCTCTGTCTGCACCATACTCAAGGGCATGTGGGCTACTTTACTCTTTTTTGGAACCTCTCTGCTTTTGGTAGTATCCTTCAAGGATACCTTCTTCCGAACCATGTGCTCTTGGGCGACTGTCGGCTTTCCCCTATTTTCTAGTTTAAAAGCTGCTCTATCTTCTTTTTAAAGGTTAATGCCAGCAGTCTGGTTCCATCCTGGTTAAGGTGAAGCCCATCCCTTCGGAAGAGCCTCTCCTTTCCCCAGAATGTTCCCCAGTTCCTAACAAATCCAAAACCCTCATCCTTGCACCATCGTCTCATCCACGCATTGAGACTCCGGAGCTCTGCCTGCCTTTTGGGTCCTGCACGTGGAACGGGAAGCATTTCGGAGAATGCTACCCTGGAAGTTCTGGATTTCAACTTCCTACCTAAAAGTTTAAATTTAGCCTCCAGAACCTCCCTACCACATTTTCCTATGTCATTGGTACCGACATGTACCAAGACAGCAGACTCCTCCCCAGCACTATCTAAGATCTTATCTAGGCGGTGCATGAGGTCCGCTACCTTCGCACCAGGCAGGCATGTTACCAGGCGATTCTCACGTCCACCAGCCACCCAGCTATCTACATGCCTAATGATTGAATCACCAACTATAACAGCTGTCCTAACCCTTCCCTCATGGGCACATGGCCCTGAGAAACGTCCTTAGTGCGAGAGGGTTTTACATCACCTGGAGAACAGGTCCTAGTTACAGGATCATGTCCTGCCACACCAGGGTGATGCTCTCCTGTCATGTGACCTCTCTCCTCCATGGCAACAGGGATGCTGCCGGACTGGAGGTGGGACTTCAGGACTATATCCCTGTAGGTCTCGTCCATGTTCCCTGAGAGCAAAGAACTCCTTGCACTTAGTGCATACGTAAGACCTCTCACCAACTGGGAGAAAATCATACATGTGACACTCAATGGAAAAGACTGGAAAGCCCCCATCTCGCTGCTGGACTGTTGTCTGCATCTTAGTTTAAAGCTTGTGTTTAGGTCTTTGAATTCTGTATTTACTAAGGGTTGGTGTAGATGCTTATACTAATAAAAGCGTATCTAATACCTCTAATATACCTTGTTCACCTGAAGCTTAATTAATCTCAGGTCCTCAGTGTATGACTGATTTGAATAAAGAGCTGCACCTGAAAGCAGCCCCTTTCCTCTAAGACATGTAAGTACCTATAAAGCTACAATTACCCCAGAGGCCGGGTGGGTGTTGGGGAGGGAGGGAAATAAGACCTATTAAAAGAGGGCTGTTACAAGGTACCCTGTCCTGTATCCTCAGCAGGGGGAAGGGGGTTAGTCCCTCAGGTAGGCTAGAGCAGGAAAAAAAGTTTAAAACGCAGCACGTTCTGGGGACAGAGCAGGGAGAGATATTTAATTTAAATTAACAGTTAACCTGACTACCACACAAATGCCAGTTAGTTGGGAGAGGCAGGGTAAGTTATACAGCTGAGAAAGCTGAAGTGCAAATCTAAAGGGAACAGGGAGGTGAAGTAGCACACCAATAAAGACAATAAATAAATAAATAAATAGACAGCTAGAACTCACAGCAAGGTCGTCACAGGAGTTAAATATCCACCTCTCTAGCAGAGCACTGTGAGGGCACTGCTCCTCCCAGAGCAGAGAGAGGCAAACAGAACCGACTATGCACACGTGCTCTTTTTGAGCATTTTGAAACTGTCCACCCTGAAGGATTGATACCTCAAAATGGTTTTCTTGGTGGCAATTTGTTCTGCCCAATGTATTTTGGAGCTGCAGACTGTCCTATTGGGATCTGTACTTGTCCTCCTCTGCAGAGGTAGTGACCATTTGAAACATCCCTTCATTCTTGCCTAAGATGGTTTTAGCCATTCATATAAACCAAATAGGTTCTTGTCAGAGTTTTTTGGATGACCAGTGTCTGAATAGAAACAAGAACATACACCTTATTGAAGTTCGCAGGGTGCTACTTTGTTGTTTGAAGATGCCTAATCCTGTCCACAAGATGAACGGACTATTTGTCTTGTTTGGTATCCGTGCAAAGGGAAGGAGTCTACTCTAAGCTGCTGGATCGGGGAGACCATTGGCTCTGCAAATATATATTGTGGGGCAAGCTAGTGCCATTAGGCTTGCGTGCTCACTCTCTACTGGGGCAGAGGCATCCTCTTGGGCTGAGACCAGGGTGGTAGCCCTGCTAGACATTTGTAAGGCATTATCTATTTGGATATACAGGCCAGAGCAGATGTGGGCTTTGGGGTGGAAGTTACAGTGCAGCCATTTCTTCCTCTCTCCCAGTAGAGTCGTAGCTTTGGTACTTCCCTCTGGTCTGGACTGATCTAGCAGAATGAAATCGAAGGTGAAATTTTACTTTCCTGATAATCTTCTTTCTGGGAATCCTGCTAGACTAGTTTAGGACCTGTCCTGAGGAAATTCACTGCTGCTTCCAGATTTTCTGCATCGAATGCTTCATAGGCAGTTTCTTTTATGTCAAAAGAGTTTGACCTTAGTTCTTCCAGGATAGGTTCTTTATGGGTGTTTTCTTTTTGTTGTTTTTTGGCATGGTGCTCATTATGTAAATACTGAAGAGATAACCCTAGCTGCGCCAATCCTAATACCCGTGATGATATCACTGAAGGCTTCTAGTCTGTCTGATAGGGGGGGTGGGGGGCAATAACCCACTTGTCTGGACTGTGCTTGCAGGATTCCATGAAAGGAAATTATCAGGTAAGTAAAATTTCACCTTCTGCATTTCTAGGAGATGAGAGAAATGAAGCCCTACCCTCCCAAAAGAAATGATCCAATGCATTTCTATGAGAAAAACAGTTCCAACAGCTGCAGCATAGAAACACTTGTTCATAATAACATAGCAATGACAAAATTGCACATTTCACAGAAGGGTTGGAAGGAATTCCATTACCCATGCTCTGCATACTTTCCCTACTTCCTGAACTGTCTTTTTGCTGGTTTTCCCCACATGCCAGGTTTCATCCTATTCCATTAAATTTTCAGAATTATTTTGCCCCCAGACAGACATTCTTGTCCCTCTTCTTTTTTTTTCTTTTTTTTTTATAATTCTTTCCACCAACTGTTGGGTTGGAAATTATTTAAAAACAAAACAAAAAACAGAGAGTAATCCTTTCATTTAATTTCAGTTGGACGATGCTTTATCAATTTTAAAACAGTGTGAACTTGAGGCTAAAATGAATACTGTCTGTTCCTCTTGCTTTATTAATTAGTATTTGGCTCCTGCCTTTCCAATAGGTGTAAAAGGCAAGTTATATTCAGGTACAATAGTTATTTCCCTGTTCCCAGAGAGCTTGCAATCCAAGTTTGTACCTAGCAAATCAAACCAGGAATATATGATTTATCCATTAGTGTGGATGGAGGCGCAGCCCTACATATTGATTTAGAAAGGATATGGTTGGTGAAAAGTTTTTTTTTCACATATTGTTAATCAAGTATTGCTGCATAGATTTATATTACATGATCAACAAAGTTCTTTAAAACAAATAACCTTATTGCTTCTGTGTTTTAGAGCTCATCAAAGCCAAATATAATTATGGTCGGAGCAGCTACGGTAAGGCATTTATTATTTGCGATTTGAATGTCATCTCCCTTTCTTTTGTAATTATGATAATCCATAGCTGTAAATATTTTTCCAGTTTGTGTTTTTGTTTAGTGTAAGCTTGATCAGACATCTATAAAAGAAGTTAAATGTATTTTAATATAGAGTATTGGAACAGCTTTTAAAATGAAAATGTTACATCATCGTCAGTGGCATCACTAGTGATTCAGAAACAGAGCAAACACACCTGCAGAATACAGCACAGGAAAACAAGGGAGCAGGATGATGAACCACATTGTAGAAGGATCAAAAACCTCTTTTATTAAATGTCCAAGACTCTGTTGCTGAGGAAGTTGTCAAGCAGTTTTTTCTTTTCTGGACCCTTCCTTCTTTTTTCAGTGTGCTCCATTTTCTGAAGTTGCCTTTTTCCTTCTCTTCATGCGGTCAGTCAGCGACTGCTTCCTGGCTTGGTTTTGCTGTTCAGCACCATAAATTTTGTGCCACAGCTTCCATTCTTTCTTCAGAGTTTGATGATTTTTGGCTCCCAGGCTCTTCCTGTGACTTTTTTTTTTATCCTGTTGTGAAAATGCCTTTTTTCCCTACAGCGCTGCTTGATCTGAGGGAAGAAATGTAAGACTTTGACAAGTAGTTTGTGCTCCTACTGTGGTTCTTTTCAAGTGGGTTCTTCTGCGTCTACAGGTCGTGGTTCCAGTAGCCTTTCCTGGTCTCTTGCTTTAGCTCCCTCTAGGTTACCTCAGGGTCATGCTAGATCTCAAGATGCCCTTCCTCCGGTTTTTGTTGCCTGAGTCAGCCTATGCAGACTTCAGCTGACGGCTCTGATCTCCAGTTTATGCAGCTATTCCATCAGACCTGGGATATGTGGCACTCGGGAACTTTGACTACTCTGACTACTGCTGATCCACCATCTAGAAAGCATGCCTGCTGAAATTTCGCTGGAGCTTCTGTAGATGTGGCCAAGGATACCTCCTCTCCTCCAGGGAACTAGCGCACTGCAGGGGAAAACAGTGATGGTCCTTCAGATGAACATTTCTATCACTTCTGAGTCCAACCAGGAAAAAGGAGAGCTTTATCTTTATTAAAACACTTGATAGACCGCCCAGGCCAGAGCATCAGGGCGGTGTACAATCATAAAAATGACAGCCACTGGAAAAGAAGGAAGAAAGGAACGCCAAAAATAACAGGACAGAAAGAGAGACAGTAAAAACAGAGAGAGGACAACAAAAGCGCAAGAAGGGCAAAAGGGAAATGAGGGGAGTAGGGCGGAAGAACAGGGAAAATTTAAGGGGGATGGGAGGTGCGACTAGGGGGATAAAACACCATCAGTAGGGGGGAGAGCACAGGAAAATTAAGGGGGATGGGAGGCGTAACTAGAGGGAAGAGCACCATCAGTAGGGAGGGGGAGATCGAAAGCCTGACAGAAAAGGTGTGTCTTAAGAAGGGCCTTGAAACGAGTGTAGGACAGTTCGGTGCGGAGTGGGAGGGGAAGAGAATTCCAAAGAGCGGGACCTAAGAAAAAGAAAGCGGAGTGACGAGTGGATTTGAGGCGGGCCTGTGTAGGTGAGGGAAGCTCTTGCCTTTGGAAGATGACCAGGAGCCTCGAGAAGACTAAGATATCCGGTTATTCATAAGGAAGATTTTCCTGCTCTCATTGCTCAAATTATAGAAGCTCTATACCTCTCAGACTCTCAAGTGCAACAGCCTTCGGATTCCTCTAAACCTTAAGCAGACCTCATCATCGTGGGCACCAGGAAACCACCCAAGGTTTTTCCCTTTCCCCTAGAACTACAGCAAATGGTTTCCCTAGAGTTAGATTCTCCTGATGTGTGTCTATGCTCTGCTTGTCACTTGGGGCATGTTTACATTTGGTCTTCAGATGATCTTGACAAGTGATAGACTCCCTGGTCACTGAATGCACAACCATTACCATGGAGGGTGGAACTGCCCTCTGTGATCAGACGGATCGCAAGGTGGAGGGCTTCTTAAAAACCACTTTCTGTTTGAGGAGGTCTTGCTGCATGTGCTCTGCTCGGATGGCTTCAGTCACTTCTGGATGATCCGAACTTGCCTTGTTTAGAGACTGTCACTACCTTTCTTGCAGATACCTTTTATGTTCTGCTGTGCTTCTCTGCTCGGTCTTTGGCTGTTGCTAGAGTGGCTTGGCATTGGATGTTGCTTTCAAGTCCTATCTCACCAAGCTTTCTTTCAAGGACTACCTTCTTTTTGGTGAAGATTTGGAAAAACGTGAAGGATTTGGGGGACATCAAGCCTCAACGTTTGCTGGAAGATAAGCCCAAATCCAGTTTTCATCGTCTTGCTATGTCATCATCCATGTCCTCATCTTATAGAGTCCTCTTTTCTGCCTACGGTCCTTTCAGGTTTTCAAATCAACCAATCAGTTGTGCTTTCTTCCTTTTTTAAGGAACAGTTTTCAGGTGACAACTGAGTTTTTCACTTGCTGGATGTTGGTAGGGTGTTATGCCATTACCTCAAATTCATTGATATGTTTCATCTCTCTGATCAACTTTTTGTCCTGGCTTCTGGTCCTTGAAAGAGAGTGGCCGCTTCCAAAGCAGTCGTTGTGCACTGGATCAAGCAGACCATTCAGTCAGCTTATATTTTATTGAACAAACCTGTGCCCATAGGTCTTTGGGCACGTTCTATGTGGGCTCAGGCTTCCTCCTGGGCGGGTAGCTCTGCTAGATATTTGTAGGGCGGCCAACTGGTCCTCCCTCTCTACTTTGGACCTCACTATCGCTTGGATGTCCAAGTTTGAGAAGCAGCTTGCTTTGGAGCCTCTGTCTTGGCTTCAGCTGTTTTCTTGCCACCCTGGAGTGGTTTAGATATGGTACGCCCCACTAGCCTGGACAGGTCTAGCAGGAGGATGTATTTGGAAGAAAAGATCTTGCTTACTGAATTTCCTTTCCTGGAATCCTGCTAGACAAGTCCATGTTCCTCTCCTCTAAACAGTTTAGTCTGTCGCCTAGTGTGATACCGCGGGCCCTCTGACGCAAGGAAAGAAAGTTTTAAATCTTGAAAAAAAACAAGATTTACCTGCAATTACGAGAAGGGACACATAGAGGGAGCAGGAGAGCAAGCCTGGAAGTGGAAGAACCACACCTCTATGGGCAGGACTCAGAAGCAGCTGCTCTGGATTTAAGTAGGGACAGAGCATTGCAAGAGGGGAAGCCAAGGCAGCCAAGGAGCCATCCAGAAAGGCAGCCAAGGAGCAAGCCAGAGAGGCAGTCAAGGAGCAACCCAGAGGGGAAGCACAGGAGGAGGCAAGGAGCTTGGCAGAGACCTTCACAGGAAGCGCAGGAAGCAGTGCCAAGGGAAGCTCCAGAAGCCGGAGTCAGAGACCGAGGTGAAGTCACTGACAAACCCAGAAGAGCTCAAGGAGTGAAAGCTACTGGGAGAGCAGGCCGAGCTGAAGGTCCAAGAGCAGGCCTAGAGGAAGGCCATACACAACTGCAAGAGGCAGTCATACAGAGGACGGCCAAGGAAGGAGAGGCTTATCCTTCTAACTGGGGAAAAAACCTTCAAGAGAAAAAAGGTACTTTTAAAAGTTTTTACAAAAGTAACTGGAAGGATGAAAGAAAGGTTCATAGCCTTAAGAGAGAGGATATAGCTGAGAGGGCGCGGCCCCTAACCAACTGCCACAGGGGTGGAGGTGGAAGACAGGCCCCTCCGCAGCAGCCTTACCTCAAAAGAATTATACCTCATTCTAAAACAGGAAAGATATCCTGGGATCGTTGGAAATTACCTGAAGCAAAAGACTTCCAGACTAGGCCTCAAGCCTTTCACAAGAAGCCTAGAGAGAAACAAAGGGCTAGCTTTTATCTGGATAATAAGGACTGTTTTAAACCAGAAATACCAGATAAGTTTTACAGGAAAAAGTTTAGTGCTGCCAGAGACTGGAAGAAGCAAACCTTTAATCCTGAAACAGCAGTAAGCCCAGGGAGTTATAATATACCTAAAAGCCGACGCCCCAAACTCCCAAGCCAGCACTGGGATACGGTATGGCATGCTTTTAGAAAACCAGGTTTTAACATCCCAGAGATCTCAGAGACCTCAGATTCGGACCCCGTAGAAATGGAATGGCTGCCAGGGAAATCTGAGGGTATTGAAGACATAGAACCAATGGAATGTGATTATTGCACAAGGAGATGTGTTTAAGTAAAAGGCAAACAAATCCCATGTATGCAAAGAATACTGGAAACCTTATGTTTTAAGTTGGTGACGGATAACCATGTTGTTTTGAGTGTTTTTGCTGATTCACATTTTGATGCAACCAAAGTTTGTGTTCTGTTACTCATTACCTCATATTTTGAACTTCTTTATGCGCAAAGGTGAAATAAAAGCCTTTTCTTTACCCTACACTTGGCAAGAGTTACTTTTTAGGAAGTTGACCTTGAGGCTGACAATGAGGCCTGCTACCTCATTGACCCTCACAACAGGTCAACCCTGAAACCCTTTATTTCTTATGCGCTCCCCAGCCCCTGTGGAACCACTACGCCGCCACCAGAGGGGGCTGAGGGGGACACTAGCTAAGATTCTTTTTACATATTGATGACATTGCTGTACCTCGCTATGTACATACTTACTTGGCCTGCGGATCCTGTTTCACATTTTTCCATTTAGCTTGTTGTTCTAAGAGTTATTGGTTTATGAACTTGTTTTTAGTCTGATTTTGTGCTTCCTTGGCTGTTTGAATTCCTGCTGCTAGTTATGGTTATACTGAAGCTCCCCTTGGGGGATGGGTTTTTATACCAAAGTTTGTCACAAAAGCTTCGGGAACTTTTCTCCATCTCACCATCTGCTGGCAGGGGGACACAATCCACTAGTCTGGAGTGATCTAGCAGAATTTCAGGAAAGGAAATCATTGGTAAGTAAAATTTCTCCATATTTTGAGTCTTTTCTGCATGTTACTTTTTTTTCCCTTGAGCAAAGTTAGATGTCAAAGTTTGATCTCTTTAATGAGATCTTTTATAATTTGTCTAGAATTTGTGTATGATGTACAGAACTTTAGGAAAGTTTTTAAGGTCATCTTGTGAGCTAGTGATTATTTATATTGAAATATTTTTCCTGATTTCTCTCTTATAAACGGCAAATGTTGATGCAACTTTCTGAAGGTATAGAGTGGGATGTAGTTTTTGTGGACTACATTTGGTGCCATTCTTTTGACTAATAACTAGATTTCATCATGATGTTGAAATTCATCATCTTCTCCACCCTGTGTTGTAAACTTTCCTTCCCTGCTATTCACAGTCTAGACTTCTAAGCTGGAATTGAAGCATCTTCATGTGGTGCCATAGGCAACTTTATAATCTGTTGCCTATCGCATTGCTACATTCCCATTAGTATTGCTAGCACTTAGCAGTTATTCTATAGTGGAGAGTTGGGGGTTCCTTTTGAGCTCTCAGGAGTTACTGCAGTCTGCCTTATACAGAGCTGTATACTAGCACAGCTTTTCCTCTCTGAATGTTTAGCCTCTCAATACTACCAGTCTACAGTATCTGCCCTTGATGCATAAATAATAGGAAACCTAGATCTCGCTCAGCAGAAACTGAGAAGTAATATGCTAATTATCAAATAAGATATACTTTCCACATTTAAATTACTTTTTCTCCAGGAACAAGCAAGAAGTCAGTCCTCGCATATGGGTGACGCTGGTACCAATGGAGCCTGCATGGTAAGCTCTTCCCAGCTTTCAAAGAAAGCCTTTGGGAGAGGTACCACGCATGTGTGGTCTCCTTCCTGCCTGCGGGTGCCATCTTGCCCCAGTCTCCTTTTTGCTGCAGAGCCCTTCAGACATGTGTCTGCTCCCTCTGGAAAAAGTTGTTTTCTGTCTTGCTTCTCCAGTCGCATACTGGTTCCCTCCCATCTCCTGATTCTGCTTGCCTCCGGCATTGTGCTTTTTCGGGTTCATTTTTCTTTTTTCCCTTTGGGGGTCTTTTTCTCAAGTGCACAGATTTTCGTGCCCTTTCCTGCTGGGCCTAGAGAATTTGACCTTGTGGGGACCGTCCTCCCCGCTATGGCCTCTCTTAACAGCTTCAAGCCTTGTGATCGTTGCACTCACAATATGTCATACATGGACCCACATGATTGTTGATTTTGGTGCCTTGGGCCGGATCATGATGCCTTGATGTGTGGTCTCTGCCAACAGATGACCCCCAAGGATCTCCGAGGCCACAAGAAACAGCACGAGTTAATTTTTCATAAGACCGACAGCCCCGAAGTCTTTAGCGTTTTGCACTTTGCTTCCTTTGGGTTTTTTTGTTGCTTTCTTCATTTGCAGGTATATATTTAATTGTGTTTTTTTTCTTTCGCTCCTTTCGGTGCGCAGGGGATTTTACTTCTACGGTCAACTCTGAGTACCTTTTGCTTCAGGTAAGGGGGAAGAAGCAAGGTGCGCTCTTCTGGCTCTCTCGTTTGGGGAGGGGGCCACTGTTATTTATGGGGGGCTTCAGTTTTTTGTAGTTATACTATTTTTCGTTAATGTGTTGCTTCTTTGAGTCTGCTTTGTTAATAGTTCACTGGGGGCTGATGGGAGCTCCAGCAGCATACACCCCTGGGGTATTCAAGACTCTGATTGGTCCAGTCTCTGTGACCTCCTTGGGGTGATGAATCCAGAACCATGGGGAAATCCCACAGCACCCGGCCTTGGAGCCCTCAATGCAAGGCAGAGTGCAGTGGCCGGCAATGGCCCTCAGAGAAGCCCCGACACCATCAGCGTCTGTGATTGGTCTCTGTCCGCAGAGGCCATCCTCGTCTAGAACACTCCCTCGATGGTGCCGGCATTGGGCCTGAGGACCTGTGTGCCCACGCCAGGGGCTGTGGAACCATTAGGCATCGAGGCCCAGATGGTGGCCTTGGAATGCAGTCTGTCTGTTTTCATGGCTCAAGGGCGGGCTGTGATGTCTGGTTTCTCTGGGTCATCAATCCCAACTACTGGTCCCTCCACAGCAAGGGCTTAACTGGAGATGGAGCTAATCCTCGAGCGCCACTGGCCTTGAGATTCTCCTTTGGCCCGGTTGGGGCTGAAGACTTCCCTGCACAATGCATTTGACTCGGGGCACAGTGGCACTGGTGCCATCGAGATTGGGGCTCCAGCCCCAGACCCAGGGAACCTTCGAGGTCTCCTTGGACTCCGGGTCAGACTGGGAGTTGGAGGATGAGTCCCCGGATACCCGGCTCCACACGTAACTGCCCCACAACTCCATGGTCGTGGAGTCGGCCATGCGGAGGTTCAAGAGCCAGAAGGCGCACTCCTTGATGCCCCTGGGTTGGGAGGCTCGTACCATGGATGCCCTGGGCAGGAAATGCTTCCAGAGCTCGATGCTCAACAGTCTGATCCAGGCCTTCCAGCTGTACATGGGCATGTACTTGCAGGATACGGCGAAGGAACTTGCTGTGTTTGCGGCTGGTCTCTCAGAAGAACCTCTCCAGTGGTTCTGGATCCTGGTCTTCTGGATCCCTCAGTCAGGGAGTGCTCCAAGTTGATGACTCGAGCGGCCTATGACTTCTTCGAGTCGGTGGCTAAAGTAGCAGAGATGGGCATTAGTGCCCGCTGCCATGCCTGGTTACAGTCTTCCGACCTGGAGCAATGGGTACAGGACAATTTGGTTGATGTCCCTTGTTAGGGAGAGAACCTCTGGCAAACCCATGACTGAAAAGGCTGCCAAGCTGGAGTCAGACTTCATGACCAGGAACAGGCTCTCTAAGGAGACCGCTGACCCTTTCTGAAGGAAGGCTTCTGGTAAAAGACCCTATACCCAAAAAAGAGGAAGGCTTATGGAAATTACTCTCAGCACTCGGCCTTCCCAGCTTCCCAACAGGGCCAGCATGCCAAAGGACAAGGGCCATGGCCCTCGTAAGCTAAGGCCCCCAAGTCCCAGCCCGTGCCCCAGACGCAACCTGGGGTGGGGGAGTTTGACTCCTGGGGCATAGCCTCTTTTCCCCTGGAAGGGCCTGCTCTGCAGGACATTGAGGGGCATCTGGTGTGTTTTGCTGACCACTGGCCCACCATCACAACAGACAGGTGGCCTTGCAGATGGTGAAGGAGGGGTGCCTCCTCCACCTTGAACAAATGCCCCCACCATTCTTTCCAGAAGAGCTCCCAATGCATTCCCTTCACTGGGATCTACTTCAGCAGGAACTCATAAACCTCATGGCAGACAGGGCGGTGGAACCCGTCTCTCTCAAACTCTGAGGCAAAGGATTCTACTTCTGCTACTTCCTGATGCCCAAAAGGGCCGGGGGGGGGGGGGGAGAGGGAGGGGTCGGCCTATCCTACACCTACAGGACCTTAACAGGTTCCTGGTAAGGGAGAAATTCAAGATGCTCTCCCTTGGAACATTGCTGCCATACCTCCAGCAGGGCGACTGGCTGTGCTCCTTGGATCTAAAGGATGCTTACACACACATCCTTATCCACCCCCTTTGCAGGTGGTACCCCCTCTTCATTGTGGGAGGCTGCCACTATCAGTACAGGGTCCTACCCTTCATTCTGGCCTCCGCATCAAGTGTCTTCACCAAGTGCTTGGCAGTGGTCACCGCCGCCTTATGTCTCCAGGGGGTGTTCGACTTACTGTACCTGGATGACTGGCTCATAAAAAGCGGCAACACTGCAGAGGCCCACCAGGTGATGGGTCACACTGTCTTCATTCTGAAACACCTGGGGTTCATCATAAAGTACCCAAAGTCCTAAACCACCACTGAATAGCTAGCTCAGTTTCTTTAGTAGGATGAGTGGTGAAGGCTGGGAGCGCTTCCTTTGAAGCACCAGGGAAGTGCAGGAGGCAGCAGGGGCAGAGCCTGCCTCAGTCAGGGCTAAAAAGCACAGGAAACTGCCAGGGCTGAATGCCTGGGAGCCCCAGGTCCACCCCTCCGTTCCCCAGAGGGATAACCAGGAACCGGTAAGCTACGGGCCCTCAGGCTATCCTCTAGTAGGCAGATGTCAGGATGTTGCATAGAGTTATTAGAGTGGTAAGAGTCATCTTCTTGTTGGATGGGAGGGGGTGCCGAGACAGAGTGTGGGTGCATCGTGTTGCTTTTTTAGCTTTTTTTTTTTTTTTGCTTCGTCGCTCAGTTTTTGGGTGTTGCGGCTCCTCTCTGATCAGCTGTAAAGCAGCAAGGCAGTGAGTGTGCATACACACGATTCTCTCGGTGTGTTTAGATTGCGGGAGCAACCGCGGTTTGTGTATTGCTGGGCTCTGTCGTTTTTGTGTGCATCGAGGCCGGGATATTCAAAGATCTGTTTCCAGGGAGCAGGACAAGGCCCAGGGGGATTCACTGAGGCCGGCGGCTCCTGCAGTTTTGGCGGGAACCGTGGCCATTAGCTCAGTGCAGCCTGAACAGAAGGTGAAGAGCAAGGTAAAAAGGAGGGAAACGTACAGAAGCCAGCAGGGGGATGTTTTAGTACCTTGTTCAGAGACTCCAGGGCTGCAAGAGGGGCTGGAATCGGAATAAAATTTGGGAAGAAAACTTTCTCTTCATTAGGCATACTACCTTAAAATGCCTCAGACGGTTGTGCAGGATTCCACAGGTAAGTTTCCGGTAATCCCTGGGAAGGAGTTCTTATGGGGGGGAGGACCTTGCCGGAAAAAGTGGAAGAGATCAGTCACGATTGGCTCAAAAGGGACTCCCCACAGGCACGGCAGAGTTTTGGGGGCCACTGGACCCACAAATTGGAGGAAAGGGAGTTTTCTTCAGGGGATGACCCCAGTGTAGTTTGGTTGTTCCGTAGAGAGGAATTGGAACCATTAATTGCCCATTCCCTTGCAGCTGTGAACATCATGCAGACCACTCAGGCAGAGGAGCCTCTGGAAGACCCCCCTGCTTCACTGCTTTAAGGGAACGCAGGTGTGCTTCCCAGTTCATAGGGTCATCAAGAAGATGATTAAGGTAGAGTGGGAGTATCCGGAGGCCACCTTGAGGGGTAGTCTGCCCATGGGTCAGTTATACCTGATTCCGCCGGAAGAGCGGGACCTTCTAAGGATGCCCAAGGTGGATGCATGGTCGCGGTTGTCATTAAGAAGACTATCATCCTGGTTGAGGGCGGAGCGGCTCTCAAAGATCTACAGGATAGGTGATTGGAATCGCTCCTTAAGAGGCTTTGACTCGAGTGCCTTGGCCTTACAGCTTCCATTTGTGGAGTCTATTCGCTGGCTCCATGGTGCTTCCCCTTCGGACCCAGAGGGACAGACAGGGATGAAAGGGGCAAAGCTGGAGTCAGCTGCTGCTTACATGGCAGATGCCTTTTATGATTTGGTCCAGATAATTTCCAAGACAATGGCATCAGTGATCACAGCACGGCGGTTTCTCTGGCTCTATATTTGGGCAGCGGATCCCTCTTCTAACTCCAGACTGAGTAAACTGCCATACAAGGGGAAGCTACTCTTTGGAGAGGTATTGGAAAAGATTGTAAAGAACTTAGGTGACTCCAAGGGGGGAAGCCTACTGGAGGACCGTCCGATGGGTCTGAAACCAGGAGGACTGCAGAGAGGTCAGGCCAGAGATTTCTGAAGGTTCTGTGCTTCGAGGTTCACTTCTTACCAAAGGGGTTGCTACAAAATAGAGGGCAGCCCTTTCGGGGAGCCTGGGGCTACGGTAGGGGTTTTTACACTTCTCAGCCGGCCCAGCAAAAAAAAAAAAAAAAGCCCCAGTGAAGCTACACATGTCCAGACAGTACTGATAGGGGGGCAGTTACAGCGCTGCAACAATTCCAGCATCTGCTGGAAGGGAAGGCTGTGCGGGTCTTTTCCTACAATGCAATGACAGTAGCATTTGTCAACTGTCAAGGGGGCACCGGCAGTGCTACCTTAGTGCAAGAGAGTCGACTGCTTTCTGGTTTGGGTGGAGGCTCATCTGCTAGCCTGTCAGTGGCACACATCACGGGGAAGGACAATATTCAGATAGACTATCTTAGCCGAAACACCTTGGATCCCGGAGAGTGGGAGCTCAACCCAGCCGTGTTTCATGACATCATGATCTGGTGGGGGCAGCCAGTCATGGATCTCATGGCCATCTTAGCCAACACCAAGGTGCCTTGTTTTCTTCAGCAGACGCAGGGAACACATGTCCGAGGGGCTCAATGCTGCAGCGCAGCCATGGCCAGCAGACGGTCTCTTGTATGTCTTCCTGCCGTGGGCACTCATAGGTTACCTTTAACAGTGGATAGAGAAACACGACGGACAGGTGATTCTCATAGCACCAGATTGGCTGTGCCAACCCCAGTTGCCTTGTGGTTGACAGTCCATGGAGGCTTTACAACAGGACCAGTCTCTTGGCACAGGGGCTGGTGCTAATGCCACAGGTTGATTGATTCTTGCTTATGGTTTGACTCTTGAAAGGGTGCAGTTGCGATGCAGGGGCTACTCAGCGGCAGTCATTTCGGCGATAATATGCTCTAGAAAGCTCATGACAATGCTTACGTATGTTCGGGTTTGGTGCATTTTTGAAGAATGGTGCGATACCTAGAACATTCATCCCTTGGCCTGTTTGCTTGCAGATGTTTTGTTGTTTCTCCAGCATGGCCCAGAGAAGGGCTTGGCTCTTAGCTCATTGAAGGTGCAGGTAGCAGCTCCAGGCTGCTATAGAGGATGAGTACAACGTCTGACGTTGGCAACATATCCCGATGTCATTCAGTTTCTGTGCACAGTGAAGCTCGTGAAACTGCCCGTATGATGGGTGCTTCCACCGGGGATCTGAATTTGGTCCTTGAAGCTATGACAGAAGCTCCATTTGAGCCTCTCTAGAGTATGTTCTTGAAGGATTTGACTATCAAGACGGTTTTCTTAGTGGTGCTCTGCTCAGCACGAAGGGTCTCCGATCTTCAGGCACTCTCATGTAAAGAATCTTTTCTGCAGTTTACAAAGGAGAAGGTGGTGTTACATCTGGTACCCTCCTTTCTGCCGAAAGTAGTGTCTCGCTTTCATTTGAATCAGCTTATTTCTCTGCCTGCCTTTCCGGGAGAGAATGATCATGACCTTCGCAAGCTCGATCTTCATAGAGTGTTAAGGAAATATCTTGAGGGCACAGAAGCGTTATGTAACACGGACTGTTTGTTCTTTTTGGAAGTCCTTGCAAAGGTAAGGCAGCTTCTAAAGCATCAATTGCTCGTTGGGTGAAGCGGGCTATTTTTGTGGCGTATGCCGTTCATGGCAAGCTTCCACCATTAGGAATTCGGGCCTATTCCACCAGGGGTCAAGCTACATCCTGGGAAGAACATTGTCTGGTCCCTCTGGTAGACATCTGTAGGGCCGCATCGTGGTCATCGCGTCATACTTCTGCGAGGCATTATCAACTGGATGTCCAGGTGGCCGGTGACAAGGTGGTTGAAGCTTCAGTGCTTCAGGTTGGTTTGGCGGGTCCCCCCTAGTTTAGGTACTGCTTTGGTACATCCCATACTGTAAGTGTGGGTTATTCCTTTCCCAGCACTATATACCACTTACCCTCGGGACGTCTGCTAATCCCCTGGGCTGAGGAACCACCTTACCTTCTCTGTCTGGAATTCCAGGGGAACAAACACACACACTCGCATATAAGTAGTATGTAAGTTTATTCCACAGGTTAGAGGGGCTGTCTGTCTTTTATACATCAACAGAAACATATACATACGTCATCAACTCATTCCCTGAGGCCCACCACAGCTTATCAGTAAATTCACAGATGTTAGTCGTTTCCTTGCAGAACAATCAATTTGTCTTAGCACAGCACATTCCTTTCCATATATAGATATGTACAGGATTCCCATTTTCCCCTGCGGGCCTCCTAGTCCTCCTATACACACACTTTAAGTCTTATTTTCCCCTATCACATACATATCTGGACTGGCCTGGAGAGACGATAAGGAAGGTGAAATTAGGGCTTACCTGCTAATTGTCTTTCCTTGAGTTTTCTCTTGGTTGACGCTGGTTTGGTTCATGGTAAAGTGTGTTCGATGTACAGGAGAATGTACTCAGTGGGTATCAGTTCAGATTCATACTTACTGATCTCACTCTGGGAGCAGGGAGTGTTTCTGAGTACGCAGAGCTGTTTGGGGCACATTCCCTTTGTAGGGATTTAACATAATGGGGCCTGAGATAATGGAGGGGGGGGGGGGGTGGCGAGGTGCTCCCATTCTTCTTAGCTCTGTCTGTTCTGGGGGCAGAGACTCTCAGTAGGGGGGAGTCTTGTTATGTGGTTTGTTATTAAGCTAGGGTTAGTGTTTGGATATTATTTTTTTTGGGCTGCTTTGTTAAGGAGAGACTGGAGTCAGGGAAGTATGAGGAGTTCTTATACCAAGTAGGCAAGCCAAGTCTGTCTTGTTCAGTCCTTAGCTGCTGGAGGGGGCTGACTAGCTACCCATATGTATCTGGATTGGCCTGGAGAGAACTCAAGGAAAGACAATTAGCAGGTAAGCCCTAATTTCACCATCCCTCTAGGCCGAGAGGCGGTAAGTCTCTGCTCCTTCGCCAGGAACAGCAGGATGCTCCTGCGGGCAGTCTACCCACCTGGCCAGGACAGTGTCCTGGTGGACCGGCTCAGCCAAGTCCTCCAGCTGCATTAGTGACGGCTGGACCCCAAGGTGGCTAGTCGACTGTTCCCCAAGGTGGTGGCTAGTCGACTGTTCTGTCTCCGAGGGCTCCCGCAGATGGACCTCTTTGCCAGCACATCCAATGCTCAGCTGGCCTGCGTTTGCTCCAGGCAATCGCACCCATCGTGGGTGGCGGCGGATGTGATCCTTGGATGGGGGGGCCTCTTCTAAGCCTTCACGCCCACACTGCTGATCGCCAAGACCCTGTTCAAGGTCCAGCTCGACAGAGACATACTGATCTTGGTGGCTCCTCGGTGGACCCAACAGCCGTGGTTTCCATTGCTCCTCTGTCTATCCTAGTCCCCGGTCACCCTGGGGAGTGATCCGGGCCTGTTCTCGCAAGAAGGTGGCTCCCTCCTGCACCCCAACTTGAGGTCCTTATTGCTGACAGCCTGGCTGCTGAAAGGGTAGCTTTGGCCCACTATGATCTCTCCAATGAGGTGGAAGCAGTCCTTCTGGCTTCATTCAAACTGTCCACCCGCTGGGCCTACGCCTTCAAGTTGCGCAGGTTCTCTGCTGTGCAGAGGCGTGGATTAACCCCTTCTTCTGCTAGGTCCAGCTGGTACTCCAGTATCTGCTCCACCTGTCCTCTGAATTCCGTCAGAGTTCACCTCTGTGCACTTTCAGCACACCATCTTCTTGTCGAGGGCAAGCCCTTCTCTGCCCAGCTCCTGATAACTTGATTCTCGAGGGGCCTACTACTCTTTAAGCCATGCATCCGTCCTCCTGTGCCAGAGTGGAACCTCAATGTAGTTCTGTTGAAATTCACACCATTTGAGCATCTCAGCTTGTGCCACCTCAAGTACCTCTTCTACAAGATGGTCTTCCTCGTGGCGTTCACCTTAACTCGCAGGATCAGTGAACTCCAGGCTTTGGTGGCTCACCCAGCTTACACAAGGTTCTACAACAACAGGGTCATGCTCCACACACACCCAAAGTTTCTCCCAAAGGTGTTGTCTCCATTCCATCTCTATCAGGAGGTGATACTTCCTACTTTCTTTCCATGGCCCCGTGCCAACAGGGTGGAGACTGCTCACCACACTCTGGACTGTAAGCAGGCCCTGTCCTTCTACTTGGAGTGTACTTGGGCCCGTCGCTGCTCCTCACAGCTCTTTGCCTTCTATGACCCAGGTCAGCTGGGAAGAGCAGTCTCTTAAGCATACCCTGTCCACTTGGGTGGCAGACTGCGTTGCCTTTGCTTTCGAGCAAGCTGGTCTTTCACTGGTCGCCTGGTCATGGCACACAACATATAGGCCATGGCGCTCTGTCCCCCTGGTCCTCTGTTCATACCTTCGCAGCACACTACTGTCTGCAGAGGGAGTCCTGCCGGGACAATGCCTTCAGCCAGGCAGAGCTCTGTTATTTGTTTGGGGTATAAGGCAACGCCTGTCCTCCAGCCCTTCGGTGTGTTCAAGCTACCAGAGAACTGGTTCCTCGTTTGACACTTGGGCCGCTCAGGGGTCTCTGGTCTTTCAACTCAGTTGTTGCTTCTCACGGCTCACTTTTACTGGTCACTTGTGGCTTTTTACAGGTGTTTTTGGTAGCCTGTGTCTGGGGAGTCCCATATGTGAGGACTGACTTCTACTCGTTCCTGGAGAAAGCATATTTACTCACCTGTAACAGGTGTTCTCCGGGGACAGCAGGAATCAGTCCTCACAACCCTCCCTCCTCCCGGTAGACCTGCTTCTCTTTTTGCCATCTTGTGCTATGTTATCAAACTGAGGCAAGATGGCACCCTTAGGTGGGAAGGGGGACCACACATGCATGGTACATCTCCCAAAGGCTTTCTTTGAAAGCTGGGGAGAGCTTACCGTGTGGGCTCCATTGGTGCTGATGTCGTCCATATGTGAGTACTAATTCCTGTTGTCCCCGGAGAGCATCTGTTACAGGTGAATAACTATGCTTTTTTGCCAGTTAATCAAATATTCTCTTTAGTCTTTTTTTCTGATTGACTGCTATAGTGGTGTTCTGAGGGATTTTAAATGTATTGGACTCATACTGCATTCTATAGGAGCTTAAGGTGCTTTTGGCTTTAGTAAAACTTTCTCCATTGCAAAACATCTGATTCCAGTTATGACAACTTTAACACCCTCCAGCTCAGTAAATTGAACGTGTAGTGCTAGGAAGTATTTGCCATTCTTTGTTTGAAAATCTTAATGAATAATTAAAATCCATCTTACCTTTGTAGCAGCTGATAAGCATGCAATAAATAAAACCAGGAGTCAGTTCAAAGATCCAAGCCAATTTATTGTGCACATGGCTCAGTTAGTCAAAGCTTTAAAGGGACTGAGCAAAGATTTTACAGAGACATACTCATTTATACCTCTTTTTCAGTTTGATACATGAGAACTTTCTATTGGTTCCAGCTTGATACATGCAAACTTCCTATTGGTTCCAACGCCCCCTGCACCTGTCCAATCAGAGATCCCTCCTGGGCCTAGCACCCAGCTCCCCTCCCTTAGGACTGTCCTAACAATGGCTCAGTTTCTAGGTTTGATACTTCTCTACTGCAAGGTCGTCTCTAGCTCCAGGAATGCATGTATTGAAACATTTCTTTCTTTTGCACACAAGAGAATAATGAAAGACTTATGAATTCATGTAAAACTTCTTATTAAGCAGTTTAAAACAATTTTCTAATTTTTCACAGATTTTTGGTTCTTTTCTAGCTATAATGGGGGTTGGGATCCAGGCCTAACTTACAGGCCTTTCATATTTGCAGACTACTCTAGGCCATAGCCTGCCACATTCCCCCCTTTGATTATTCTCATCCGCAAGTGAGAAAGGGTGAGAATTAAATCACTCATTAATTAGATCATATATTACACTGGTGTAACAGCATCACCTTGGGGTATAGGGTAATATTGCCACATAGCTAATATCTTTGTAGCTGCCTTCCTTTCTACATTGCTATCAATGGCTGCTGACTTTATTAGACTGTGATGAATCCAGGGTTCGAGTTCTACAACTTTAACTGCTGTTGGGGTTAACAAGATGACAACATAAGGTCCCTTCCAATGTGGTGTCAGCGGTGTCTTTCTCCACTCTTTGATCCATACCGAGACTCCAGGCTTGAGAGGATGCAGGGGTTCTGTTAGATGGATGGGCAGCTGGTCTTGTACCCACGTATGAAGACTCTGCAAAACAGAACTTAAAACCAATAGTTCTTGTCTAGTAATTTCAGATCTAATCTGTTCCATATCTCCCTTTATTTCCTATACAATAGGCGGGGGTCGCCCATACAGAATCTCAAAAGGGGAAACTCCTAAAGACTTAGCAGGGGCTAAGTATATCCTAAGAAGGGCTATAGGAAGAACCTGGGGCCACTTCAGGAGAAACTTCTTGGCAAAGTTTGGACAACTGAGATTTCAGGGTTCTACTCATACATTCTACTTTTCCTAAATTCTGAGATCTGTAGGCAGTATGCATCTGAGAATGTCAATATCTCGGGGCCATACTTAATGGACTTGCTTCCTGAGGTTATCCACCCTCATTCTTTGTACAGGGCCCCATGTGCATGCAAGGTTGTAAGGGCATACTTGGAATATGGGTACACATTTAGACAGACCCCTTTTCCTATTGTCAGTGCTCTAGTAAGAGCTATCAGTTCAGCTTTCTGTGCTGAAGTTCCTGGGGCCAGGGCTGAGGACTCAACTACCATATCAAGGGTCACCACTGCATATCTGGCACAACAATGTCCATTAATGATGACAAGACTGCTTCCATCTACAAAGAAAGTCCGTTCAGGGTTCTCCAAAGGAACATCAGTCAAATCCGGGCGGCTTGAGAATATAGTGTCCATAGTTTCTAGACAGTCATGATCGGGGGGGGGGGGGGGGGTCAAGACCAACTGGTAACAACGTAGCAGGATTCAAAGCTTGACTGACCTTCAATTGTATCTGGGGAGTTTCACACAACATACTCTGATACTTCAACATTCGTGAATTTGTGAGCCAGAAACTTCCTTTGTGTTCCATAATGGTTAGAACAGAGTGTGGTACAGTAACTTGAAGATTCTGTCTCAAAGTGAGCTTGTCTGCATTGCTCACTAGGAGGGCTGTAGCTGCAACAGCTCTCAAACAAGGGGCCAGCCTTTTGCAACTACATCCGATTGTTTTGACCAATAGGCTACTAGCCGTTGCCAAGATCCAAGAGATTGAGTCAACACTCCTAGAACATTTCCTTATGACTCATGAACATAGAGACTTAAAGGTTTTCTGGACATCTGGTAGACCCAGAGCTGGTGATGACATCAGAGCGGTTTTCAAAGATCGAAAGGCTGCATCCTGTTCAAGTCCCCATTCCAATGGAGACTTTTCCATTCCTTTGGTAGCTTGATACAATGGTTTTGCTAGCAGCGCAAAATTGGGGATCCATATACGACAGTACCCTGCGGCACCCAAGAAGGCTCTCGCTTGCCTCCTGGTGGTTGGAGTAGGAATACCGCATACAGCTTCTTTGCGTTCTGGTCCCAGGCATCGAATTCCGCTGGACAACTGGAATCCTAGGTATTTAACTTGTTTGACATAATTGCGCCTTGGCTCTTGAGACCTTGTATCCAGCCTCATTAAAAAGGTGCAAGAGTTCACTGGTGGCTTGTAGACATTCACTTTCTGAGTTGGTGGTTATGAGCAAATTGTCCACATACTGGAGAAGAACCCTTTCTCCTGGGTTCACATAGTAGCTTGAAAGATCCTGATTTAAAGCAGCACTGAAGAGAGTAGGTGAATTCTTAAATCCTTGGGGTAATCGAGTCCAGGTGAGTTGGCCCCGCCTTCCTGTTGTGGGGTCTTGCCATTCAAAAGCAAACAAAAGTTGACTGGTGGGGGGCTAAGCGTATGCAGAAAAAAGCATCTTTCAGGTCCAGGACAGTGAAATGAGTAGCCTCAGCGGGGATCAGTCCCAAGAGAATATAAGGATTTGGTACCACTGGGTGCATAGTTTCAGCTGCATCATTCACTCGCCTCAGATCTTGTACTGGGCGGTAATCCCCTGTCCCAGGTTTCTTAACTGGGAGAAAGGGGGTGTTCCAAGGTGACTGGCACTCCTTGAGAAGTCCATACTTCAATAGTTTCATTAGCTGGTCGGGGAAGAGGATACTGCTTCACATGCACTGGTTCCGCTCCTGGCTTGAGGGTGACAATGACAGGGGCTATGTTCTTCGCTAGGCCAGGTGGATTATCTTCTGCCCATACTTCACTTGGGACTATAAGGTTGGTGGGTATACAGGAACTAGCTGGCTTGATTGGAGATGCACTATAGAACCGCTACTCTTCTTCTCGGGGAACAGTCAGCACCATCAATCCAGCAGGCTTTGGGTTCACAGTCATTTTCATTTCTCCCCCTTCAGCAAAGGATATTTGTGCCTGGAACTTTGCAAGCAGATCTCGGCCCAAAAGTGGAATAGGGCATTCAGGCATATACAAGAACTGGTGCGTTATTTTCTGTCCCCCTAGTTCACACATGCGGTTCTGCAGGAAAGGCCTTGTGGCCTTAGCCCCAGTAGCTCTGACAATGGTGATGCATCGAGAAAACAAAGGGGCTACTGGCTTTTGTATTCTACTCCTGTATCCCCCATAAAGTCCATATATTGGTCCCCTATTTTCAGACTGACCATAGGCTCCTGGGGACCCAGGGAAACCTGGAGCCCTGTCTGGCCTAGTCTTCATCCATGCTGTAGCCCTCTTCGGCTGCCACTCACTCTATAGCTGCTTCCCTCTCTTGCTGGAACACTGTGCTCAGTTTATTCTTTCATGACTCTAAAATCCACCTCCTGTTCTTCAAGTGCTCCCTCCTCCCTTCCTGGGGGTGGAGTCAAGATGCGGGTATTCACTTCTCTAATGTCCTTCTCTGCAATGGGCGCACTGATTCGCACCCAGTGGGGGCCGATCATTTTCATGACCCCTTTCACTTCCTCTGCTCCTTCGATTAGGAAAACCTCCTCCACGTCATTCAACTAAAGTATCAGCAAGAAGATCTGCTTTCTTCTTTATCTTACATTCACTTTCTCTGTCACATTCATTTCCACAATTCACAAAAATGGCGTTGTGTTTGGTTATATACTCTTTTTAGATAGCAAATTTTTTTAGATATCCCCCCAAATTGAGCTCTTTTAAATGGTAATTGTTCACCACTCATGCAGTTATAGAATGACGACAATCTTTGTGCGTTTTTAATATCATTCTTCCTCCCATTTTTTAAGGTTCCTACGGTTCAGGTTAGGCATATTTTATTGTAGTATACATAATATCCGGCCACGGGAAATTATATTTTACATAATATCTCTCAGGTTGTCCTCAACCCAACTGATTATTTGCAAGATATATGGTATGTATAACCCTTGAGTATCCTGGGTTAGATTCACCTAGAACATCTATCAAGATATACGAAAAGAATTCACAACAGGCATGTATTCGGTCGTGTTTTAGTGTTTTATTCTTTTACTTCTCTTTTTATTTCCTTGATTCCTTTAATTGTAATGTGCACAATCATTACTTATTTATTATTATTTTTTATACATATAATTTGTTTGGTTATTCACTTTATTTATTTTTTTAGATTTTTTATCTAATCCATCCTTAATCTTGCATAATAACACCCCTTTTTTTGGTGCCCCTGCTAATTTGTTGTCACACTCCTGTAGTATCCTTGAGTCTTTCATATAATGTTTTAATTATAATGTAACAATTTTTATTATTATTTATTATTCCTTAATACATCAATATTCGTTTATTGATTGTTATTAATATGTGTATTTATGAATGGTTACTTGATTTTTATGGTATATTTATAACACATTTATTGTATTATATATGGTTTTAATTCGTTTTATTCATAGTTCCGTACTATTGTTTATATGTACTTTTTTAAGTAATTCATAATTTCTTCTTGTTATTTATATTTGATTTCTGCTAAATCTTTTACGTGTATTGATGTTTTTCTTAATCCTTTTTACATTATTTATATTATGAATGTATTTATTCTTATTATTTTACATTCTTTTATTTTTATTAATGTTTGTGTGTTTAGCCATTTAGCCCCTGAGGAAGTTGTTGCGAAACACGGCCTGTGTCGGGCCTGGCTGATTTTTATTGAATAAATAGTTCTTCCCTTGCAATCCACGAATTTGGTTGGTCTCAATCAGAGATCCCTCCTGGGCCTAGCACCCAGCTCCCTCCCTTAGGACTGTCCTAACAATGGTTCAGTTTCTAGGTTTGATACTTCTCTACTGCAAGGTCGTCTCTAGCTCCAGGAATGCATGTATTGAAACATTTCTTTCTTTTGCACACAAGAGAATAATGAAAGACTTATGAATTCATGTAAAACTTCTTATTAAGCAGTTTAAAACAATTTTCTAATTTTTCACAGATTTTTGGTTCTTTTCTAGCTATAATGGGGGTTGGGATCCAGGCCTAACTTACAGGCCTTTCATATTTGCAGACTACTCTAGGCCATAGCCTGCCACACCTTTACTTGGGAATTGATAGAAAAATATAAAGGGGGGGGGGGGGGGTGGCACGAGAGAGTGACATTTGATGCTGAAGAGCTAGACAGACATGTGACAGAGAAACTCCCCACAACCCTCCTTAAAATCAGCACAGATCACATACAAAATATCTTCCTGCTGTACCCGTGGTCATTGGAGTTACAAGAGAAACCCAGGTTAATGGCCCAGCAACCCTGTGAGTTTGCAATGCTCTCGGTTAGTTGTGTGAAGCGAGGGGTGTGGAGTGGAGGGCATGGGGATTTACGGGCCAGCGCACAGGCTGCATGAAGCAGTAGTGTGACCACATGGTTTAGAACAGGGAGAAGAGTGCTCTTACCAGCTGGAGAGCTCATGCAGGAGATCTTCAGGAGCATGTCAGTTGCACTGTATCATAAATTAAATAAATTACATGCTGCCATGGAGGAGATCTGAGACCAATTTCAGTCGCAAGTGCAGAGGATCACTGAGGTTAGAGCACTGCGCCTTGGCCCAGGAAAATGCGGGCCAGCAAATAGAGACAGTCTTGGTGGCACTACTTAGAGAAAATACGGTGTAGATGAACTGGAGAACAGAGGCTGATGGAAGAACCTTAGTAATCTGGTTGCTGGAAACTCTTATACAAATTAGGATTTGTAAAAATTCTTAAGTCAGTGTTTGCTTGCTCATTTGGGCCTGGACGCCACCGGCATGGCATTCTGCTGTGAGCATGCACACAGAGTGCGGCTTGCGTCATGCTATTGTCAGGTGACTTTGCTGATTGGACAAAGAAAAGATACTGCAGGCTTTACCACAAAGGGAAAAACTTGGTATATGAGGGGCCTTGTTTGATTTTGTTCAATGATTTATTTATTTATTTATTTAACAGCTCTTATATACCGCACTATTTTTATCAGCGCGGTTTACATATAACAAAGAATACTCAGATCAGCGAAGACTGATTGGGTTTACATTAAAACAGGGCATAGAACTTGGGGAACCTGGGGAATTTTCAGAATAACATAAATCCAAACGAATTGGAATAAAATAAACTATATACATGCTGGTGTGTCATTATTCAACACGAGTGGAAGTACAGAGAGAGATAAGGGTCAAAATTCATCAACAGAAGTTAGCTTATCAGCCACTTGGGGACAGGGAAATACATTCAGGTACAGTATATAATTTGCCTTGATCTCCTGGAAGGGTGTGAGCTAAATACTACTAATAAATAATATGCTACAACAATAAACTGAAAGCAGCAGAAGTGCAAAAACTGCAAAGATATGAAGAAAACAGAAGAGAACGATATCAAAATAAGCTATTTAGAGAGAACCCTAAAGAATTCTACAGAAAATTGGGAAAGAGCATTAGTATGGTAAAGACACCACCAACCAAAACTGAAACAGAAACTTTCTGGAGAAAACTATATGAGGTCCCCATAAAGCATAATCAAGTAGAATGGGGTTACCCTGCATACGGGAACATTTAGAAACACATCAAACCTATGGAATGGCCTGCAGTAACAACAAAAGAGCTGGAAAGCAGGTTAAACAAGCCCCAAAGTGGAAGAGCCTTGACCCAGATGGATTGACCAACTTTTGACTAACAGTTCATTCCACTAAGACATGGCTAACTTCAAAAACCAATTGATCAAGCAGCCGGACTTATAAGAACATAAGATATGCCATACTGGGTCAGACCAAGGTCAATCAAGCCCAGTATCCTGTTTCCATCACTGGCCAATATAGGTCACAAGTACCTAGCAGTCTTCCCAAAAGACACAGGTTCCTCAATGCTTGTATTGGGTCAACAGTGATATCCTGGGTTTCTTTTAAAAATGGTTTATGGACCTTTCCTCCAGGAACTTGTGCAAACCAGGAGCAGGACCTCAGAAAACACCCACAAACAGGAACAGAAGCGAGGGACATCTTGAACAATTTTCAGAAGAGTGTGTTCATGAAAAACTAGCTCAACTTAAAGTAGACAAAGCAATGGGACCGGATGGGATACACCCTAGAATACTGAGGGAACTTGGGGACATTCTAGCAGTTTCAGTGACTGACCTTTTCAATGCCTCGTTGGAGTCGGGAGTTGTGCCATAGGACTGGAGAGAAGCTCATGTGATGCCTTTACACAAAAGCGGAAGTAAGGATGTGGTTGAAAACTACAGGCCGGTTAGTTTAACTTCGATGGTGAGTAAATTATTGGAAATGCTGCTGAAAGAGAAAATAGTGAGGTTTCTGGAGTCCAGCGGATTACAGGATCTGAGGCCTGAAGATATTGGTGCCCACATCGAGAGCTGCAGAGTCGACTGGCATGGAGACCAGGATGGTGGCTTTGGAGCACAGCATCTCTGCCCCCATAACCTAGCAGCAGGCAATGATGTCCGGTTCCTCCAGCTCATCTGCTCAGACTGGAGCCTCAACATCGAGGACTTCTCCAGACGTCGAGCCAATCCTCGAGTGCCACTGGCCTTGAGAGAGCCATCGGTAGCAGACAAAGTCCTGGTCCCGTTCCTCGGGACATCAGTCCTCTCCAGCGAGCATATGCGGCTCGACCCGCAGGTCTTCTGGGGATCATAGGCCTCTGGTCTTGGGCCTCAACTTCGGGGATCGTGGAACTTCGGATTCTTCCTTTGACTTTGAGTCAGACTGGGAGGATGAGTCCCCAGACACTCGGCGACACCATGATGTGCCCTCAGACCCGTCTCTACCGGTGTCTCAACTCCATTCCCTGCTCGAGGATGTCGCCTTCCTTGACTTTGTATGGGACATGGCAAAGGTGCTTGCATTCGACACTGAGGCAGAGGAGGACCCCCCACATGGAGGAACTGGAGATCCTCCAGTATGAGGCCCCTACAGTGTCCATCTCTCCAATCCTCAAGCGCTGCCTCCTCCGAATGTGGGAAACACCAGCATCTGTGCCCATTGTGAGCAGACTGCTGGACTCCATGCACAGAGTCCACCGAAGTCCAGGGTTCCAAAAGACCCAGCTCCCTCAGAATTCTACGGTCGTCGAGTCGGCCATGCGGCAGTTCAAGAGCTAAAAGACTCATTCCTCAGTGCCCCTTGGTAGGGAGGCCTGGGCCTTCGACGTCCTCAGCTGAAAATGCTTCCAGGGCTTGATGCTAGCTTGCCGAGTCCAGTCTTACCAGTTGTACATCTGTATGTACTTCAGGGGACTGGCAAGGGAGCGCGCCGATTTCTCTGCGGACCTGGATGGGGAACCCCTTCAGCAGTTCAAGTCACTGGCCTTGGCAGTTGAGGAGTGCTCAAAGTTTCTGTCTCGAGCAGCATATGATGGCTTTGAGTTCTCAGTCAGAGTAGCCGCCACGGGCATCAGGGCCTGATGCCAGGTTTGGCTGCAATCATCTCACCTCAAGCAATGGCTCCAGGACAAGCTCATCAATGTCTCTTTTTTTTTATTTTATTTATTTATTTATTTACATTCTCTTATATACCGCGCTATTCTGCATCAGTGCGGTTTACATTGAACAAACTGAAATTACATTGAACAGGGCATTATAACTTGGAGATAACTATTTTACAGGGAACATGGGCACCGAAGAGAATCTCTTCAGAAAAGCCATGGCAGACCAGGCTGCAGAGAAAGAGATTGAGGGCCTGATTTTTGAAGGCAGTTACAAGGGTAACAGCCCATGTTTTATTTTTTTCACATTCTTATATACTGCCTTATCTGGTAATCAAGGTGGTTTACAATAAACAGAACAAAGTACATTAGACATTAAGCATACTTAACTAAGTACAATAACAGCATAACTGTAAAACTATTTACATAATTTGGTCTGAGTGGGTTAGGGGATGTAATGTTGTTTTAGGACTTGATGGGAAAGTTGTATGTTACTCATGTAAATGCGTTAACCGGGATTTTCCAAAGGCACCTACAAAAGTAGTACTTTTGAAAAGTCCCAGTTAAGTCCCTAACATGCCCAGATGCTGTTTGCTTGGGGCATTCCGGGGTGGAGAGGATTCAGGAAATGGCACTAAGTGGTATCTTTAAGGTGTTGGGGCTAAACAGGCAGCATAGAAAATCACTGCTACCCGCTTAGCCTCAGAGGCTGCCGGCTCGTGCGACGTGACCCAGATTTTCATTTCTGCCGCCGTGGAAATAAAGATCCAGGTTAAGAGGATCAGTGGGCAGGTTATGCGCTGACACAACGCATAGCCTGCCTAAATGAAAATTGGGCCCTGAGTTCCTGACCAGGACCAGGCTCTCTAAAAAGACCTCGGTGCATCCCTGTAAGAAAGCCCTGGGGAAGAAGCCTTTCTCCCCGATAAAAAAAAAAAAAAAAAGGGGGGGGTTGTTGGTAATGCCCCACAGTACCAAGTCTTTTTGGACCCACAGCAGGGGCAACACTCCAAGTTGCATGGATACGGTCCTCGCAAGCAGAAGACCCTCTAAGGCTCAGGCCCTGGCCCAACTTGGAGGGAGTTTTTGACTCCTTAATCATGGTCTCCTCTCCCCCAAAATACTCTCTGCTGACTCTGTTTGCCTACAGGTGGTCCTCCATCATCACCGATTCCTGGGTGCTCTAAGTGGTCAAGGAGGGTTTCCTCCTCCATCTGCAACAGACACCACCCTTGTTCTTCCCAGGAGAACCTGTAAAGCCTCTCCTTCATTAGACTCTCCTCCTCACTGAGCTCTCAGGCCTCCTCGAGGACAAGGTGGTGGAGCCAGTGCCCAAACATCTTTGGAGTGCTGACTTCTACTCCAGATATTTCCTCATCCTCAAGAGGAGAGAGGGCCTCAGGCCAATCCTGGACCTGCAGGACTTAAACAGATTTCTGGTGAGGGAGAAGTTCAAGATACTCTCCCTTGGAACACTGCTGCCCTGCCTCCAGCAGGAAGACTGGTTATACTCCTTAGACCTGAAGGATGCATTTACACACAACCTGATCCATCCCAGCCACCTGAAATACCTCTGGTTCGTGGTGGGAAGAGATCATTATCAATACAGGGAGCTACCCTTTGGGCTGACCTCCAAGGGTATTCACCATATACCTCACAATGGTCACAGCCCACCTCCAAGGGGCCTTCATCTTTCCCTATCTGGATAACTGGCTCATAAGGGGAGGTACAGCTACAGAGTTGCACTATGCCACCAAGTCCCCCATTCTCATCCTGCAGCATCTCGGGTTTGACCTCAGGTACCCCAAGTCTCACCTCAGTGCCTGGAGTTCATAGGGGCTCAGCTAAACACCCTCCAGGCCAAGGCCTTCCTTCCTCCAGAGAAGACAGAACATCTCAGGGCCGTAGTTGCAGAGGTACAGCACCGCCAGTCGATGCCTGCTCACCATCTTCTCCACATGCTGGGCCACATGGTCCCCATGGTCCATATGACTCCATACGCCCGCCTTCACTTGAGGATGGCTCAGTAGTTCCTCCGCTTCCAGTGGACACGAGCAGGCTTCGAGACAGGATAAGTGTGACCTGCCAGCTGGCAAACCTCCTTGACTGGTGGCAAATTCCACACCATCTGCAGGCCAGGATGACCCTTCCAGGCATCCACCCCCCATAGGGTCCTTACCACGCATGCCTCCTTGTTGGGCTGGGTAGCTCATTGTGAGGGCCTCTGCACACATTGCAGTTGGTCCCAGATGGAAAGCCAGTTGCAGATCAACCTTCTGGTGATCTGGGAGATATTTTTGGCCCTCTGTGCCTTCCACCACCGGCTGCAGCACCAGTTGGTGCTGGTCCAGGCGGACAACCAAGTCGCAATGTTCTATATCAAGAAGCAAGGGGGCACTGGGTCGTACTCTCTCTGCCAGGAGGTGCTAGCCCTCTTCTCATATGCGACATGCAACGGGATGCTGCTGCAGGTGGTCTACCTCCCAGGCTAGGACAATGTCCTGGCGGACAGGCTGAGCAGAGTTTTCCAGCTGCATGAGTGGTGCGTGGACTACAGAGTAGCCTCCAGGCCGAGAGGCAGGCAAACCCCTTCTCCTGCTCAGTGTAGCTGGTGCGCTAGTACCTACTCCATCTGTCACAGGTGGGACTGAAGCCCAACTCAGAGTGCACTTGAACGCTACTGTGGCCCACCAACATGCTGTCGAGGGCAAGCCCCTCTCGTCTCAGCCCCTTATCTCTCGTTTCCTGTGGGGCCTTATGTTGACCAAGCCCCCCTATCTGCCCACCAACAGCAGAGTGGGATCTCCATGTTGCGCTTTCACAGTGCACGAAACCACTGCTTAAGCCCCTGGCTACCTGCCATCTGTGGTACCTCACTTGGAAAGTTGTTTTTCCTGTGTCATTCGCGTCTGCTCGCAGGATCAACGAGCTACAGACTCTGATGGCAGAGCTACCCTACACAAGATTCTGCAAGAACAGGGTGGTGCTCTGCACGCACTCCAAGTTTCTGCCAAAAGCGGTGTCCCTCTTCCATCTCAATTAAAAGGTGGTGCTCCCCACCTTACTCCCGAGGCCTCATGCTGTCAAGGTGGAGACAGTTCTCCATACTCTGAATTGTAAGAGGGCCCTGTCCTTCGATCTGCAACGGACTCAGGCCACCACAGAGTGCCTCAGCTCTTTATCTCCTATGACCCCAGTCGACTGGGGCTTCCAATAACTAAGCAAATTCTGTCCACTTGGGTGGCGGACTGCATTGCCTCGCCTGTGAGCAGGCTGGGACCTCATTAGATCACCAGGTCACGACACACCGTGTGAGAGACATGGCCACCTCTGTAGCAAATCTGCGTTCCGTACCTGTTATGGAAATCTGCTGAACCACCACCTGGTCTTCGGTACATACCTTTGCATCTCACTACTGCTTGGAGAGGGAGTTCCAGTGGGGACAGCGCCTTCAACCAGGCCGTGCTCCATAATATTTTCAGGTTGTAGGCAACTCCTGCCTTCAGTTCCTTCTGTGTTCAGGCTACCAGAGTGCTGGTTTTCCGCTGGACTCTTAGGTCTTATGAGAGTCTCTCCTGCTTGTTCCCAGAGAAAGCGTAGATCTCCAGGAACAAGCAGGAATGTAGTCTTCACATATGGGTATCGTCGGTACCGATGGAGCCTGCACGGGAACGCTCCCCAGCGTCCAATTAGGAAGCTTTTGGGAGCATCCCACAGCGCCTGCGTGCTGCCTTCCCGCCTTTCCCAACTGCCTCTCTCCAGTTCTTCGTTTTCTGCGGAGCCAGCAGGTCGTCGTTCCTGTCACCGCAGAAAATTCTTCCTTTTTACTTTCTTTTTTTGTGGTCGCGTCTGCCTTCCTCAACGCTTTACCGGTACCGCTGTTTTTTCTTTCTTTATTTCTGTTCTAAAAAAAAAATATATATATATATTTAGTGGGTTTTTTTCCTATTTTTCCCAGGTGTATGCGCCATTTTGGGCCTTAGGCCCAAATGTTTTCCTACAATGGAGAAACCTGCTTCAGGTTTCAAAAAGTGCACCAAGTGTGGCGGTACCGTTTCCGTCACCGACACCCATGAATGGTGTCTGAAATGTTTAGGTCCTGACCACTCCATCACGGATTGTATGTCCTGTGCTATGATGTCTAAAAGGTCGGCAGAACTGAGCTGCTAAGCTCAGTACCCTGTTTCCCTCTGATGCAGCTTCGGTGGCATCGACATCTTCCAGGGCTTCCTCTTCCTCCCGTGGATCTCAGGTAACTAAACATAAGTCCAGCCGGTCCTCAAAGGATAGATCTCCCTCTAAGCACCGAGATGCCTCTGGCGTTGCCCTTGAGGATTCTGCCCCGACGGGAGGCTTTGGCTTCCAAAGCATTATCGGGGCTCCAGGACATTCTCGAGGCCTCGACCTCGGCAGAACTACTGGTGCCATGCTCTGGGGTACCGGCTGTCTTCTCCGGTACCGACATCCAGGCATCGGCAGCGTTGATAGACCAGAGGGTCCTGGCTATTGAACGCAGTCTGGCGGCTCTCCTTGCGGCATCGACACCCTCAGAACCGTGTCAGACAGTCCAGCCGGCACCGGTACCGATAGCATCGACATCGGTGTCCGCATTACCGGCACCCAGTCACCCGATGCCCTCCGGTACCGATACACCGGTACCGATGCCCCCTGGTACCGACTTCGGTCGGTACGGGTATCGGGCTCTACAAGAGCACCAGGACAGAAGGTACTTCGAGTCTTCGGAGGAATCTGAGGATTCCGATAGTTTTGTCGATACCAGAGCACTTCTTCCAGAGGAGCCCTCCTCCCCTAAACGCAGGATGTCTCCTCCAGAGGATATCTCCTTCCAAGATTTCATCAGGGAGGTGGCTCGGGGTCTCTCCATTACTGTGGCTCCTGAAACAGAGCCCAGAGCAAAGGAGATGGAAATTTTGCAATATCCCAAAGCTCATAAGGAGGCAGCTACTTTTCCCATCCATGAGATCTTGCATGATCTCATGCTCAGAATGTGGGAGACCCCTCTTACCACCTCTCCTCATTCTCGTAGACTTGACACTATGTATCGAGTCCCCTCCTTGTCCTGGTTTCCAGAAAACCCAGCTCCCTCACCACTCCATTGTGGTAGAGTCAGCTATGAGAAGGATCAGGAGTGCAAAGAGGCATGCCTCTAATCCCCCAGGACCACTGTTCCCTCTAAGCTGTGCGCGTGTGCGCGCGCACACACCTCGCCGAGAGAGCGCACATACTTTACAACAGAGCGCACAAAAATTATGGCTGATTCTGATAGAAAACAACACAGACATCTTAAAATTTAAAAGTTATGATTGTAATTACTAGAAATTTCCCACTTCATTTAGTAATCGTCTATTTTAATTTAATTTGATTAAAATCAATGTATTGTACATCGTGTAGTCAAAATTTAAAGTATATAACTCAGAGTGTCGTTATGTGGCGCACAAAAATTTAATCTTCCTTCAAAAGCTGCACACAGCTGATATTTTATGTGCACACAGCCTACAGAAAATTAGAGGGAACATTGCCCAGGACGTGAGTGCAGAACTTTGGATGCTTTTGGAAGTCGTACCTTCCAAGCTTCCATGCTTTCTGCCAGGATCAGTTCCTATATTTTATATATGGGAATGTTCCTGAAGGAAATCACAGGAGATTTAGAGGTTTTGAGTCCTCTTCTCCCTGAGGATAGACAAGATTTTCTCACATTGGTCAAACATGCCCAGGATGTTTCCAAATTTGTCAACCGTGCAGCTTTTGACTGTTTTGAGTGCATAAGCAGAACCTCTGCCATTGCCATAGGTGCACGTAGAATTACCTGGCTCCAGGCATCTGATTTGGAGCTCTGGGTACAAGACAAATTGGGCAATATTCCTTGTACTGGTGAGAACCTGTTTGGCAAAGATTGGCAGGAAAAGGCCAATGAGTTGGATGCTGACAACTCCACCTTGGACAGATTATCCAAGGGCACAGCTGATCCTGCAAGAAAGAAATCTTTCAAAAAAACATTCTTTTCCAAAAAGAAAAGGTTTTATTCTGCTTATTCCCAGCAGGGACGCTCTGCAGGTCAACCTGTCCGGAAGGGTCAGCAATCATCCAAGCAAAGAAAAGCAAAGACTGCTAAGCCTCAACCGCCTCAGCAGTCTCAGCCTCCACAAGGCCTTTGACTTGCATCTAGAGAACTTAGCCTTCCTGGCTCTAAATGGACCAGAGCCTTCCACCATTCCAGGAAGGTTATGTCACTTTGCCCCAAGATGGGGGCAGATGACAGCAGAGCATTGGACACTCTCCATCATAAAAGAGGGGTACAAGCTTCATTTCTTGAGCATGCCCCCTCCCACAGTAGTTAAAACAGTTCAATTCTCAGACCTCTCTCATCAGCCTGTTAGATCAAGAGGTCACAATACTTCTTGCCCAAGGGGCAATAGAAGAAGTACCCATTCATCAACAGGGTACAGGGTATTACTCCCCCTATTTCCTTATCCCAAAGAAAACAGGGGGATACAGACCTATCTTGGACCTCAGAGAATTGAACAAATTCCTGTTCAAAGAGAAATTCAAGATGATTTCTCTAGGAACTTGGCTTTGTTCTCTAGATCTCAAGGATGCGTACACCCATATTCTCATCCATCCAACTCACAGAAAGTTCCTTCGGTTCCTTTTTCAAGGAAAGCACTTCTAAGACAGGGTGCTTCCCTTTGGCCTGGCCTCAGCTCCAAGAGTGTTCACGAAATGCATGGCTGTGGTAGCAGCATTTCTCTGCACTCTAGACATATTCGTCTTCCCCTACTAAGATGATTGGCTCATTCGAGCCCCATCAGAGCCAGAGGCCAGAGCTTCTCTATCTTGCACAATGCGTATCCTTCAGTATTTGGGTCTGGTCATAAACATCCCAAAATCCAGTCTAACTCCCTCTCAGTCTCTAGAATTCATAGGAGCTTTGCTGGATACCAAAAAGGCAAGGGCCTATCTTCCCCAGGCCCATTGCCTTCGAATGGTGCAGTTAGCTTCTCAAGCAGTGCTAAAACCTCTTCTCACTGCCCGAGAAATGCTACAACTACTAGGCCACATGGCATCCACAGTGCATGTGGTTCCTTATGCTAGCCTCCATATGAGAGCAGCCCAGTGGACTTTATCCACCCAATGGACCCAGGCATCAGGGTGCCTGTCAGACAACATAGTAAACACAAGTCGCCTTATTTTGTCCCTCCAATGGTGGCAGTCCACTCAGAACCTTTTGCTGGGGTCCCCTTTTCAACAACCCTTACCCCAGGCAACTCTCACAACAGATGCTTCACCAATGGGTTGGGGAGCTCATTTACAAGACCTCTCCACCCAAGGCACCTGGACTTCACAGGAGACTCATCTACATATCAATCTCTTAAAGCTCAGAGCAATCTTCCTTGCTCTTTGAGTGTTCCATACCTTGCTCAGCTACAAGACAGTCCTCATTCATACGGACAATCAGGTAGCGATGTTCTATGTGAACAAGCAGGGGGGAACAGGCTCTCTGTCGCTTTGCAACAAAGCTTTGCGACTATGGGTCCTCGCCAGAGAGCATCAGATTCATCTCCTGGCAGTATACCTCCCAGGCATACAAAACTCTTGGACAGACAGACTCAGTCGAGTTCTGCTTCCACACGAATGGTCTCTACATGCAGACCAGGTGGCCAAGATCTTTCAAATTTGGGAAACCCCGGACATAGACCTCTTTGCAAGTCCGTTGAATGCCAAACTTCCCCGGTTCTGTTCCAGAATTCCGGCTCAGGGCTCTCAGGCCAGGGATGCTTTCCTCCTTCACTGGGGTCAAGACTTCCTTTATGCCTTTCCACCCATTCCCTTAATTCCCAAAACCCTATTCAAGCTTCAGAGAGACAGAGGGCGTATGATTCTCATAGCTCCACATTGGCCACGGCCGGTGTGGTACCCTCTGCTTCTACACCTCTCTCAAGCTCCCTCCCTGGAGTTAGGATCTTCTCCAGATCTCCTGTCCCAGGAGGACAGAATGTTATGGTATCCCAATCCCCAATCTCTGCACCTCAGAGCTTGGTTGCTGAAGGCCTAGATCTTCAAGATCTTAACCTCCCTCAGCAAGTAAAGGATGTCCTTCATGCTTCCAGGAAGCCTTCAATAAGACGCTCTTATGCTTTCAAGTGGAAAAGGTTTACCATATGGTGCTCGCAGAAGGGTCTTAACCCCTTTGCGATACCTCTGGAATCATTACTGGAGTATCTCCTTCATTTATCCAATGCAGTACTTAAAACTAACTCAGAAAGAGTCCATTTGAGTGCTATTGCAGTTTCTCTCAAGCCTCTAAATGGACAACCTATCTCCTTCCATCCTCTTATAGCAAGATTTATAAGTCCCATGCCACCACCGGTGGCATGGGACTTAAACCTGGTTCTTGGTCAGCTCATGAAGCCACCTTTCGAACCCTTAGCTACTACCTCATTGAAATTCCTTTCTTGGAAAGTTATCTTTCTCATTGCAATCACATCAGCACGCCGCATCAGTGAGTTGCAGGCACTAGTAGCTGATCCACCTTATACAAGGTTTCATCATGACAAGGTAGTCCTTAGGACTCATCCACACTTTATGCCAAAGGTGGTCTCGCCTTTTCATCTTAATCAAGCAGTCTACCTGCCTTTGTTCTTTCCAAGACCTCATGCATCAAATGCAGAAAGGAATCTTCATACTTTGGACTGTAAAAGAGCTTTGGCCTTTTACTTGCAAAGAACACAGCAACATAGAAAGTCCTCTCGACTCTTTGTTGCTTTTGATCCTTCTCATTTGGGACTTTCAGTCTCCAAGAGAACACTGTCCAACTGGATTGCACAGTGTATTTCTTTTGCCTATCAGAGTAAGAGCCTTCCTCTGAAGGGCTATGTCACAGCTCACAATGTGAGAGCCATGGCAGCTTCAATGAATCCATCTACACTCTGTGTCTATCGACGACATCTGTCGAGCAGCCACTTGGGCCTCGGTTCATGCCTTCACAGCCCATTACTGCTTGGACAAGGACTCCCGCCGGGATGCCTTGTTTGGTCAGGCTGTTCTCCAACACCTGTTCCATACCTAATCAACTCCTACCCACCATCCCTGGTAGGATGCCAGAGATTCATGGGGGGAAGTGGAGCCCTTCACAGGGACACACAACTTCTGGGGTCTCTCCCTGGCATCTAAAGCTAGGGAGTCCCCATATGTGAAGACTACATTCCTGCTTGTTCCTGGAGATAGCATAGTTACTCACCTGTAACAGGTGATCTCCGGGAACAGCAGGAATTTAGTCTTCACAACCCACCCACCTCCCCTAGGAGTTGTATCTCTCTATCTATCTCTTTCTCTTTCCTTCTCTCTCTCTTTGTCTCAGCTTTAAACTCAACTGGAGAGAGGCAGTTGGGAAAGGTGGGAAGGCAGCACGCAGGCGCTGTGGGATGCTCCCAAAAGCTTCCTAATTGGATGCTGGGGAGCGTTCCCGCACAGACTCCGTCGGTACCGACGATATCCGTATGTGAAGACTAAATTCCTGCTGTTCCCGGAGATCACCTGTTACAGGTGAGTAACTATACTTTACTCACCTGTGTAACAGGTGGTCACAGGGGACAGCAGGAATCAGTCCTCACAACCCTTCTCCTTCCCCCTGGAGTTGCTTCTTCACCGTATTTTAATTTTGGCGTCTTAGCTATATGTCGCTATACTGAGGCAAGATGGCACCCTTGGGCGGCTGGAAGGTGTCCATGCATGCATGGTGCATCTCCCAAAGACTTTCTTTGAAAGCTGGGGAGATGCTTCCGCCCATATGTGAGGACTAATTCCCGCTGTCCCTAGAGAACACCTGTTACATTTGAGTTACTGAGCTTTCTCCTTGTTCTGTTCTAACTGTTGCTTCTTTATCAATGTAAAGGTTGTGCAAGAGAACTATCAGATGTTCTGTATACCCAAGCTTCTTAATGTGGCCCAGAGTTTCTCATAGTTTATACAGTCAAAAGCCTTGCTGTAGTCAATAAACGCACATAGATCTCTTTTTGATATTCATTTGTCTTTTCAAGGATCCATCTCACATCTGCGATGATGTCTCTCATTCCTTGCCCTTTCCTGAACCCTACTTGCACTTAAGGCAGTTCTCATTCCAGGTATGGTTGTAGTCTCTGCTGAGTAATCTTAAGTAGAATCTTACTGGCGAGTGGAATCGAAGCAATTGTGTGATAATTTCCAGTCAGTTGGATCAGCTTTCTTTAGTATTGGTATAAACACAGATCGAGTCCAGTCAGTTGGCCATGATGATGTCTTCCAAATTTCCTGTCAGAGCCTTGTAAGTACGGTAACAGCTGCATCCGATTCTTGTAATACTTCAGTAGGAATGCCATCAATGCTGGGTGCTTTGTTCTTTGTTCCAGCCATGACTATCAGGATATCTTGTTTTTTTACATGTCCTGTCAATTTCAGCTTGTACTTGTTCATAGAACGTATCAACTTCATCCTCTTCTGCAGCTGTTGTTGGGGCATATACCTGAATTATAGTTATGTTGATGGGCATTCTTTGTAGTTGAATAGAAATTAAGCGTTCACTGATTGCATTGTATTTCATTACAGTTTTTGCAAGTTTCTTCTTGATTATAAATGCAACACCATTTCTTCTTTGTTTTTCTTTTCCAGCATAGTAGACCATGTGATCATCAGGTGCAAAACGCCCGATGCCAGTTCTTTTCAGTTCACTGACACCCAACAGATCAAGTTGTACACATTCCATTTCATTGTTTACCACCTCCAATTTCCCTTGGTTCATGTTTCGTACGTTCCATGCCTTCCTTCTTCCCTAAATTGATTTTCCCCTTCATGTAAACCAGGTGATTTGCCTGCCCTCTTTCTCAAAGAGGCAGTTCCTGGGGAAGGATAACAATCTTTGCCATGTGGATGTCCAGAGGATGCTTTTCCTGTACTTAGAGGTTACAAATTGTTTTTGTAAGTCAGACCATCTTTTTGTGCTGTTCGCTGGCCTGTGTAAAGGTGATGGGATGTCTGTCTACCTTGGAGCATTGGATTGAGTAGGCCATTGCCTCGGCATATCTGCTGTGGAACTGGCCGGTTCCAGAGGGTTTTCTCGCACTTTATACCCGAGTCCAAGTGTCCTCATTGGCGGAGCGGAGCTTGATAGATTCTGCAGACATTTGTTGGGCAGCAACCTGGACATCACTTTCCACTTTTGTCAAGCATTGCCACTTGGATGTCCATGCCCAGGCAGATAACGCCTTGGCTCTAGAGTTTTGCGAGCTGCAGTTTCTTCTTCCTACCCAGTGGAGGCGTAGCTTTGGTACGTCCCACTTGTCTGGACTGGTCTAGCAGGATGATATGGATGGTGACATTTTACTTAGCAGATAATGTCCTTTTCTTGAGTCCTGCTAGACCAGTTCAGGGCCCACCCCGGAACTGCTTGCTCTGTTCTACGGCAGTACCTTTAGGTCTGCTATGATTTATATACTTGGCTCTGCAAGCTCGACTTCGAATATTGGCCTTCTATTTGTTTTCCTGTACATAGTTCTCCATGTACTTGCATGTACTCCTTCGAGAGGGGGGGGAAGGGGGGCTTTTAAGTCTCTGGCTTTGTAACAAAACAGAAAGCTACACATACACTTTAGTTCCGGAGGTCCAAATGATCTCTCTGCAGCTTTGTTTTATTTGGTACCAAATAAAATGAAAGCGCAGAGATATCATTCAGACCTCCAGAATTGAAGTGTTCTGTAGCTTTCTTTTTCGTTACAAGGCCAGAGACTCATCAGTTCCCTTCATATATGCTTTGGGACGGATAATGATGAGACCTCTGGTGACTGAGGTGAATAAAGGCATGAAAGAAATGTCATTGAAACCTGGGCTTTTCATTAGTTCTTTGTCTCCACCAATCTGCTGATAGGGGAACACAACCCACTTGTCTGGACTGGTCTAGCAGGACTCAAAGAAAGGACATATCTGGTAAGTAAAATGTCACCAGGCGTAGATAGTTTTTTAAGAGTGGTGGGGAATGTGGGATTTACAGGGCTTTACAGCTAGATGGGGAGGGCTCCTGGAATTTGTTTCTTTGCACAGCTTCAAGAGGCCTTTGGTCTGCTGAATAAACAATTTTACGCATTTCTGCAGGCACACCATTATACTCTCTTGTTGGGATGGTCAGTAGAACAAGTGAAAAAGTGATGTGAGTTTGTACTCTTCAAGGAAGCGGAGAGTGGGTGGGAAAAACTCAGTTGGTCAATGGTATAAGTGGTGGTGGGAGTGGGACAAGGGGTGGTAGCGAATCTGGCTGGGTATTGGCAGCTAGTGTTTGGGCACAGGGTGATAGACAGACATGCAGAGATGTTTTGAGGATGCCGATGGGCCCTCTGTTTACATAGGTTTATGAGAGATGCAGTTTAACCATGTCTATAAAACAGTGATAATATAAAGAATTTAAAATGAAGTTCTGGAATTCAGATACATGTAGGAGATGTGCACATATTTGGGGCACATTGGTACGTATAATGCTAATTTTTCCATCTTTAGATACTGGGCAGATAGTGGTCAGAATATTACCTCATGCACCGAGGTGGGCTGCCTAAAGGCAGGAAAGTGCTTTTGTTAAGGATGGCAAACACTTGTGGGTGAGGGAGCAGGATGAATGGCAGTTGTACGTTTTGCACTTTTGATGACAAAAAAAGTATTTTATTAAAGTGACTATAGGGGATCATCTGTCAGCATTGGGTGTATGGGAAGAGAAAATAACTGAACATTTGTACCTAGAGCAAATGTGTGTAAAATTCACACAAAGATCAGTGGAGATCAAGTATGTGGAGGCCTGGCAGATGTTCTATGCTTGTCTGGACACAGATAACCAGATGGAAATGGTGAAAAGAGGCTACATACCTGTTGGCAACTGCAATTCATCAGTAAAATGTGGAGAAGCTGAGGGAGAGACATGGGAGAGTTATGAGTGTGTGTATGCATGAGGGGTGGTCGGGGGGGGGGGGGAGATCAAGAAAAATAAAATATGTTTAAAGGAGCAGTGGTAAGGTCGAGGTGGAGTATTTGTGTGTGTGTGTGCGCGCGCAAAAATGCTGTTACCAGATTTGCCCTGTATGGGTGCGATATGGAGTATTTTCTGCAGCCCTTCAATAATAGATGGTGTTTAATTTTCTTTTCTGTCAGTCATTGGAGTGGCCAATGTCATGTTATGGTTACGATGGCTGCTGGCAATTTAGACAGAATTTAGTCTGAGTTATGATTATGTAATCCCATATTTTCTGAGGAATATTGCTGTAGGTTTGAATGGAACTGCATTTTCAATTAAAAAAAAAAGTGTGTGTGTGTGTGTATCTATCTATCTATCTATCAATCTATCACTACATCTTTCTCTGATGCCTGGGTAATTTTTGTCAGAACCTTATGTTCATGGTTTATTCCCTGATTAAAGAATATTTGTAAGGATTTTCTAGAGATCATTAAACAGTTCAATTCCCTCTTCTCTTTTTGTCATCTCTGGGGGCAATGTCTCCAGATTACACATAGCATGACAGTCATGAACTTCACTCCTGCAGCATCTGCACAATTAAGACCCAGATTTGACAGTACATTATTTTAATCAATCAGCTATTCCTTATCGTTCCTCCAGTTTAGTCGTCAACCTCTGTGTAGTGAACCTCCTCTGCAGCTTGGAGACTGGGCATGTCAAACTCATAGAGCTATTGGGTCTATTGCTGAATGTGTATCAAAATAACAAAATTCCAAATGCGTTCAGTTGTAACATAGTGAGAAAAATAGAGCTTCAGTCAAAAAAACGCCACTCTCTATTCCATTTAGTCAGCGAAACAAGGTCTCAGACATATATGGCACTCAATCTGGACTTTCGTCTATTCATGTAGTGCCGAATTGCATCAATGACCTTCAAAGCATTCAAACTTTCGCTACTATTTCAAAGTTGTGCTCATTATACAAGGACTTAGCTGTGTTGCCCCACCAGACTTTCACCAACATTCAGAAAGGGTCCCGACGCACTACTCAGGCGCCATAAGGCGTTTCAAAATTTCATCAGGAGATCCTATACAGCCACCGCTCCTGTGCTCTAGAATATAAAAACAAAAAACACAAAATAGTCCACGTGCCTCTCCCTACTGCACAAACATATTCTTAAAACCATTAAAACTATCGTACTCACTATAAACGATGCTGCCCACGTCTTCATTCATGCATTACAATCACTGCTATCCACTTCCGTGTGTCAACACCGAAGACGCCGCGCATGCGAGATGGAACTCTCCACTACCTTTTAAAACCCTCACCCATTAAAACCCAATCAGATACACCTGTCCCTCCTTCATGCCGCACCACTAGCAACCCGTTCTAACTATTGTCAATCCGACAAATATCGTACCATAAACACATATATCTAAACATACAACGGGGGACTTCCCCTCACATTAAACCATTCCCTACAGGAGACTTATACCTAGTTTTGTCATTGAACGAGTAGTAGAGGCTGTGGGGGGTAAGACATTAGATGAAACCCTTTTGACAAGAGAACAGAGGTGGATATATAGACTGGATACGTTTAGCCCCAAGGGGTTGAATATGACCATTGATTGGTTGGTTTGCATTTAAATGATATAGTTAGTAAGGGGTCCGAAAAGGGTATAAGATGATTACTGGCGATACCTTAGTATAAGTCTCCTGTAGGGAATGGTTTACTGTGAGGGGAACCCCAGTTTTTATGTCCCCAGGTTGGTGGTCTTGATTGGAATTCAAACCCTTGGTCCTCTGGCAACTTGCCTCAACCACTAGGCCACACTGCTCCATGTGAGCTGGCCATAGGGCCAGGCGCAGCCTGTTACTTCCAAGGCAGAGACCTTGGGGAGGTTCCGTTCATAAGAATACGAGAAATGCCATACTGGGTCAGACCAAGCTCTTTCAGGTCCAGTATCCTGTTTCCTAGGGTAGCCTATCCAGGTCTTAAGGGCCTGGCTGGTTTCCAAAAAGACGAATAGGCTATTCAGTGCTTGTATCGGGGCAAGCGGTGGATTCATGTATGCTCATATTTTAAGGGTTCCGTTGCATGTACAACAGATGTGACACTCTGTTGGGTTGTGTGCCTTGTAGAACATCTTGAATTGGTGAAAGTTGGTATAAAATTACAAAATAAAAATTCATAATTTTCCAGCTTCTCTCTAATAAAAGGTTATGGACCTTTCCTCCGGGAGCTTGGGCAAAAACTTTGTTAAACTCCGCTACGTTCGGAGATCGTTTCGCACAAGGCTCTTGGTGTACACAGGAGACCCAGTGGTCAATCAACCGACTGGAAATGCGAGCGATACGCCGGGCATTGCAGGCGTTCGAAGCTATGGTGACAGGTCGAGCGGTGCGAGTACTGTCCAACAACTCCGCGGCAGTGGCCTACATCAATCGGCAGGGCAGAACCAGAAGTGTGGCCATAGAGGCCACGGCAGAGGGTCTATGTGTGTGGATAGAGCTTTGGCTGCCAGTGTTTTCAGTGGCGCATGTTGCGGGTAAGGACATTGTGACAGCTGATTTCCTCAGCTGGGTCCGAGTAGATGCCGGAGAATGGGTGTGGCATTCGGAGATGTTTGCACTCTGCTTAAATGGGCCGCTTCTTCAGCAGACAACGCGAAAGGAGGTCGGAAGGCATCGGCGCACTGTTTCAATGGTGGCCGTCATCCGGTCTTCTCTGTCTTTCCACCGGGGGCACTCATAGGTTGAGTGGTTCTGCGTATCGAAACGCTTCGGGGAAAAGTGTGGTTGGGGGCCTTGGGCTGGCCGAGGCGCCTGTGGTATGCCTGCCTCATACAGTTGCTTGAAGGGAATCCTTGGAGGTTTCCGACATTGGAGATTCTGTTGCTACAGAGTTCCTTTCGAATGCCTCAGGTGCATCGGTTTTCGCTTACAGGGTGTCCATTGAAAGGGCAAGCTTAAGGAAAAAGAGTTGTTCGGCAGCAGTCTTTGCCACCTTGCCGCAAAAAAAAAAAAAAAAAGTCTACGTCCCTTGCATATGTGCGTATATGGTGCATCTTTGAGGACAGGTGCTCGCGGAGGCACGCTCGCGCGACAACAGTGTCAGTTCCCTTGGTATTAAGTTTTCTGCAGGACGGGTTTGGTAAAGGCAGGTCCTGGAGAGTTCAGTTAGCAGCTCTGTCTTGCTACTGGGGCAAAGGCCAGGGAGTGGCTCTCATGCACAGGTCGATGTGGTACTCTTTCTCAGGCGGTTACCAGACTGTAGCCCTCTTGTAGGATATTAATTCCACCAGGGAAGCTCAAGTTGGTTTTAGGAGCTTTAGCTAGCACGCCATTGGGGCCCTTGCAACAGGCGTAGGTTAAGGGTTTTGCCTTGAAGGCGGTATATTTGATGGCCATCTGTTCAGTGAGGCGATTTTTGGAGTTGCAGGCATTGACCTGTCAGGAATCGTTTTTTGTCTGTCTCCAGACAGAAGGTGGTCTGGTGGCTGGTTCCATCGTTGCCAAGGGTGGTTTCTATGTTCACCTAACTAAAATGGTCTCTCTTCCTGCGCTAGGTGCGGCGGAGGGGAGTGTATTGAACCATAGCTTGCACTGTTTGGACGTCAAGAGAGCACTGCGGCAGTGTTTAAAGGTTTCAGAAACTTTCGCAAGGTGGATCGTCTCTCTTCGGGGTGTTTGGAGGGCCCCTGAAAGGGAAGCAGTGGTGAAGGAGTCCATTTCTGGATGGATTGGAGCGGCGCGTGCGTCGGCTTATCTTCTACAGGACCGTACAGTCCCAGGGAGCTTATGAGCTCACTCTACCAGAGTGCAAGCGTCTTCTTGGATGGAGCACAGTTTGGTTCCACCAGTGGACATCTGTAGGGAGGCCACTTGGTTGTCTCTCCATACTTTCAGTAAGCACTACCGCCTAGATGTTCTGGCGGCTAAGGATGCCGTTTTCAGGGAGGCGGTGTTGAGATCCGGCTGGAAAGGTTCCTCCCAATGATTTCTGCTCTGATACATCCCAGAGGTTGAGGACTAAACTGGAGGAACGATAAGGAAATAGGAATTACACTTACCTGGTAATTGTGGTTCCTTGAGTGACTCCAGTTTAGTCCTCATTCCCGCCCGGAGGTGGGGTTTTAGCAGTGGTCTTTCTGTTAGGGGAAGTGCAAGGTTAAAAGTGGATATAGGCCTTTGCTGGTGTTGTCATTTTGATGCTTCCATTTGTTTTGCGCTATATTGTTATATTATATTGTTATAGTTATATATATTGCTATATTGCTCTGGATTGTTTAGGGCTAGGCATTCGACGGAAAGGAGAGCATGCAGGAAGCAGTCCCTTTCCTTCTGGAAGGGGAGTAGTAGGTAGATAGGTTATATGTTCTGCGTGCCCTTGAATATAATGTTAAGTTTAACAAAAAAAAAGTTACTGATTTTTTGCTCCTTTGAGTCTGCTTTGTCAATAGTTCACTGGGGGCTGATGGGAGAGACCAGCAGGCTATATCCAGTGATGTCATGAGTTTGACATGCCCAGTCTCCAAGCTGCAGGAGGAGGTTCACTACCCAGAGGTTAAGGACTAAACTGGAGTCACTCAAGGAACCACAATTACCAGGTAAGTGTAATTCCTGTTTCTTTCAACAGAGCAGTTTAAGCACATACTGGTACTACATTTTAAGCTGCAGTCTTTGTGTATTGAGCCAGTGCTCAAACAGTAGCTCCAGGTTGTGAATTGAATGTGCCATCTGTGTTGAAACTTTAGTAATCTGCTTAACGTATATAGAGGGTGATTTTGTACATATGTATAAATATTTTGTACATATGTATACAGTTTACCCTGTTGTTCCAAGTTTAAGTCTCCTGTTATAATGTAAGCACACAATTGTCCTCTGAATGTGCAACCTTTGTTATATGTAAACCGCACTGAAAACAAATAGCGCGGTATATAAAAGATGTTAAATAAATAAATAAATTTTCAGTGTTGTCCATAAGAAAATAATTGTGTACCCACAAAAGACCAGTTGAAAATTACCTCAGTACAGCTAGGTTTGCAAGTTGTGGAAAAGAGGGGTGGCAGGGTCAGGAGATGAAAAATATATATAAAACTTTTAATTTTGAAAACCTCAAACTTAGTTTTGATGGATATATTTTACATTTTCTTCGAAGCTGGCACAAATATATACTCTGAGGTTCCGGCCTTGTTCCCCAAGCTGGGTGCATTTTCAAAGGAAAACCTTGTATGGGATTTTCTCTTGAAAGTGAGCTTTCATTAATTATGCAACTGCAAATATCTTTTCTCCCTCCCCCTCCCCTTATACAAGCTTTCGGAATTGCTCCCTTAAGGACTTGATGTACTAAGCTTTTTCATTATAGAAATAGCAAAAAACCTTAGTAAATTAGGCCCCTACTGAGAAGTGAATATAAACCAAGATTATAAAGCGAAATGTTACTGAAGAGAAAAGAGTAAACACATGTAGTCTCTCAGGTGTTTAAATCGCATAGATGTATTAAGAATTTGTGATATTTAAGTCAATAAATTAAATGAACATCCTTCCTGTATGTATAATGACAATGAATTCATCTTTAATTTTTAAAATCTTAAGTGGTCTATGAAGATACACAATGGAAGCAATGAGGCCCTTTCAGAATACAAAAACAATGTCACAACAATTGCACCCATTTTGGAAACATTAGCAGACAGCAGTGAAGTGTATTGGGTTTTACAAGGTAAGCAGAATTTGCTATGAATATCTATAAGTGATCAATGATTTCATCCCACTTAAAGTAAACCCTAAAAATTAACTCATACTTAAAAAAGAAAAGAAAAATCTAATGGATATGTGTGTGCCTGTGAGAGAAATATAATTGGTTGTGTGATAGGTAGTGCTAAGCTGGTCTTATTCTGAAATGAGGTGGGTGATCTGTGGAGTGCCACAAGTGTTAATCTCCAGGAACAAGCAGGAATGAGTCTTCACATATGGGTACGTCGGTACCGACGGAGCCTGCGCGGGAACGCCCCCCAGCGTCCAATCAGAAAGCTTTTGGGAGCATCCCTCAGCGCCTGCGTGCTGCCTTCCCGCCTTTCCAACTGTCTCTCCTCAGTTTTCGTTTTTCCTCAGAGCCAGCAGGACGTCGTCCTGTCACCGCAGGAAATATTTTCTTTAATTCTTGTTTTCTTGTGGTCGCGGCTGTTTCCCCGCCTCCACCGGTACCGCCGATGGGTTTTTTCTTTTCTTTTTCTCAAACTCAGGGAGAGTTTCCCCTCGGTTTCTGTCTTAAATTTTTTTGGCCTGTAAGGCCTCTCCATCATGGAGCCGCCTTCTCCTAAGAAGTGCCTTAACTGTGGAAACACAGTTTTCTTTTTAGACTCCAATAACTGGTGTCTAACCTGTTTGGGTCCTGACCCTTTTCCTCCGGAGCCATTAGGCTACAATTTTATGAGAAGAGATTTTCCATTTCGAGTTTCCCTCGATACCGAGTTCCCTTCCAGTGTCAGGGCACCGACCATTTCTTCTCTACAGGATCAGGTTTATTTATTTATTTATTACAATTTCTTATATACCGCACTATTCGGCATCAGCGCGGTTTACATTATAACATTACGACCACAACAAAATGCTGTTGGTTTTACATCGAACAGGAGTACAAACTTGGATAACAGGGGTGAACTATATACATGAGATATTTACACTGAGCAAAATTAGGTATCAATCACATAATGAATGAAAGGGTAATTTCTTAAGTGGGACATTTCTTCAGCGGGATACCGAGGTTCAATTGCTGGTTGGGTAGTATTGGAGGAAAAGGTGGTATTTAAGTGCCTTCCTGAATTGAGATAGGTCAGCAATGGCTCTAATGTCTGAGGGTAGAGCATTCCAGCATTTGGGGGCATAGAAACTGAACGCTCTGTTTATGGTTGTCATGTTGCACTTTGCCCATGCCTTTGGGGTTATTAGTAGGTTTACGGCTGTTGCTCTTCTGGATCTGTTGGGGCGCACCGAGTGAATCAGTTCTGTGAGTGAGGAGGATGAAATACCCTTGATTGCCTTGAGAGATAGGAGTAGGGTTTTAAAGATGATTCTCCCATGGATGGGAAGCCAGTGAAGCTGCTTAAGAATGGGAGTCACGTGGTCGCTTCTGGAGGCTCCGTAGAGGACCCTTGCTGCGGTATTCATGGCCAGCTGTAATGGGCTCAGTGTGGATTGAGGGAGACCTTGTAAGATGGCATTTGCAAAGTCAAAGTGTAGCAGGATTAGCGCTTGGTATATGGTCCGGAAATCGTCTGGGTCCAGCAGGGGGCGCATATGCCTAAGCGTTTGGATTTTGAAGTATACAGCTTTGACTATGTTACTTATGTGTTGTTTCATATCCAGGTAACCCATAAACAGTCTGTTAAGACTAGCCAATCCTTGAGTGGTAGGTCTCATGCCAAGCATGATGACGGCTCCGGCCTTGCCCTCAAGACCCTATTGGCTTTAAAACCCCGGCGGGAGTCTTCGGTCTCCAAAGCCTTTCAGGGGTTTCAGGTTGTTCCTGTGGCTCACCCCTCACATAACATACCTGAGCCATGCTCGGTGGTGGCATCCGCTTCGAGCGGTACCGATACCCCGGCATCGGCACTGGTGTTGAGTAATCCACTCCTCACCAGGGATCGTCATCTGGCGTTCTTGGTACCTTCAGGACCGATTGATACGTCCCAGTTTGACTTTCCAGTATCGGCAGCATCGCCGATACGACCACCGACGCCGGTACCCTCTAGACATGCATTGATAGACTCGCTTCCTTCGATGCCGAGTCTGGAATCGATATCTAGTCTGGAAGACTGGGTACCGACGCGTCTCGGTACCGACGCTTACCGATTCTGGATGCGCGGTATCGAGGATACTCACCAAGAGTTTTTGGTTGCCTCGGTACCACTTGAGCAGCCTCCGATGACTGCTTCGATGTCGGTATCGCCTCCGATTCCGGCGCAGCTACCGGTATCGGTATCGATGCCGGTTCCTGCAGTAACATCGGGACCAACTACTTCCATGCCTTTTTCACCAGGATCGCTCCTTTCTATACCTAGTTTGGAGTCGATACCCGGCATGGACGATGCAGTACTGACTGTCTCTAGTCATAACCGCCAGTACCAGTATCCATCCATTAGGGCTCCTTTTCTGCACTGGACCAGTACATCCTCCGGTGCCCAGGCTAGTTCTTCAACTTTAGCCTGTCCAGGGATGGTTTCCATTGGAGATCCTTCTTTTCAGAAATTTCTCCTTGACATAGCTACATTCCTTGCTATTCCTATCCCTGGTTATGATCCTACACAAGGCTCTTCTGGGGAAAAGGAAAATATAATGCTTCCTTTACATCATTCTTTGCAGGATCTTCTTCTGAGAATATGGGAAACACCTTGAAGGGTTTCCTCACCTTCTACAGCAACTGATCTTCTGTATCAGGTGCCCCCCTCTCCAGGGTTTCAAAAGGCTCAACTTCCCCATCATTCCATTGTGGTGGAATCAGCAATGAGGAAGGTAAAAAAGCAAAAAGAAGCATTCTTCTTATCCGCCAGGTCGTGCTTCTGGAACACTGGATGCTTTTGGACGTCAAACCTTCCAAACATCTATGCTGGCAACAAGGATTCTCTCATATATTTTTTATATGAGTCTATCCCTTCAGGAGGTCACAAAGAAATTATCTCTTTTGACTCCTTTTCTATCAGAGCCCAAGGCTGCAGACTATTCCTTACTTCTTAGTCATAGCCAAAATATATCTTGGTTTCTTTCTCGTGCTTCCCTTGACTCTTTTGAGTCTGTTAGCAGAACCTCTGCTATAGCCATAGGAGCACGACGTAGAGCCTGGTTCCAAGCTTCAGACTTGAACAGATGGGCACAACAAAGACTGGGTAATACTCCTTGTACTGGAGAGAATCTCTTCAATAGGGAATCTTTACGTCAGGTTGCTCATTGCTCCACTGACTTTCCTGTTTCTGAGGGCTCTCCTAAGCCTTCTCCTTCCCCAGTCGGTAGGAAATGCCCTACCAAACCTTTTTTCCCTAAAAGAAGAAGGTTTTATTCTTCTCCTGCCCATCATACAGATGTTCCCAAACAAGGGAAACCTCGCCCTGGTCTGAAGAATCCAAACTCAAGCCAGGAAAATTAACCCTCAATGGGGTTCTAATTGATCTCTT